>VZRW01003863.1:29236-46500 GCA_013398125.1 Aegotheles bennettii | reverse complement strand
TATTTATATATTTATGGGACAGTCTATGTTGGGATATTTTCTGTGTTTGTATGCATATGAACATATATATGCTATGTATATATGGTAAAACAGTTATATGTGTATGCATCTATTGTGTATCCCATTACCATATATATATATATACACAAATTTTTGAAAAAAAAACTAGTGATGCTAAAAATTTATTATTTTTTTTCTTTCTTATAAACTTTCCAAAGCCTGCCTGTTTCTGCTCAATCTGACCTCCTCTGGATGGCATCTTTCATAAATGTCAGCTTCCTTTTCCCCTTCCCCCATCCGTCAGGTTTCTCAGCTGATCATATCCACTCTGCTAAGCCCTGGTTCCTCTCCTAATCTGTGGCAGAATGGCTCCTATCCAAATGTCACCTTACAACACTAGACATGATTGAGCATCCAGGCGGCAGCCAATGTACTGCTACAGATGATGTGAGGAAATGTTAGCTTGATAGATAATAGTTTTATTTTTGGTCTTCTTAATCACTCTGCACCTGGTAGGAGTTTTATATGAACAGATAAGTAGTATCAAGAGACAGATAGAAGTTGATGGGGAACATTTTTATGTATGAATGCATTTATTTATTTATTTATATAAAATATTTGGGTGAGAGGGTTTTTGTGGGGAGTTTTAGGAGATTTTTTTTTTAAATTGTTATTCCTTCAGCTTATGAAAGTTAATTTCCCGTCAGCAAATTTGGGCTGGAGTTTTAGAGTTGATAAAAACAGAAGTTAAAAAGAAACCAAACAAGCATAATTTCAGTCGATTTGAGGGAACTCATTGCTATAAAAGCAGTTTTAAAAAGTGGAGTTTNAAAAAATGGAGTTTCTAATGAGAGCTCAGCCTTTGACCTTAAGACTCTGTCCTCTTTAGTGGTGAGAGGTAAATTACATTTGCTAACTTCATCTATGACATGACACACGTAACTCCATAAATGCTCCATAATTGTACTGTGATTATATGGTTATTGCTGCACATTGTCAACAAAATGATCACCCTGAGGCCCCATAGCTCCACTGTATGGCACATGGTAATTAGCTAAGAAAGGACCAGTATCTAAGTGGCTCTGGAGGAACTCCTTCAGCAAATACACAGGGAAATTAGCATGTTGAATGGACACCTCCAAAGACAGCAACAACGGAGACTGGAGCAGGGAACACATTTTGAAAAAATGTGAGGCACAAACGATATGGGACAGACAAAAGGAATTGCAAGAAGAGAAAAAGAAATGCAGAGTAACATCATGGTCCAGTGTCTCCCAGCAAAAATTTCCATGCTAACTTGTACACTTTTCATCAGACAAATATCACATCAAGGCCAAGGAGGACTTTGTCCTGTTAAGAACTGTCTCCCTTTTATTCTTGAAATTAGTATTTGTTGCACCCATGAACAGGGTCAGCTCTGAAGTAGAGCTCAAAAGTTTTAAGGAAGCTGTGAAACAAAGACTGGATGATATCTACTGCAAAAGTTTCCAGTCTGGAAATATCCAGGCGGTCCAGCCACTGGACCGACCAGAAAGAGAGAGACTATAGTGTCCTGGTGCTTAAGCCCAGGACTATATGTCTTCTCAGATTTGACCATACTTCCCTCCTGTATCTCCTCTATAGGCTGTCTTGGAGGCCTCTGAGGTCTCTATCTTAGTGACAGACACAAATGATTTTTATGCAGCTTTGGTTATATGATATAGGAAGACAAATATAGTCTACCATTAGATAGCACTACTTGGCTATTTTCAGCACAGTGCAGTTTCTTTGAGTCCTACCTGCCATTAGGCTAACTGTGTGGATAGGAAGTGTGTGGGCCATGGGCTTTGTTGAACTTCATCCTAGTCTCAGCCCTGTTAACTTCAGAGTGAGTTTCCAGGGTTGTTTGGGATTCTTTTTCAAGTTTTAGTTGAGCAACTAAAGTAGACAAATTGAAAGTGGAAAAGCATTTATATTATTCCTTGCAGGAATAACAGGCTGGTATTTTGTCAAAAGTGGAAGAATTTCTACACCTGGGAGAGCTCTATCTGTCTTTAAATACCTATATATCTGTAGGTATGCTGATCAGATTATGCCTCTCTCTTACTGATTAGCTCTCTGCTTGGACTTCTGGCTCTTTTTCTCAGACTTCAGACTCATTAGATATAATCCAGAAATTTCAGACCTATTTGTCAAAGTATTTCTTACCTGCCTGAAGTTAGATGTTGCATCTTCTAGGTCTTTTTTTTTTTTTTTGTGGATTTAATTATAAATGATTTGGTTAAGGTTATGTGAAAAGGCTGTTGGAGATCGAGGACCTGAACCCAGGTCCGCAGTGTCCCAAATTCCTGCCCTAGCCAGTGACTCATCCTTCCTCCCACATGCTATCCCTTACCCCTTGCTGCTCTTGGCATGGCTTCTTCCTGTCCTTATGCCAAGGGAAGAGGACACGTGGAGGAGAGCCAAGCCTATCAGACCCATGCCACTCAAAAACACTCTTGCAACAGGGGGGCATTTACAGCTACTCCTTTCAGGCAGATTTTTGGTAGCTTTTCCTTGCCTCATTAGCACAAAGCAGCTGGAGTTGAGGCCTTGGCTTGACCCCAAAGTATGGTCTGTGTGAGACTATCGCCAGAAGTGAACTGCTTGATTGCTCACTGCAGTGAATGATTACCTGGTGGTTGTACATTTTTGTTTGCTTGTTATTCAAATGAGTTGAAGTTAAACTTTGACTGGACAAACTACTTCCAGACTATGAAAGTTTTCACCACCAAACTCATTTAACTCTTCTAAAAAAATCTTTTTTTGCAAAATGAGAATCTCCAGCGGGATTGTAACTTGCACAAGTTAAAACAGTGAGAGCCAAATTCATCCCTGTAGTGTATCCACTAACTTCAGCATAGAGCTACAGCAAAGACGAATTGGTCTGGAATGTATATGTTGAATATTTAATGCAAATACAACATGCCATAAGTGCATGTCCCGCAGGTAAGATGCAATTATTCTAATTACACTGCAATTACTGTACAACTACAGAGTAAATTGCCTGATTATCTGCATTCTGTGCTATGAAATGTTCTAATTCAGTCTCCAAAGCCATGCAAACCTGTTTCCCTTGCATAAGAGCTCCAGGTGTTTTGCTTAGCAGGCAGTGCCCTGTCATGACAAGATTCAGTTCTAGGGTACCAACATGTTTTTTACCCCTTATTCATATCTCAGTGTCCCTTTCCACTTATCAGCTGGTGGCTATGTTTTAACTGTTAGACATAGAGAGACATTCACAACACCAGGCTCAGCAATGGGCAGGAGTGGTGTTGTTGCTAATGTAACTACACTGAAAACCAGGAAGGTTGTAGCACAAGACAGTGCATACTGTGGGCGGAGTAGCTCAGTGTATGGAGATGCTAACTCCACTTCATCATTCAGATGGCTGAAACAGGCACACAAGATAGTGGATTAACACCACAGCAGAAGTGATGAGGCTACCAGTGGTGGAGAAAAGTCATACGAGAAAAAATGAGAAGCCATCTGGGAGGAATGTAGAATCATAGAAAAGTTGCTTTAAAGGTACCTTTGGAGCTCATGTCTTACAACTTTCTGCTTGATATCAACACTAGATGAGGTCAGACATAGCTTTATCTAGCCAAGTGCTGGAAATCTTCAAAGGTGGAGATTTTATAACCTCCTTGTACAACCTGTTTCAATGCTTCATTACCTTCCTGTGGAAAGAGCTTTTCCTAGTACCCAACCTGAACCTCTCAAAGTGCAATGTTTCCCCACTGCCTTTCACTGTATCACCTACCAGTATTGAGAAGATACAACTTCTTTCATATTTTAAACTATCCCTAAAGTAGTTGAGGGCAAAATTAAGGAGCAGAGAATTAGACTATGTAGAAGTACACCAGTAGGATGGAGGATGGTAAGCAGAACAATTATTTAAAAAGATCACTTCCTTGATTCCCTGTACAAATGTAATGTCAAGATAGAGTAAACATATACAGAGTACACATACACATGTGTCTACACATAATGCTGTAGTCTGGAAGATACAGTATAAAATGAAGAGGCTCCAGAATCTAATTTCTGCTCTGTCACTAACTGATGGGTAACATTGATCAGGTCCTTTCTCTGCATAACAAGGGTAATGAGGGAAGCTTCATCTATAAGCTTCTTTGAGACATAATAATGAGAAGAGCTAGGTAAGAACAAGGTCATATAATAACCACTGTTATTACATTCTGTTACGGGCTATTTATAATACACACAAAATTAACATATTTCTGAGAAATCAATCACCAGAGGTCAATAAATTTCTCCTCTCTTTTTTTTTTAAAAAAAAAAAATAAATATTCTCAGATTGGAATAAAATGATCACTCTTTATTGAGCAAGCATCATGGACTCCCTTCATCCACCTCTTTCTCTCTGTCTGGAAAACTCTCTGAGGCTTTTTTTTCTACGTTTTACAGCAAAGGCAATTCAATTAGGACATCGAAGCCAGCCTGAAACTGAGGTCTCTAAGGTGCACTGGAGACAATATTTTAAGATGGTCAGTTCTGCTGAAATGAATGTCTGTCTTATTAATTTGGGAACACAATGGTTCTTCCTGACCCTTTGGACCCTGCTTTTTATTGATCAGAGTATACAGGCATTTTTTCCTTGGATAGATACTTGAACATGAAGGCTGTTTCCTAAGGTAGGCTTGCTTTTATTAGAAAGATGATGTAAACTGCAAAATCATCATCACAATGATAATTCACATGCTAAAATCCAAAGAGTTATAGGTTAAGTCTTCATATTTGTTATGAAATATGAACTATTATATGTTTATCTTATGGTCTATACTTAAAAAGGAGATTGAATATCCTTTTCAAAGTCAAATATTTTAAACAATATTTCAAAAGGCTGTAGTCCAAGATATAGTATCTCTGGTGTACTTCTAGAGATTTCTGAAATAATTCATGCCATAAAAATAGAGTTTTGACATCAAATTATAGACAGCATAGGTGACATTAGTATTAAATAAGGTTCCCCATCACTTTTTGTTACAAAAATTTCTGGGTTTATGAGTTCAGTTTTATCAGTGGTATATTGTCTTCCACCAATTCAGATTTTAGCCTTTTTTTTCACTTGGTGGTTATGTGTGTCTGAGTTATTATTTTATTTTATTTTATTTTATTTCATTTAATTTTTTTATTTTATATTTTATTATAATTTATATTTTATTTTATTGTATTGTATGTGAAATTTCAGGTTAAATGATTGAGCCATTTCTATTAACTACGTAAAATAAGAAAAAAATAAGCTGCTCTTGCCCATATTTAAAAAAAAAATAAGAAAACAAAATAAGAGTAATTTAATATGTGTGTATTCGGGAAGCTCTGGACTCTCTATGGTTTACATCACAGTACTACATTTAACAGTGTAACTGTGATTGTGTCAAGGTTCCTTTCTTCACATTCCTCCAAAAGTGATTGATGCACAGGTATTTCATTTCCCACATGGTCAATATACCCTAACAGCAATTGTTAACAATTATTTTCTGAAGTTTTTTTCTGTCCTGCATACTCTACCCCTTAAAACTCCCTCACGCCAACTGACTGACATGCCATATTCCTGAAGATATTAGGCCTAATATTATAACTGTAAAGATTAACTAGGACTTGATATGTAATTGTTGTCCTTGGCCTTCTGTAACATTTCTGGTAGGACCAAATGTAAGAAAAAATATTTAGTATGAACACTAGTTTATGAGAAGAAAAGACATGTAGAGTCACTCTGGTTGGAAAAGACCTTCAAGATCATTGAGTCTAACTGCCAACCCAGGACTGCCAAGTCCACCAGTAAACCATATCCCCAAGGGTCATAGCCAAATGTTTTTTGAATTCCATCCATGGACACTGACTCTATCACTTCCCTGGGCAGCCTGTTCCAATGCCTGATCATCCTTTCTGTAAATTTTTTTTCCCTAATATCCAGCCTGAACTTCTCCTGGTACAACTTGAGTCCATTCCCTTGCTCCAACCTTCTTTCAGGTTGTTGTAGAAACTGATAAGGTCTCCATTAAGCCTCCTTTTCTCCAGATTAAACAACTCCAGCTCCCTCAGACACTCTTCATAAGACCTGTATTCCAGTCCCTTCAGCAGCTTAGTTGCCCTTCTCTGGGGCTGTTCAAGCCCCTCAATGTCTTCTTTGTAAGGAGGAGCCCAGAACTGAATGCAATATTCCAGGTGTGGCTTCACCAGTGCCAGGTAGAGGCAGATAATCTGTTCCCTAGTCCTGCTGGTCACACTATTTATGATACAGAGCAGGATGTTGTTAGCCTCCTAGCTACCTGGGCACACTGCTGACTCATGTTCAGCCAGCTGTCTACCAGCACCCCTAGAGCCTTTTATGCCAGGACCTGGGGCAGATTATTTCATCTTCATGTAATACATAAGTGTTATATAACACATTCATGAAGCCATAAAAGGATAGTTAGTTAATAGCTCAAATGAGTAATTTTTTTTTTTTCAATATTTTTCAAAATATTTCTAAGTGCATATTTTCATGTGTAAACTGGGGTAAAAGTTTAAAATGGAACAAGTGAAACCCATACATGAGTTAACATATATTTGTCAACTTTCTTTTCAAAGCATAAAAATAGGACTAGAGGAAGGAAATCTAACAATCACATTACTTTGAAATATTTGGAGGTAAACCCCTGAAGCTGAAGAAGATCTGCCCTCTGACAGATCATCCTATTATCATATGCATATGCTGTTCAAAGGTTTCAGAAAATGCAGAATATGTGAAATACATATCTTTTATAGTTACGTAAGCATCTAGAAACATTTCAGATGAATTGCAGTGGTCTGGAACTAGGTGCCAATATTGTATAAAATTAGATTTAGTCCCAGCAAATAGCTACCCAACGTAACTTTACAACTTTCCCCACCTGACTTTGAACATGACACTCAGAAATGTGAGACCTACCTCTTTATTTTGCCATTTTACAATTGTTTAATTCAAAGACTGATTTATTTACCAACTCTCAGTTCAAACTCTGTCTCTTCATAGATCTGAAAAAAGGTTAAACAAGGCCTTGAACAGGTGCTTACTTCTTCCTTTTTCACCGTGTTTTGGTTAATGTTTATATCTGTAATGTGGTAATGGGAGGAGTTATCATAAATCTTCCCACATCATTCTTTCCAAGTTGATTCACAATTTATGTTCATTTGCCTTTAATGAGATGTTTAGAGCTGAATCAGATCAGATTTAATCTGCAGTTAAACTGTGAAGTTATTTTTCCCCCAACATGAGGTTGTAAAACCAACATCAAGCTTAAACTGCTATGTGTGATTTTTTTTTTCCTTCCTTTTTTTTGACTTAAGTATCTCACAACTACAAAACAAAGCATGTATTTGAGCATGGTAAATACTGACATCTGGTTTGCAGCTACTTGTAAACTACACCAGTTGAACTGGAACTGTGTAAACATACTATTTAGACAGAGAGGTGTTGTTCATTTATGAGTTAAATTTCTCAGAGATTCTCTTGAAATTTACTGACATTTCATGGACCTCTCAAATTTCATACCAGAATACCTTCTGGCATGTTAGATGTAAATTAACTATTATAACTCAGCCTGTATCACTAGAGACAACACTCTCTTTATGTCAAATAGTTGGCAAGTATGTGCTAGTATTAGTTCCCTTTCTGTGGATGCATAATGTATTAAATTTTAGATATTCCTACCTCTCAGTTTATCAAGTGTGAGTTAGTCACATGCTTAGGTCAAGTGCTCTCATGTAAGGGCTCTACTAACGATGTTCACTTCTTGCTTCTTTGTTTTCCCCCTATTAATCAAAGAGTTAATACCAGATTAGCACAACTGAGTCACACCATCTCTTCCTGTCTGTAAAACAATTTAAGAACAGAAGCAGATACTGTTCACTAATTTCACATAGCTTTATCAATGATATCAAATGGTAAAAGTCCCTGCCTTCAGGACTAGATTTTCACCCATGACTTGTAAATGAAATAACTAGGAACAGTTGGAATAGTAATAACACACACATACACTAGTTATTAAAGTCTGTTTGAGCTGTGGGGAATCACGAGCCTCCTATGCTTTATACACACAGATTAGTATACTCAACAATCCACGAAGGGATGGAGTGTATTGGAAACAGTACCTTTTCAGAGCAAAGGACAGGTTTTAGCATCATTCTGAAGCAAGGCCTCCACTCACAGTACGACTCACTAATAGCTTTAAAAGCACAATGACTATATTGTTCAGGTGACTCATAAAACCTGGCCATAGAATCACTATCCTTTGAGCCCATGTGAATTCTCCATAGTATAAAATGCCTGCCTATGAGTCCTTGCTAGAACAACAGATTGCAAGGTCATAGCCTTAGAAATCAAGGTTTTCACAAACAAATGTCTAATCAAATAACCCAAAGTAACTATATTTAATGCTATCCTTTTTGCAGCATTTCTATCATATTACATTTAGAAGCACATAGAACTTGTATACTGTGCAGTCTTCTTATCTATAGTATACCCAGTGAAATATTATTAGTTTTCATATCTGTAACTTTTATTGTTTTATCTTTGACAAACTCTGAAATAGTACACTAGTGACATTTTTAAAAATTAGCCTTCTGCGTTTAAAGACCACTTATCATTTTCATCTATCATTGTTCTGAAAATGTCACATTGATTTTATCCTCTTTGCAATAAATGGTAACATCCAAAAAAACAAATAATAGTCTGACACTTCAAAATCAGCTGCCACTCTTGGATAGAGCAAAAATAAATAAAAGGACAATTTTCTTGAAGGACAGGAGAGAGAAAAAAAAGAGCATAAGAGTGAGAGAGCGAAAGAAAGCTTTATCTCCTTCTGGCAATACTGAAAGCAAGCAAAATAGTAGGAATCATAACTAATCTTATTCCTGTGCCATCAGTGTTACATGAATAGTAATTGTGATGCTGATCAAGGAAAATGCTTGCAAACATGTCTTAAGAATATTAGTTAAAAATCCTTCCATGTATGAACAAACACTCTTAAAAAGGGAATGGGAAATAAGGATGAAAAATGCAGAATTCATTTCCCCTTCTCCCAGCTCCAGCAGTGTGTTAAGATGACATAGACCTTAAACTGAAACTCTGGCCTTTCTGAATCTTGCAAGAATTTTGTCAGTGACATCACCATCTCCAGCAGCTCACACACAGTGACAGGAAGGATATGATGGACAGTCTGAGAAGGTGGGGCTGAACCAAGTAGTTGTTCAGAGTCTGGGCTTGCCCCATCCAACAATTAAGTTACTATAAGGTTATCTTTGGTGGCATTGGGTGGTAGATCAACTACCTGTATCCACATGCAGGTGGGTAGATGAATGGGGAAATGGTGTGGATGGAGGCCAAAACTGAACACACAAGAATTAGTTGAGTGTCCAGTCCTATACAGATGAGAACACTAGAAGTGTCTAAAGGGTTTCAAAATTTACAAAGTTCAAGGCAAGTTAGGAAGGGAATTACTGAAAAAAATAGCACCTGAGACCATACAGAAAGGGTCAGAACAGGTTTGCTGATCTAGATTTATCTTCACAACCAATTATCAAGCAGAAAATAAAGGACTTCTTTTGTCTGAACATTTTTTAAAAATGACTGATTATGTCAAAACAGAACAAAATCCATTGAGTTTTTAGTTTGCTGTTAAGATATCTTAGGTCCTTTAAAAAACCTTTTTCATCATCAGAAGCACTGCCTTTTCTCTCTCTAGTGTTAGATTTAGAGCCGTAACATTGGCTTGTGTCTTGCCATGGCCATTTACACAATTGCAAAAAAAGCACATAAACATGTCCTGAATCTCTTATTCATCAAAAGCAATGAAGAATGGTTTCCAATAAGCTCATGACTTCAAGTTGGTTGACTTTGGAAATGGAATTAGACTGAAGCTGCTGTCTCTGTGCCACTCATATGTTCCTTCATTTCATATCTTATCATATCTCCTTCCCTTCCTTTCATGAAAAGGCTTCCTCTTGTTCCCTACAGAAACTACAATATCATTCTCCTCAATGTCTTCTTGTCCCCTCACAATATATCACAGTGTTCACCACAACAATTTGCCTCTTCAGCAAAAGAATCCCATTTGTCTGTATCACTTAGCTCCTACCCACTCCTCAGTTTCCTCCTGGTTGTCAGTCAGGCAAAGAGCAGTTTAAGCATTAGTTAATTCAATATTATAAATGCTAGCTGGCCATCAGGTCCGAAAGCTTTTATGGAATGAAGAGGAAGAAGAAACATTTAAACATGCAGACAATGATCAAATCTTCTTTCTTTTCTAGTAAACTTGGGAACAATTTCCACTCAGACACAAATATGATTTCAATTTAACATTTCATCCTTACTCAGCAAAGCATGTAAACACCCACTTAATTTTAAGCAAGTACTTAAATCCTATTCCAGTGACACTTAATCAGGCACTAAAGTTAAGTATGTGTTTAAATGCTTTGATGATTTGAAACCTAAACAATGAGGGAAGTAATGACTTACTGAGATTACACTCTGTCAGGAATATAACACTTATTGAAGAAGGGACACTATGGTACACCTCAAGCCATTTCATGGTGAAAGAAAGGACTTTGGATTGCTTGTATTGTTTCCTACAACCTTTCACCTTTGTTAAAACAAAATAACAAAAAGGAAAGGAAAAATATCCTTGAGAAAAATTCAAAGCTGTAAATAAATAATGAGGCATACAATATTTCAATCTATAATCACAGTATCTGGAGGTAGTGGAGACAGTGGTAGAAATGTGTTCATCTGTCATGTACATGTACAATAAGACCATGTAATGAACAATGAGCTTATAAAACAGGATTATAACAGGAAGAAAGCTTTAATGTACATATTATTGAGACTAGGATATAGCACTGCAAGGCTCTTTTTTTTTTTTTTTTTTAATTGAACATTGTATGTATAACAAAGAGACATTTTATCTCCTCCACAAGTGATGGAATAAGTTTTGAAGTGTTCTTATATGGAAAGAATATGTGGGCAAGTATTAGGAAATAATAGAAACAGCTGTCCATCCAACACAGTTCAGTAGTGAAACAGTTAATTTTAAAATCCAAATATATTTTATATTCATGAGAAAACACCTGTATGGGGCATGGTTACATCTGCAGGACAATAACACCTTGACTGATTTAGTATCAATCCTTGCATTATAGCTTGAGGTTATTGAAGAAACAAACATATTATATTGTTGAAAATGAGAATTTCAAAAGTACCGAATAAAGGATAACAAAACTTATAAAACAGAACATAAACATTCTGGTTCAGGGTGTAAACCAGTCAGTAACTGGAAGGGTTAGAAAGAGTTTATGTTGTTTGACTATTCCACAAACCTTTACTACAGAATATCCTGCTCTTCTGAATCCACCAGTGAATGACATAGATGGGCTAAGTAAACTATTAGACAGAGGTCTGTAAAAGGGGGATAACAATATTCTTTTTCTCAAATTATTTGATGTTTTCAGACCACAAGTACCAAAATAATACACAATAATACAGTAGATGCTACCATAATAATTAACATTAAATAACTAGGAGTATTTGAAACTGGGTACTTTTTCCCTTCATACATTGCTTCTGTTCATAGGGGAAGCAAACGAGCCTTAAGAACTATCAGGTTCCTCCTTGAATATCTCACAGAGGCTCAAACTTCATAACGGAATTATCTTAATTACATCATCAAAGGAAAGGGCTTGAAATATGATCTCAGATGAAAATTCTGATGGAAAGAAGTATAGCATAAATTTCTTGGCACTCAAGCCTTGGAAATTATAGCCATGACTCCATATTTCAGGCTCTGGAAGGAATAATAATTACTATTTGGCAATTTATCAAGGTGAGGGTTCCACTGGAGGGAACGTCATATTCAATTTGAGAGCTGAAATTACACAACTAGTGCGAAGTTAAATAACAGCACAAAGCATGAAGTGTATGCAAGTGATGGAACGAATCTGACATAAAGGTGAAGAACTCATACCAAGTTAACAAGAGAGCCTCCTTATTTTCCTGTTATCTTAAGGTTCTTCAGTAGAAAAGCCTTAGTAGCATGTCAGCCCAGCTCAGCGGTTAGTAGCAGGAACATTAGCAGAAGATCCAACCTGGAAAAGTATAATCACTAGGCTTTCTCTCAACTATATTGTAACACAATATTGAGTAAGTGTTGGAAGAGTACTGTAGATTAAGTAGCTGTAAAATCAAAATTTAAATGTGTAATTAAGAGCATGCTTTCCCTATTGCAAGCAATTGGGACAGGTTTTTTAGAAGATTACTGCCCCTTGGTTAACACATAACACCTGATTTCTACTTCACTGAGAATATGAACTAAATTCAGATAACTTAGGTTCCCATATATCTCCTGTTTCAGCTTTCATTTGTGAGACAACAGGAATATGCACATCATCTGTAAACTGCAGAATCCCTCCCCTCTAACAACTACCATGCAGACTCCTTACCTTAGTTACTCCTTATATCAATGAAAAAGGAATCAGTACTTTCTAAGTTGATCAGTGATTCTATCCATCTGGTCTGCTTTAGATGTCCACTTTAGTGTATGGTGAATCTCATTACAGAAATGTACATTTCCACTGATCATAGGAGGAATCTAGTGTACCCAGCTCAGATACAGACATCTGCACTTGTTAGGTAAAACTCATACCATGACTCAACAGGAGTACAACAATTTCTTTGGATATGCTGAGCCACTGCTTGTATGAACATAACATATAGACATGCATGTTCCTCAGTTGGCAAAACTGTATGAAGACAAGTCTACATTATGTTTTCTTTTTTGGTGTAAGCAGATTAAGGCAGAGGGCATCTTCTTTACTACATCCAGCAACTTGAGGTTTCAAAGGTACAGCTATCTTGTGAAAGTCTCATGTTAACTGAACTAATAATGAATTAAACAAATTTGAATTGTGACATTGGATCATCTAGACAAGAATGCCTTAAAAACCAAGGTGGATAACAGAACGAGGGGCAGGAATAACACAGTGAAATTATCTTTGCATTAATAAATTTAATTCACAAATTTCCTGCATATTTCTTTAGTCTCAAGGATATTTAATGCAATTCTCAGACTGATACATGAATTACTGCAAAAATGTTTAGGCTGTGTCATGCTTTATGAACCAGACCCCTGGGCTGTTCAGTATGGGTTAAAACCAAGGACAGACTGTTTTTCATGCCAAAGATATTAAGGTATCTGTTATGAACCCCTGACCATCAAATTACTCACTGTTTGTCATACCATTTTTAATTTACATGGTGCAAGGGGCTTAAATGTCAGCATCTCTATTATAACTTAGACGCCAGTGTCTTTAATTAATGTTTCATGTTCATGTTATAGTTATTTAGAATTTTCTGAAACCCCAAGAGTCATAAATTTCTTTTACAGGTCTTTGTGGTATGAACTTTAACAAAACAGCTATAAAGAGGTAACACGAATGAACAGTACGTCATATGAAGCAGAACAAGGAAGGTAGAAAGGTGGGAATAAACTCTAGGCAGATGAAAAGATTTCATCTCTTTTAGACTTGTGATTCATCTGTCTTAATTTGTGGGTTTTTTTTGCTTTTTTTCTTCAGAAACAGGGAGGTGCAGGGTAAGTAAGAAGTAGATAGTACATAAAATTATTTACATAGATTTTTGTGTTTGTTTTTCTAATTCACATTAGGATTAGATTAGTATTTCTTACTAACATTTAGCTAATTCTGAAAGGAGTCCATCTACTTGCACGCAACATACTTGTCTCTATCAGCCTGATGAACTTGACGAACATCTGTATTCCTTTAGCTAGTCATACAACTGTTGGATGCATTTTATCATAGAGGTATAAAGAACAAGATGATGGAGACTATGAGGAAATTCACTTTGTTGGTTTTTGTCTGTGGACGTGGAGGCACATTATAGAGCTAGAATAAACCTGAGACTCCGAAAAAGCCGATGAAACAATGTAAGTGGTAGCAGAGGACACCCTTGGCTTCCAAATGTTGTCTCCTTGAGTCAGCAGTGACCTAGGTAATGACTCTTCTTAACTGTTCTGTTCACATTTTATTTTCTTCTGGATCACAGCTGGTAATCAGAAGAATTTTAAGTGGGGAACTATAGCCAGGAATAAGTCATATATTTAACATATAAGAAACTATAAATGAACTCACGAATATGAAAAAGCTGTTATCAACTGTGTATCTAGAGCAAATTGGAAAACACTGCAGTACAACTAAGAATGTAATACCCACTGTGTAACAGATTAGAATTGAGGCTGCTGTACTGTCATATCAGCCAGGAAGATGCTTTCTTGTCAAGAGTGAGTTAAAAAAAAAATAAAAATGGTGAAGTATTAGCAGAGCTATCTAAGGTCCAGTGCTTGATTAGGAGAACTATTTGAGAGGCATTGGAAATGCTGCACAGGTTTTCTGCTGACACAGAAAGCAGAAATGGAATATCTTTGCTAAAAAGTGCAGAGACTTGTGTCTCCAGTGAAACAGCAAGGTGTCTCTGAATCATCCTTTTGTTCAAGGTCTGGTAAGTCACATAATGAATGTGTGTTAATCCAGGGAAATAATAGGAATAAACTGTGTTATGTATTTTTCAGTCATATATGTGTTTTTAAAATCTCTACATTGTCTGAAGAACAAAAGATGAAGAAATGCTGTCCTACCCAAGCCTACCCTACTTTGATAAAACTTTGTTGGATAGGAGCTGAAATAAGAGAACAGACTGAACTAAAGGAGGGTTATCCTGGCCATACACAGCCACCATCCATCAGTGTGATTGTGATCTCTCAGTGTCTTCAAGTCTACTCAGAATATTCAGAAGTCTTATAAGAATGAGCAGCACTGCCCTCCTCCCACCAGCTCTGCAGCACAACCGCTGAGAAACCGTCTATAGTGTCAGCCTGTTTTGAATGTCTAAATGAAAATATAGAGGTATGTAAATATTAAATTTGTATAAATACAACCTTTTGTGGTTGCTATGCTGAAATTAAACATTTATGTTAGAATTTAAATTATGCAATCTAGTATGAAAAAAGCCAACAGTCAAGATAACTCTCTGAGCTCATTAGTTGTGCTATAGAAAAGTGTCAAGCAGAAATCCAAATTCAGAAGGATACTGACTCCTCACTAGACCCAGATCCTGGAAACAACTGACCATCCACGTTGTAGATTTGACCTGGATTTGATACCGAGCTCTGACTAGGTAAACAAATTTATAAGCTATTGTTATATTCAAATCCATACACATTCAGACCTTGTTTTCATATACTCTGAGACCACCACCACAACCAGTTATACATCCCAAAGTACTGCAGTTCTAAACTGAAAGGACTTGCTTTCTGGTACTTTGTATCTCTCAGCTGGAGATTTCCTCCTTGTGGGTTTTCACTCTCTGCTGAGAATTTAGTGTCTCTGACTGCTGGTACTGGTACAAGTCCTGTTGCAGCACACTCTCTCTGGAACCACAGTCCAGCTGCACAGGTTTCTCTTATTGCTGAGATCTATATGATGTTTAGAGGAGTGAAGTTGAAGATCATATCAGAAAAGGAGGCACACCACAGCTTCTTGCCTCATCTGGGAGGAAGTCTCCTGCCTTCTACTCGTGTAATTTGGGAGGAATAATGTTGTAGCCAGTAAAAGTATTACGAGTTGCCATTTTCCACATCAGACCAGAAACAACTTTGTTAGCCACTTTGTCCTCAGAATAGAAAAAGGGGAAAACAAATGTCAGAGAGATCAGTCTCTGTCTTCAAATAGGAAACAAAAGTGAAATGTTCTAAAGTGGAAGACCAACTTCTAAAACTTCCTCATAGCTGAGAGAAGACACATTTGAGACTTCCAATAGCTTGGCAACAGGGGAGATGTAACCTTTGTCTTGGATGCCTTTAGGGTACAGTGTAGACAGATCTGAATCAAATGTGCGTTACAGACATAATATGATGTAGCTGGCATTTGAGAAGATGAAATTTTAACCTTTTTCCATAAGTTCTGCATAATCCATGTTTCTTCCTGAATTTTAGGGTACAGTTTCAATGATGGAAAATACTTCCTCTCTCTGGTACAAGTATCCACATCGTGTTTAGTCATAAATATAACATTTTGTCACCCTCATAATAAGAAACTCCTACCTGAAAGCTGAGGAAAGAGGTAAAAATAACGTGTGTTTTGTCTTTATGGAAGGATAAGCAGATCAGAAATATGTTTTGTACAGTTTCAGTATTGCTTGAAGTTTCTGTTTTGAAGAAGAGTGGAAAGTATTGTCATCATTGCTGTTTCTCTGCTACAATCATCTTTATAAATGATTAACATTATAAACATGATGGAATCTGGTGTACTGTTTATCATTTACATTTTATTTTCCACTCACTGCCTTCTAGTCCTGAGGGCACTTGAAAACTTGGAGATTTCTTTGTTACTTATTTATTTAAACTCCTGAAAATACATTTGAAGTTCTCAAAAAATTCTGGGGGTAGCATCCCAAGTCATATACCACAAATGACAGTTTCAGGGGATAGGCTTTGGTAAACAATCAGCTGAGATACATGTGCATAGCTTCACTCTAGTGCAGCTACGTCAACATACACCAAGAGGAATATGATTTATACAAGTCAAGATTGAATGGCTGCTAATTGTAAACCACACCACTGAAGTCAATATAGTTGCTCTACCGTAAACTCAATTTGCAATTAATCATTTAAAATTGCACTAGAATTTTTGCAGATGTCAAATACTGCATTCTGCCCTTAGCTCCAATACATTTGCTGTAAAGACTCCCATACTCTTCCTATCAGCAGTCACTGCCTACAGATTTTGGGAAATCTTTGCAGTTCCCTGGCTCAAATGATATTGTGAATATCCTGCTGTGGATTGCTTTCTTCTGTCATCCATGCCAATAATTTTCTCAAGTCTGAGTTAGTGACAAAAAGAATAATCCATTCAGCTCTCCCTTTCTTCTAGTCAACAACAAAAGCATTCAACTTCCCTTCTGTTGACTTTCCTGCCAACAATTTCCACTAACTTCCCATTTTCCTCCACTCAACGTGACAAAACCTTGAATATTTCCCATTACCCATGTTTCTTCATGTAACAAACTCTAAATGCTCTCCAGGCCCCATTGGACAAAAAGTCCAGTCATGAACAGGTGTGAACAACTCCAAAGGGCTGGAGTTCTGCCTATAGAGACATCTGAGCATTTGTTCATTCATTGCTCAGTAATGGGACTC
>VZRW01003863.1:0-23354 GCA_013398125.1 Aegotheles bennettii | reverse complement strand
ATGATGAAGGGAGTGGAACATCTCCCTTATGAGGAGAGGCTGAGGGAGCTGGGTCTCTTTAGCTTGGAGAAAAGGAGGCTGAGGGGTGACCTCATCCATGTTTACAAATATGTAAAGGGTGAGTGTCAGGACGATGGAGCCAAGCTTTTTACAGTGACGACCAATGATAGGACAAGGGGCAATGGTTTTAAACTGGAGCATAGGAGGTTCCATGTGAATATCAGGAAGAACTTTTTCACTGTGCGAGTGACGGAGCACTGGACCAGGCTGCCCAGAGAGGTTGTGGAGTCTCCTTGGCTGGAGACATTCAAAACCTGCCTGGATGCGTTCCTGTGTGATGGACTCTAGGTGACCCTGCTCTGGCAGGGGGGTTGGACTGGATGATCCTTCGAGGTCCCTTCCAACCCTAGAATTCTGTGATTCTATGATTTCACCAGATGATATGCTCAGTCAAATGTCCACATTTATTCTACCCTTCAAGACACAGAGAGGAAAATACACAAGTCATACCCTCTGTTTTATTTGAGTCTGTAGCAACCATAAGAGTAAATGTAATAATCTATACTGTTTTGACGATGATTCAGAGTGTGCTAAAAAGCAAGGAAAGAAAAAAAAATCCATTCACTTTGTTTATTTTTCTCCATTTAATTCTAAGGCATCTGCTTTGAAAATACATAACTTTCAAAAGAAAAATCATAGATAGTCCTGGCAAGATACCTACCTTACCAAAATCTATGAGAAGTGCATGAGTTCATTTAGAAGCTCAAAAGCTTAAGATGTCTTCAACTGAATAATTTTCTCTGGATGCTCAAGCAGTATCTCTGACACTATTCTCATTTGCCACCTCTGGAACCTACTGTGGGAAATCATTGCTCACAATTTACAGCACAAAAGAACAATCCACGGGAGCCTTATGTGGTTGCTGTGGATGATCATCTTCTCTCATTCAGAGTACTTTGTCTCTGAGGATCCAGTCTTGCAATGAGCTTTAATTATTCATCAGCTTTCACTTCAGCTGAACTCATTCCAGGGCCAGGCCTAGGGGTGGGAATCATTTCACCTTGTATTAAGTATAGAGTAGATATGTAAGGAAGTCCATACTTCAGTCTCTCTTTCTATTAATAAAGGGAAATAGAAACATTTAGGGCACAATTTGATGACCTATTTTTGACTTACACCTTAGGATTAGATGAATTGTGCCTTAAATGTGCTTGATTCTCCATCGATTACAGGAGCCTCAAGTGGCTGGCTCAGATGTCAACAGCTACATTTGGGCAGATGAATCTCACCCAGGAGGTTTACATTTCATGTAATGACTTTGCATTAAGATACCAGAGACAAGACGCACAAGTAAACGCAGTCAAAAAAAGATCACCTTCCCCTGCTTGTGGTACAGTGATGTTTTGTGCTAATGCTTTGCAACTGTTCAACATTTGCTTCTTTGCAGTGTCTGCAGTAGAGAGGAGTCTGGAGGTGTCATATCAGACTGTCTCAATTCTATCAGCATCTGCCATAGAGGGAGAAATCCTAATTCGGTACAATATGCCAGTAGCTGAGGTTAGCTCAGCAGCAGCAGATAGAAGACAGATGTAAAATCAGTAGCTGATGATTTTACATTGGAGAAGCGAGTGTAAAATCAATGAGAAGTTTTAGAGTGGGGAATGGTCTAAATTTAACACGGGAAATTAAGTCAATGTTTATTTTAGCAAATGGAAAGGTTTTCCTTCTCTCAGGCTAAGACTATGATTAGCAGAGCACTAGAAACTAAGAAAATTTTAACAGAAGATTGTTCTAAGCACAACTTCCTGGTATCAAAAATGCTCTCTTCATTTCACTGAGTATTCACTGGCTCAAACAGTATAAAATATTACAGACAGAACAAAATACATAATGGTAGTTGATAATGGTGTTGCATTAGGAAAAGACAACAGATAGAGATGGGGAAAATAAGATAAAATATTTTCCAAAGAGAAAGAATTTTTTTCTGAATTTTAATTTTTCTTCATTTAAATATGTTATCAGTCTTCATTTGTAAAAATTGGGATTTTTCCTTAATAATTTAAGCTCTTTTTTACCCCTTCCCTTCGTTTTTGTCCTTCAGTTAGTCCTTCTTCCTGGGGCAGGGAACGTTGGGGGAATAAGAAAGAAAAAAAGAAAAAGGAGAAACAAAAGCAAAGTAAGGAGGAGAATCATTAAAATGAAGAAGAAACATTACAGCACCATCCTTTTCTTTTCTTCTTTTTTTTTTTTTCTTTTTCAACATTCTTTGAAAAAATAAGAGTGAAAAACTGAAATAAGCCACCTTCTAATGGATAGGATTTTGAACTTGAACTTCTGTTAGCTCTATCATTGCTTGGTAAAGGTTATACACACGCTAAACTTTAATCGTACACTCCCAAGGAAGTTTCAATAAAGTTCATACAGAAAGGACCTTGAAACTTTTGGATTTAAAAAGTTTGCACATATATTTCTAAGTAAGCCAGTACTTAAGTGTTTTGGTGTATAGGTACCCTTTCATATTGTTTAAAATTCTACGCTGAAATCTCTATTATATAAAATATCCCTCTCTGAACCCTGTCCCAGAGATTTATGTATGCCTGCATATCAGTCTCCTTTCTAAGATGTGTGATCAGACATGAGCTACTAGATTACAGTTTAGGTGTTTGCAGTGCTGTGACATTTTCTTTTATCAGCTCATCTCTTTCCACATTCTGAAGAAGTCTAATTTGGGAATATTACTTCATTTCTCATGATTTTTGATATTGCCCTTTAACTCAGAAAATACCAAATGAATATGTGTGCAAACATTCATATATATGTACACCTGTATAGATGTGTATATGTATATATATATATGTACATCCTGGCTGGCAACATGACGTCTGCCTGCACTGTCGATATTAGAGGCCAAAAAGCTTCAGACTCTCTCTCTTCTAAGAGTTATATTTAATTTTACATATCCTTGTTTAATATTATTCAACACTTCATTCTAAAGGGAAATACTTCCTAGTGTTACCAGTTTTCTCATCCTGTACTACCTGACAGTAAGTTTCAACTCACACTTTTAAAACTAGATGACTAAATTAAACCAATTGTTTTCACTCAGGTGAGAGCCCTACTAGACAAATGCTGATGTTCATACAAAAATTTTGTCACACTTTTAGAAAAGGCACTTGGATTTGGGTGGAATAAATCATCTTCTGGAAACATATGCTTGAATATATGTCCCATACCCATCTATCTCTGTGCCTGCTTTTGTCTTCACTCCCCTGTATTTACGTACATACTTAATTTCTGGATAGGAAAAGAGAAGGAAAAGTAGTCCCTCCATTTACACAACTGCAGTATTTTCCAGCACTGGGAACAAGGAAAGGTAATAGTTTCTTACCAGTGACCTTTTGGTAAAGATAGGACCCATATTAGTATCCATTTTAAATGTAAAGCATAAAAAAAAATTAATAATTTTGAGTTTCTTCTGCAAATCCTGGAGTTTTAAAATTCTATAGGGAATCTGCAACAGTGGATGAACTTTATACTGTAATATTAAGACTTTGCATGAGATGATAGATACAATGTTTTGAGGCGGCATGAATATTAAAAAGAAAGATTCTTAAGACAGTATTTTTAACTAATTTTTTGTATCTAAAATACTGAAAGGAGAGTAAGTTGAGTTAAATATATGATGTTATACAAAATAGAGAAAAAAGAATAAGTGGCAAATACAAGATTGTTTTCAAAACCTTATAACCTTTCCAAACCTATAGTATGATGAAGCACCCAAATGAACCTGCATGACATGTAATTATTCAAAGTCTTCTTTTTATTAGATCCTTCATATATAGGCATGTAAAGCACATAGAGTGTATGATACACATTATCAATTTATTTGTTCCCTATCTAGATTTACATTTCCTCCCCAGAAAGAAAATAAAATGATCTCTCTAACTGACTATTTTAAGATCCAGATTTTGGCTGAAGCTTTTAATTGCTATGACAGCAATGTGTTTACTGTGTCTAAAGATGTGCAAACTGTTTTATGAGTAACTTGATAGTATACTATGTGTTTTTTTGTAATCTTGTTCTGTTAGGTGTTGATTCAGATCTCTTTGAAGTCTGTGGAAATATTTTCGTTGACTTCAAAGGGTTTTTGGCTCAGACCTTTATCCTTAAACACTGAATAGATTAACAACTGATTTGTGACTATTTTGCAATGCCAAAAGGAAGGGGGAAAAGCCAGCATTTACAAAATTATGTATCTGGCAAACACTATTTGACCATCTTCTATTGATACATGTATTAATATTAAACCAGTACCACAATGGCATATGTACACTATTGGGCTGCCAGAACAGAACAGTGTAGGAGTAAAGTAGTGCTCTACATATGGAAATATTTAATGATATCCTTGTATTTTACACACAGCTTCACCTAAACCTATTCCAAGAGCAAGGCCACTGGAGTATTCAAGGATGCACAACCATTTCCTAGGCAGAAGTTGTTTCCCAGATGTTCAGTTTGACCTGGGGCAACTCAATCAAAGTCTGTAAGGTTTCCAACATTTCTAGTGGGGATTTATTTTTAAAAATGTGGCATATGGATTTTTCTGGCAATAATGAAATATAGCTGTGCACACTCCATTAAATAAAATGAGACTGTAATCCTTAAAACTGTGTGGGTAACTGGAATCAGAAAGCTGGGAGCTGGGAAAAAGGAAAAAGGTTCAGGTTGAAGAAAAGGAAAAGCTTCAGGAAGGACATTTGAAGAGGTGATCCATGCAGAATATGGAATGGACCACGTGTAATACATGGAATCAAAGGACTCATAACTATCCTGAAAGGACGGGTAGATATAGCATTGTATAATTAACTCAGAAAAAACATCAGATGAAAAGATGGGGTGTGACTTAATAAAACTATTTCAATAAGTAGATTTATTTTTAATATTTTCTGTAGAATTCTCTCTGTATATCAACTTCTTGCTGCTTAAAAGCTGTTCTTGGTAATTAGCTGTCTTGATTTGCACTACAGCAGTTTTGAGACTTTCAAAGCAAGATGAGAGGCTTGAGAAACTCTGCCTCCATAAATTCAGTTTAATTTTCAAATAATTTTAAATATTAATAGAGAAAGCAGAGACAAAAATTACTCCATAAAATATTCCGGGGTTTTCTTGAGGAGATAGGGCCTGACCCTTTAGTTTGTGTAGGCTTTTGCCCCAACACAACCTTGGAAAGTTAGGATTCAGTAGAAATTTTGTCCCTGCTTTGCTCCTGGATGCCTGATGAGTAATACCATACAGAACCACATTTTTTGTGTGAGACCCCCAGAACTCAGCAGAACTATCTTTTC
The DNA here is from genome assembly GCA_013398125.1 of Aegotheles bennettii. NCBI lineage: Eukaryota > Metazoa > Chordata > Aves > Caprimulgiformes > Aegothelidae > Aegotheles > Aegotheles bennettii. Next base: position 18,009 of record VZRW01003863.1, on the reverse strand, counting down.
CAGATGTGTGTTCCGCTGCCTCTTATTGATCTTGCAGAATGGAGCCAAGCTTTTGTCAGTGATGACTAATGATAGGACAAGGGGCAATGGTTGCAAACTGGAGCATAGGAGGTTCCATGTAAATATCAGGAAAAACTTTTTCACTGTGAGAGTGACAGAACACTGGAACAGGCTGCCCAGGGAGGTTGTGGAGTCTCCTTCACTGGAGACATTCAAAACCCGCCTGGATGCGTTCCTGTGTGATGGACTCTAGATGACCCTGCTCTGGCCGGGGGGGTGGACTAGATGATCTTTCGAGGTCCCTTCCAACCCCTAGAATTCTGTGATTCTGTGAAAATGTCCTGAAGAATCCTTTTCCCGTCTATACTTCTTCTAAGCCTCAAATAGTTATCCTATCTCTCGTATATATTAGGACAATATTTCTCCTTTCAGTGTGTTCTATTTAAATTTCCATTTAGGAGACATTTTTACAGTGACCTCTGCAAGAGCATCATGACCCTTTCCCTTATGAACAAATGACCAAGTACCTGTAATGGCTACACACACCTACATTGCTGTTTGTATATGTGCTAAAGTAATTCCTTTCCCCCTGCTTAATAGATATGATCATTACCGAGTGCAGCTGGAACTTAGTAAATAATAAATAACAATAACAATAATTTAATTACATCTAATGGAATAATTTGCTGTCTAATCACAGCAATATAGGAAGTCTATTATGCCACCAGAATAGTTTGCTAAACATGAGCCTTTCAACAGAGTATCTCAAGCAGCTGCTGCTGAGGTCTTGTCATATTGTAGAAGCACTCTTCTGGCCAAAACTTCCTGGTGCAGAGACATCAATCTCACTCCCTGTTGGCTGCTGAGTTCACTCTGTAGAACATCAGCATTACTGTCAGCTTTGTGTGTATGATGGACAATGGAATTTGGTAACAATGCACCTGAGTAGCATTTTGCTTTTTGCATGAGCAGTGCATTGCACTGTCAGTGACAATGGTGGGAGAGTTGGTTGTTTTGGTAGGAAATGAGCAGTTCTGAAGCCATTAAGAATATGAAGGAAAATTATTGTCTTCTTCATTGCTTGTAAAATTCAAATGCAGAGAGCTACCACTGTACTTTCTGGTGTTCTTTCCTTATAGCTTGAAGAGATATTGTGAAAAGGGTAAGAGTTGTGTAAAACAATATCAAAAAGGCATAAGTATTTGAGAATTTCTATTCAGTGTAAAAGAGCAGAATCAGTAAGACTCATTCCTGTAATAACTTAGGCCGAAAAATTTAATTTTAGGCACAGTTTGAGCACCTATCTCTATCATAATGACTCACAAACCCCTATCCTAACCACTGAGGCATCTCAGTATTCACAGGCACTTCTGTGTTTTTGCAGCAAGACTTACAGAGCTGCTTAAAATTCCATTACTGTACAAATCCAAAACCATCATCTTGACAGAGGCAAGCAGCCCTGTAGTTGTTTTTACCTGAATCTGCTTAAACTAAGTTTTCTGGGCATGCCCTTGCCTGCCTCTCCCAGCAAGCCCAACACATTGAGACAGTGCTGGATTTTAGAATTATAAAATCATTTAGGTTGGAAAAGATCTTTAAGATCACCAAGTCCAACTGTTAACCTAACTCTACTAACCTAGTTCTACCAAGCCCACTGTTAAACCATGTCCCTAAGTACCATATCTATATCACTTTTAAACATGTAGGGGGATGATGATTCAATCACTTCGCTGGGCAGCCTTTTCCAGTGCTTATAGAATCATAGAATATGTTTTACATAGATGTCCCCCCTTCCCGGCAGACATCTCCAACTTGCACTTACCACAACTCATGAGACTGCCTTAACTGCTAACCTTACTGTTCTGCTTTACTGTCTTTATGATCCCTAAATTACCTAAAATTGTTTATTCTCTTTTTTTTATGTTTAAGGAAAGACAAAGAAGACAGTGCAAGATGAAGTATGGTATAGATGGGCACCCATCCAAATATATCTTCTTATTCTATTATAGTCATTGTATAACTTATATTTGTCACCTAAATGGGAGAGATTTTCTCATTATTACTGAAAGATCATACACAAACACAAACATTAAGTATAATGGAAATTCAAACCTTACCTTATTTAATAATAATTGGATTATATTGTCAAATCTTACATATACATAAAGAAGATATGGGATTGAGTATATCAGCACAAAAGTGGTGTACCTCAGCACAAAAGAGGTGTTCAAGATGCGTCTGGGTGTGTTGTTGGGTGATATGGTTTAGTGGTGATGTAGGTAGGCAGTTGGACTGCATGATTTTGAAAGTCTCTTCCAACTTTGGTGATTCTATGATTCTATGAAAAACAGAGTTAATAAGGCCAAGATTAGTGTAATTAAGATGTGAAGAGAAAAGTTAGCAACACAAGTGTAAGGACTGTTGTGCTATATTTTCTAGGCTCGGTGATAAAGTTGATTAGAAGGAATACTTGAGAACCAGCTTTACTCATCCTTGAGGAGTACCTCTTTGGCCTTGAAATAGGGTCACAGGTAAGTAAATGTGAGGTCAACTGCATCACATCGCTCTGTCAGTAGCTGTACAAAGCAGTGTGTTTTAAGGACTGCAGTCCAATGGGTCACCGTGGCTGGGGTGGGCTTCGGGCTTGGCTCTTTTACCCGACTGTGGAGGTTGCTGTTCCCTTTCTCTACCAGTAAACCAGAACATTTCTCATTGTTAACTTTACAATTCTGGCTTGTAAAACATGATCTCAATACTAATTTCCTGAAGAATAATTTTTCATCAAGTGATTTACAGAGTGAAAAATATTCTTGAAGAAATTGCCTGGAAAACATGAATGGAAAGACAAGTAGTGTCAGATGTTCCTAAAGGAGTTTGTAGGGAAAGTGGAAATGCAAATGTTAACTTGCTGTGATAAATTGGATTCACAATTAAGAAGCTGTGGATAGCACTGCAACCAAATCTAAGCCACAACTTGCCCTCGTACACATTTTTTTGCCTGTTTAGCTTTAAGTTTACAGAAAGTCAGAATCCAATGCTTACAATGTTCAGTGACAGACTTACACATAACAGCAGTAGCAAGTTAAAATAAATAATATTCATCCTTAACAGTACACATCTGTAAATCCCGAGTGTTTTGTCCTTACATGTATAGTTGAATCTTACAGTAAAAACTATACTGTCTGTATAATGTACTTTGCTCTTCCCAGTAATTCACACTTTGAGTTTAAATGTATTTGATTATTGTTAATAAGAATGCATTTTTTTTCTTTCTTTCTTTTTTTGATGGTCTTTGGGAAGCTGGGATTTTTTCTCGATTTAATAAAAAGAGGGATCATATATTTTCTTTCTGTGATGTTTCCCTTTCAGCTTGGTTATGCTAAATCATAAACTTAACTGTATTAGACCTAGTGATATGCAAATGAGTACTTTAAAAATCCACCCCCTAAGCTCCAGAGACATGTGGGGTGTATTACATGTAGAAATCAGAGCCTCTGGGGTTCATCTGTTGTTGGTCCTGTCACAAATGACATCCCTGAATACACACTGGTGTCTTATTCCCCCTCCCCTAAAGTACTTATTTGCAGATTGTAGCATTTTGAGGCTTTGAAGTAGCACCTACAACTAAGCTGCCACCCACACTTTCCTCTATTTAGGTCAGAGTCACTCCAAACTAGAAAGAAAAAAGCCACATATGCACAGACACACAGAGATACGCACACACAGACATACACAAATAAAACTGATGCGGAGAAAATCAAATAATGAGGTGCAGCCACCCAAGGCTGGTGTGAAAATCAACATATGGGGAATTATTGCAAGCATCGGGCTCTGCTTCAAATGGGTTTGTTTTGCCTGGAACCCTGAGATGAGCTGAAAAAGACAGAGTTGGTTGCTTTGCTAATCGCTGAGCTACCTGCAGAGAAACAGGCAACCATAAAAAGAGACAAAACAATAGAGAAATAAATACAGAGGGAGCCTCTGCTGAATGACACAGGATGGGATAGCTGGCACCTCCAAGAGCTTTTCTAAAAGTTGAGAAACTTGAGTTTCTACAGCAGTCATGATGAAAATGATCTTGGATTTTAGGTGTTCTGCTGTTGATCAGGAACCTGCATGGAGAGCTTTCCAACACCTTCAAGGTGAGGGGCAGATGTGGCTCCATTTCATCCGGTTGCCCCCTGTCAAGACTGAAGGTTTTGGTGAACCTCTGTTTTGAGTATTGAAGTAGCAGGTAGAGCAAGGACAGGAGGATTGTTCTTGTGGATTTGTAGTCCAGGGACTTCGAAAGATGTCACTTGATGCAATGTAGTTTTTAGCCTGAACTGCTTGGGAAAAAAAATAAAATAAAATAAATACTTTTCAATCACTAAACAAATCTATTATCGAATTACACCTACATTCTCAGGGGTATAGAGCAATGTCACAGCAAAACAAGACACTGTTTAAAAGAAGTGGGTGTATTCAGCTCACAGGGCTCTAATCTTAGGCTGATGTCCAAGACCAGTAAAATGAGACATTCTTGGAAGATGCCCATCTCCTTCCTTGCACTTGGACCATCTCATTTTCTTTTGAGAAATTAATCATACCATCTTGGAAAGGAAAGAAAATATTAATTTAGTTTTATCATTTCGAGTCATGTTTTTCTGGCTGTTAGGCTACATTATAGTATATATTTAAATGCCAATGCATACATAGATCTAGTCTAATGTAATGGTTAATACTGGATATTTTCTGATGGAAAGCTTTCTTTTTAACAAAATTAAGAAATGTGACAATATAGAGAGGTGTTGTGAGTTCAGATTTCATTTTTTTTTCCCCAGAAAAAATGTGTAACATATTTCTCTGTATGTCTGTATGTGAACAAAGCACATGTCAAAGCTTGGCAGAAAACTGAATTTCAAAAATGTCAGAATTTCCAGGAGGAGGGACATTCATTATCCCTGTGGAGAAAACAGAGGATTTGAACTTAAATGTGAAAAGAAGGACAAGAAAATAAGGTGAAGTGAAATAATGACCTTTATCTTAGAGCCACTAAAAACCTGTCATACTCCCATGGAAATTGATATGTATTTGGGATCCAAATAGATGTTAAAATACCTTTACAAATCCAGACTACTTATCTAAAAATCAAAAGATTAATTTCAAGATGAACTGAGCACTTGTCTACATTAACACTTCAGTTCAAATTAAGAGTGTACCTTTTCAGTGAAACTTCTAATGCTCCTGTTCTAGATATACTTAAACCGGATGATGTACTCCCAGAGACCACCAATGCACTTCACATGCCCATAGGTGTATGGTCTGCAGAACCACACCAAGGTGGTACCCTAAAATGCATATGTTATGGACTCACTTGTCCAGCTGTTGGCTAAAAAACCTTACCTCCATTGATGCAGGTAAATACCTAAAGACTAGTGGGATCATATTCCTGAGAAACATGAGGTCGTAAAATGTGACTGTGTTTGTGTGTATATGTGTATGTAATGCAGTTATAACCACACCAGCAAAGAAAATATTGCCAGTACTAAGATACTACAGAGATCTTAGCACCGTGTTATACTGTGGTGAATATTTCTTTCTTTGTTCCGCTCTAGTTTTATGCCCTTCTTAAACTACATTATTGAGAGTGGTTCCCATATCCCCTAGTAGTGATTAGTCAGTCATGAGTGAGAAAGTTTCAAAAGAAATTGTGTACATATACAATAAAATATTTTCTCATTTTTACAGCTGTAATAAAAGAAGGCAACAAAGAAAAAGGAAAACAAAAACCAACTAACCAAAAAAATTAAATAAAAACAATGAATGCTACTAAAAGGAGAAATAAAAGACAAAAGTAGCAATGGTAGGTCAGGATTCAGATAGAGCCTTCAAATCATACCGGAAATGTGAAAAGCATTCAGCACCAGTATTCAACCAGCAATATACATAAAACAAAAAGATATTAATCCCTGGATGATACACATCTCTCACCCGAGGCAGACTCAAACTAACTAGAAAAGTCAAGCACTTATCATGAAAATTACATGAAGGATTATAAGACCAAAATCCCAATCATTCTTAGGGAAGAAACACAAACTATAAAATCCTTAATGCTAGTTATTTAGTGAGGTGTAGGTTTCATTTTCTCTCTCATTTTCTTCTTTTCTTTCAGCTTGAGAAAGACAAATTGTTTAAACAACAATAATACTTCCTGTTTTGCACCAGTTCCATCCAAAATCTATCTGGATGACAATGTGGTTTGAAAAACCATCCCAGAAGCTTACTGAAAATACACATCCCATATGGTTCACATAAGGGAGATGAAAATCAAGCTAAAATACAGGCTAAGTGACACGCCCAGGGTCTAAACATATTTTGTGGCACACTAGGCATGTGAACCCAGGCTAATGTTCTGATCAGTACTTCATACACAGACTTTGATTTAAATTGAGTTAGTTACAGCAGAAGTAACTGTAAATCCTGAACTTGCAGCCCAGAATATGAAGCAGAGAGAGAAGAAGTGATTTGCATATAAGCAAATTTGTGGAAGATCTGGCAATTAAATGTATAATTTCTAAAACTGAAAACAGTGTCTTAAACACAAGACCATGTTTTCTGAGCAGCAGGGAACTTTTTGATTTTTTTTTTTGCTTCTGTTCTACTCCTAGATAAGTGCTATTCAGGAAGAAGTTGGGTGACATTATCAATCTGGAATGTACAGAAGCTAAAGTTTGCCACACACTAAGCAAGAATTTATGCAACAGTAGATTATTGCTAGAATCAATTGAAAAAATTTATTTGGAAAACACCTATAGCAACAACCAGGGTCACTGATATTAAAAAGATTTCAACTCAGAACTAGCTAAATCATGAGCAAGTGAGGGCTTGCAAGAGAAGACAGCAAAATATTTTTTATCTTATTCCCTGAAAAGTCTTTGAAGTCTGTTTTTTTTTCTTTATTTCTCCTTTTCTGTTACGTCCTTAAGTACTTCTCAAAACTTGCATCTGGCACAGCTCCTACACAGAGAACAACCCTGACTTCTTCAGCTCTGAAGCTGTAAAGTCACAACACCCTTGTTCAATTGTATAGCTTCCTCAAATGGGCTGAAAAACAGTCTGTGCTGGAAACACAGAGAGGTGGTGAAACTGATTTAGACATAATGAACATAAAATACTATAGAACATTCTCACTTTCTTTAAAATGTCAGATGCACAAAAATATTTGTACTCCACTCCAGTTGCTGTCTAACTCTAGGCTTACTCCAGTCACATATATTAACTCTTCTTAAATTAACTCTCCTTGCATCACTTTCAAACCTGTTTCAGTACATTCTTCTGGGATTTACAGAGTAGATAGATCAGGTGCTTCAGAGCACCTGGAAGTATGCTGAAGGAAGTATGCTGAAGAAAGTTCTTCTTGAATCCATAGTTTTCCCACTTGTTCAGGAACAAGAGATTTGAGTTTGATTTCCGTGTTTTTTAAGGAAGAACCATAGGATCACAGGATTGTTTGGGTTGAAAGGGACCTTAAAGATCACTTAGTTCCAACCCCCCCTGTCATAGTCAGGGACACCTTCCACTAGACCACGTTGCTCAAAGCCCCATCCAACGTGGCCTTGAGCAATTCCAGGGAGGGGGCAGCCACGTCCTCCTTGGGCAACCTGGGTCAGTGCCTCACCACCCTCACAGGAAAGAGCTTCTTCCTAATATCCAGTCTAAATCTATCCTCTTTCAGCTTAAATCTCTTTCCCCTTGTCCTATCACTCCACGCCCTTGTAAAAAGTCCCTCTCCAGTTTTCCTGTAGGCCTCCTTAAGGTCCTGGAAGGCTGATAGAAGATCTCCCCAGAGTCTTCTCTTCTCCTGGATAAACAACCTCAACTCTCTCAGTCTGTGTCCATAGCAGAGGTGTTCCAGATCTTTGATCATCTTCATGGCCCTCTTCTGGACTCTGTCCAGCAGTTCCATGTTCTTCTTATGTTGGGGACCCCAGAGCTGAAGACAGTATTGCAGATAAGGGTCTCACAAGCTTAAAAACTACATCTTACATTTTTTTTTTTGATGCTGGAGGTGGATATGGGTGTGCTCTCAATTATCTGTATTTAAACAGTCCATTTTGCATGCCATTGTTAAGAGAAATTGTGTGAACATTACTCTTAGGTTTAATACAGGAGCATTTAAGTGAAGGTACAGAGTTTTAAATTGCAATGCTTTTACCTCTATTTTAAACTCATAATTCTAAAAGGAGAGAGGACTAGAATGAAAAACATCTTTTTACCGTATGACTGCCTTATCACTAAGATACTTGTCCTATTCTCTTTGTTGCTGTTCCTTGTCTGAAGACTGCACTCCTTCCTAACTCCACTCCCTCTCACATCTCTTATTACCACTGTCATGATGCTGCAGGACAAAACAAATAGCTGTTACAGCTGCAATGGCCCAGGGCTTAAACCATGGGTGCTACAATAATGAACACTACAGTGCCTAAATCCAGGTGTGAATCTGATTGTCTCAATTACAAAGAAGGGATAATACTCATCCCTGATAAAGTGTGCTTCATTAGGAGATCTCAGAACCTTTCTGTGAAATTCAACAACATTCTTTTACAGCTGGGACATCAAGTGAATTATTCAGCTGTAGAGTGGCTAAGCTGAAAAAAACAAAACAAAACCCTACAAAACCAAACCCACACTCAAATTCATATATATTTGGAAATGAGCTGGTGTCTGTTCTGAATAGTTTTTTATCAAATGATGTTTTGTTATGGGGGTATGAGCTTTACTGTTTTGAAGCTGAAGATCTCCTCTCTGTTTCTTTGTTTCTTGCCTTGTTCCTTTCATGAATCATATAAAGATGGCACCGAGGTGATCCATGACATTACTAATGTGTTTTCCAAGTGGATGTGATACTGCAATATACATACTTTTCAAAAGATGAACATGAGTCACTTGTGTAGGATTTTAAATAAAATTAATAAATAACCTCTAGAATACTTCATAAAAAGAACCCCAAATATTTCTTAAGTACAGTTTCTTGGTCCTGCCATGTCAGTAAAGAAAAAGTTTGTATGGTGAAGTATAAAGCATATCTGAAGCCAGTAGTTCATTAAGTCAAAATACAGAGTTAGCTTGAAAAAAAACATAATTAAGTATTCTTTACTTCTTCCTATTTCTTTTCAGCTGCCTGCCTCCTTTCCTTACCCCCAGCCTCTCCACAAACTCAGTCTTTTTTGCTGGGTATATTGGAAAATAAATTAGTTGGATTTGTGTTATCAGGGAGTCTGTCATTAGGGGGATATTTGTCTTTTTCTGCTTCCCTTGCGGTTTCTATCAAAGGTCCAAGCAAGTGGGTTATATCTCTCTTTATCTCTATTGTGTTTTAACTTAGAAGGGAAAGAAAACAGGAAAGATATTTTATCTCCTTATGTACCATATAAGGATCAGTTGCATTGAAGTAGCACCCATATCTCTCCTCTGCTTCACTTGTCCACAGATTGAGCCAACTGACCAAACTGAAACAAAAAGTGAGAATGTGACTTAGATAAGATTTCCTCTGAGTTACTAGATTATTGAAAGTCTGGGTAATGGTACTGGTTTGTGCAGTTTCTATTCTTCTTTGAGCTTATTTTAGGTATGGTTTTCTGTAATTTTTAGAAAAGTAAAAGAAAAAAAACATGAGGAGAAAAAAATCATTTTAACAAAGAACCTTTTGATGCAGTTTTTCTTCAGTTTAAAGTACAATTGTATATCCCTGTTACTAATATGAACACAGAATTACCTTCAAACCTTCAATTAGTTGAGTTAAACTTGAGTGATCGACCAAACATCCATTTCTCACCATGTATACATCTTCATCTTATAAAATGCAAGAAAAAACTTCACAATACAAAGTTTTTGCCTCAGATTTCGAAGACAGTCAGGGGGGCCGTCAATCTGTGACTTATCTGAATGGAGTAATTTAGGGTGTCTTACTATCCCTTGTCAAATTCAGAACGCCATGGAAAGAACAAAAACAACAATGACAAATCATCCAGAAATAAATACATCAGTTCAAATGACTTAAGACTGGTAAATTAGATCAGAGTGCAAATAATATTTCAGGGAGCAAGTCTAGTGTGGTGTGAGAGCTGTATTCTTTTTGGTTTTCCCCATATGACTGGATCTGTGTTTTGCATTAAATCTATGTTGTACTGAAGTACTTAATTGTATGCCTATCAAGAGCTCTATATGCTCTCATTTGACCAACTACTTAACCTCTTTGGAAATTAAACATTATAGTGATTGAGCAGTGAACATGGTATGGGTGAAGCCAGTTGTATTTAGTAGTGCTTTTCATGTTGCCAAATGAGAAATGTGTCTGACGTCTTTATATATGCAACATACTTCCTGTAAACTTGTATTTTGCATGCTGGAGTGTCCAAATTTTCTGCTTCATATTTTTTTTCTTTTTTTTTTTTTTCTTTCTGATTTTGCATTTACATGAACAAAGAAGTAATTACTTGCATGGACAAAAAAGAAAAGAAAAAGAACACTGTATACATTCTAATGTTTAACACTGTTGCTAATTTTGAATACTCTATTCTTGGATGATTTGCTTTCTGACTATAGAAAGCAACCAGTAAGAAAGAGGAAGATTCTGAATGAAGCAGAGGCAAAAACATAGCCAAATATGACTTAAATGGTGATAAAAATACAGTGGCTAGGACAGATGTCTGAATTATTCATTTTTGTTAATACCATAAACACAACACAGGGCAAGCTGCAACATATGTCTTGAAGGTCACATAGATAACAGAATCACTTGTTTATTTCAATAAAAATCATAGGAAGGACTTTTGATTAAATTATAAGCATGTGTTAACCATGACTACTTCTCAATTTTAAAAGCAAATGTAAGGGAGGGCGGAGGAAATATCTTTTTCACTGAGAAACACAGATTTTTTTTTCTGTAAGAGGATATTGCATTGTGATAGCTATTTAGTTCCTTTATTTTTATATAAAAATACTATCACTTGGAGAAACTAAGACAGCCAAAGTGTCAGGCAGCTCCTGTGACTCTACAGTAACCAGTACCATTTCCCAGTTTTCCCTTTACATTACATATGCTAAGTGTCACTTACATTATAAACTCTCTGAGGCACAAACTGGCTTCTTGTTTTCTGTATAGAAATTGAGCAAGGTTTCTGTGACTTTTAATTTGATCCAGTAGACATGGCTATACCTTCTTATTGTCAACATACTGTGGAAGTGGTCTATCCCAGAGAACTATCTGAGTCCTACAGGATGGGCTTATAACAAACTCAAGAAGCGGGAAGGAACTAATGACTATATGGTCTCCCAATCCACAGAAAAAGGATGAACATATCCTGCAGGTTTCCCTCCATGTCTACTGTGGCTTTTTAGAGCATTTCTCCACTTCATTAATCTGTGCATATTTCTGATAGTCTGTTTATATAAACGTGTATGATAAGAAAATATTTTCTAATGGCAACTATATTTAAACTGATGAGCTGCCTAACACTTTGACATATCTCAGGTTTGAGATATCCTGTCTATATGTTAGTGTGATATTGATACAAGGGAAATTGCTCTACTGTGATACCACCAAGATCTTTAATTCCTACAAGATGAGAGATAAGAGTGTTGATAAAGCACACTAGTTTTCCAATGGAATTTGTGTTCTTAAGCACCTTAGGCACTATTTGCTTGTTTTGTTTAGTTTTTTGGGGGAGGGAAAAGTGCTCTGTGGATGCAACCTTGTATGAATTTGCATATAATATACCCACAGGAAGAAAGAACTGGAAATTTATTCATATTTTTTTTATATTCATGTTTTCAGATCAGGCCTACTCAGAAAAACTGTTGTGCTAATTTAGACCTAAGTTCATATAGTCCAGCATGTTGCACCTCACAACTGACAAAAGCAGAGCTATAAAGTAAGAACAGTGTATGTATAGAAGTAGTCCCCGGAATATTCTTCCAGGCTAAATTCTTTTCCATATTTGTTGGTTCATTTTCATTGTAGATTATTCTACAAAACACAATGTATTGCCTTCAGCTCTGCTGGGAGACCCAGGTCTAGGGACTAACCATATAAAACACACTGTACATGCTTATCATGATGCTAGATAACAAGAAATATGGGATCTTTCTCAAAAATGTAAAAGATACTCTTTTCCTCAGATTTTGATAAGATCTAGTAAAAATTTTCTTTCAGTCTGAATCATGAGTCAGTCATTTGTCTAACAGAAAAGCCAGAAAAACTCAAGGTCACCAAGAATTCGTCTTGAGTTCTGACTGCCACTGTTATCTTTTATAACCCATTCTCATGGTTGTTTTTGACACCTGGCTTTTTGATAGACCTTTAGTATATTGGCTACTTCTGTAGGTAACCTATTCCATTGTCTGTTAGTTTGCCTTGCAAGGCAATGATCTACATTTACAAATGTGCAAAGATGTGGGTAGAACAGAAAGTGTTCTGGTCATACTCACAGATTCTGTGATTCTGTGATTCATACATATTTAAAAGTGAAGTTGTATGAGGCTTCAACTTAGCAGATAACACAGTGTATTTATTTATCTTTTTAAAGCATTGTTGTAGTTCCTGGAGCTCTCCTTGACATCTTATCTATCACAGTGTTTCCACTGAATATTCTAACACTCTGCCGCTTTTAATCTTCACATGTAAACAAAAGCTTGTTTTTTCATACCACCATCACAACCTGACAAAGGTAGAGGCTGAATATTGATTTATCTGCTGAAAGAAACCATCCAAAGATAATTCAAAATACTTCTAATCTACTAAATATCCATTAAGAGCTGTGTTGCTGGTTTTGTTTTTACTTATTTGGATTCTCACAGACCGTATTTTTAGAGATCGTACTTCAGGACCTGAAAGCTGCAGCTTTACTTCATGATTGTAACTTTTTGATTTGCACCAAGGCACCTTAATGGGAAGAATGATAAATCAGTGGCACAGTGCACTCTCGCCTTGAATACTATGATCCACTTTGGTCAATGTGACATGGCAGGAATATAAAAGTCTTGAGAAAAGCAATGAAAATGACTAAGTTTTCTAGATGAGGAGAGATTAAAACCCCTAAATATATTTAGGTCTGGGTTGGCCTAGTCCTTACTCTCATCTGTATTTCACTTGGCATTGTGAGAGATTAACCAGAGCTGGCTGAGGCTTAGGCTACTGACACTGTTTATCTGAAGAAGCATTTCCAGGTCCCTTATCACTGCATATCTACATGTCTACTCTTCCCGTGATGAAGTGAAGTCAATGGAACAAGTATATATTTAAGGGCAGTAGAACTATGTCCTTAATCTGGGGGATGTGAGAAGAGAGCAAAATAAAATGTTTTCTTTCAGATTACAAATTACTTGGGTAAGTTATTTTTATCATGATATATGTGTACAATGTCTAGCAGAGTGTGTTCCAATGATTCCAAAATATAAATGTGAAATATGAAGGAAGACGGAGCTAGCAGTGATGTATTATAAATAATAAGTGACATGGAAAAAGCCCATTAGGAGTGCTCTTAATTTAGTTCTGTCTTAATTATACTATTAGAGTAAATGTCACCAGATGATGCATTTATATACAGTCTTTAAAATTATTTTTCCTGGAATGCACAGAAAGGTTTTATGCAGAAAACAAATTTTATAACATTATTAACCCTATATGTTGGAAGCTTTATAGGTGTCAAGAGAGTTTACTATTTTCCTTTATTTAACTTTTATGTTCAAGTTGATTCTGGAAACCAAATAACTGATGCCTAGATGCAAGAATTATCAGCATACTTTTTGACCATCTCTATTCCAAGGTTGTTGTACCCATATCAAATATCTTATTTAAAGTAACACTCTTTGTCACTGACTGGCAAATTCAAGATGCCTAGTAGCTCTCAACAAAGGGACACAATGAAATGATTAACGGTCAAAATAACTAAAGAACTAGTAATAAATCATTTAAAAAAATCAAATTACTTGATATTCAGTTCTAACCCACTGCACCTAGGAAGTCAGTGTTGAAAGCCATCATTACCCTTTTTGTAAAATGAATGGTTTATGCCTCCACCAGAAATATGCAGATAAGAAAAGAACATAAAAATTCATAGCTGCTTGGTTTTTTTAGAAATATTCATTGTCTTTTAGTAAAAGAAAATGTTACCATCTGGCCTGTGTGGGTAGAGATCAAACATGGAGCTGAAATGTGGCAGTTTGTCACCATTCATCACAGAGCAAAGGTAACCACACTAAGGGTCTCTACTCTTTGCCTTTTATAAGCAACATGCCAGCTATGTTAGATATTTTTAAAAAAGAAAACAAAGGAAAGCAACGTAAGATATAACTGAAAAAAAACCCAAACAAACAACAAACAAACCAAAACCAAACCAAAACAACAAAAAAACCCCAAAATTTTCCTTAGTGAAATAAGCTTAAGCTGAAATTTATTGTTTTTTCTTACGTTTGCACAGGGTTATGAACATTCATTCAAACTGAAGCTCAGGTGAAAAACGTCAATGTCATTGTTATTTGATCTGGAAGCTGATCTTTCACACACCCAAACTGTAAACGAGGTGTATGTAAAATAGTCAATGGGTGCCGAGTACTTCAAAATTCTGGCTCTGAGCACTTGAGAAATACCCTTCTTTGTTACAGGTCTTTCTGGTGTTTCATATCTGTGGTCTGTAATATCATGGGAGTGCCCTTTGTCATTCTGCATTAATGGTGCCTATGAGGCACAGCGCACTAGTGCCTTACAGTCAGACTTGCTACCTGGCACATCTATCTTATAGATGACACCTTTACTTATACCTGAGTTTGCCTGTATACATTCTAAACAGGGTTTTTGAATCTCTAATGAAAAGCTTTTTGTAGGAGTTTGGCATGCAGCTCTTGTTGCTAATCCAATCCTTCAGACTCAAATATCATCTTTCTTGCTGGCAAGAGGAGTAAAAAAAGAAAAAGAGCTCACCTGGGAATCTAGGCAGCCACCAACTACATCATTTTTCTTCCTTCAGCAATCCAAAAATCCTGATTTTAATATCTGCTAATGGGCTAAGAACATGCAAACCTTCATCTTTGTCATGTCCTGAGCAGTCACTGTTTGATAAAGCACTGGAAAAAGCCCTTAGGTGCTATTGAAGCCAATCGGATAAAATATGTATTTAAATGTATTTTCACTCTGTGTAGTTGGGATCAAGACTTGCTCATACCACCTACAGGTCTCCACTGAAGAACTTCTGGGTAAAGGAAAAGATCCCTGCCCAGACCTTTCTTCAGACAAGCAAGAAAGAGAAAGGATTGGCATCACTGAATCCCTAGTCCCTATCAATACAGTCTAACACATGTGAAGAACTCTCAACAGCACATTATCAATGAATAAGGGAAAATTATATGTGTGTATATATATAAATATATATTAGGCCAAATTATTTTGGCCTAAGGACAATCTTTTTCTCAGAATCTCTTTTGGAGTCCCATTCACAAAGAGAACAAAAGCCTACTCTAAGGCTCAAACACTTCTATTTAGGAAGCTGAGACACTATAAAAGTTAATTTTTCCAGGAATTTCTCATTATCAAACTCAGAGCAATGGAACAGATATTTCAAAAGTGAACAATACAATTTGTATAAACGGAGGAAGAAAGTCAAGAAAGCTCATGTAAAAAACACAGAAAATGGTTAAAAATGAAATTTCCTGGTTTTGAAGTAAATAAGACATTTTGAAAACAAAATAATTATTCTTAATCATTTTACCAAAAGACATTTATCAATTTTTCAACAATGAGCAGTCATATGGCATCTTAAATTTCTGTTCCTTAATTTCTTATGCCAAACTGATTTATATGTTTCAGAACTTGCAATGTCTTCCTCCTAGGCTGAACTTTATAGGTCTGTAATTGTCATTGAAACTTATTCAGCTTATTTATTCTTATTCTATTAGTAACTCAACATCTTCCTCTAAACCAAAGCAAGTTGATGCAATTATTCCACAAAGTTTGTCCTATGTCTGTTTCATAATTCTTAGTATGATTAGATTAATATAGTAGTAGATTAGTAGATGATCATAAGTATTCAGAGCAAAATTTCACCTATTATGAGCAGGAATCTCTTTAATTTTCAAATTTATGTACCATTTCCAATTCCTTTTTAAACTGTATTTAAAGTAACATGTTTATGCTGATCTGAGAACCAGGCTTATCACATAAACGAACAGTGCAACCAAATTGTTCAGAGACTTTGCAAAGCTCTTTGTCTAGAAATAGCCAAGGCACTTTTTTTTTGTTGTTTGTTTGTTTTTCTTGGATTTTTTAGTTAGAACAAGTTCATCCTTCTCAATGAAGGAAAAGAGAGGATTAAAAAAAAAAAGAAAAGATAAAATATTTTATTCCAATTGAATCTTTTACTGAAATGCACCCTAATTATGAATTAATTACTCTAAATTACTAATTCACATGATACAGTCTTAACCGGACTAGCATCAGAGATGGTAAAATCTTTTTTCTACTCCATTATAAGATCATAATATGTTTTAGTCAGTTAAAGATCCACATCCTCTTGCAGTAGATTTTAAGCAACCAGTTTTAAATGCGTCTCCTCAGATTGGCCTTTTGCTACATTAACTTTAAACTAGAATAAATTACACTATCTACACCTGTTCCAGCCTAATCTAATTTTACCAGTCTCTCTGTGTATTATTACCTTTGGACAGTCACTGGTCTTGTCAGTATCTGTCTATTAGTACCTTTGAATGTGTGATAACTCCATCTTCCTGATGAAGGGCAATGAAAAAATATGTGTCACTGAGGATAATTTGTTGTGTCTGCATTGTGTGAAATGCAGGTGAAATTTGCCTTCTAACATGATCTAAAGCAAACAGCTAACTTAATTAGCTTGGTAACACCTACCATTGCTAAATACATGTTTACGGGCAAGCTGAAAGTCTGTGTGCAGAAAGGACAGCTGTCATTCTCATCCCATACAATGCTTTCCAGAGTCTCAGAAAATCCCTTTTCAAAGACGAGTATTGGACTTTGTTCTGTGAACATATTAATAATTGGAGGAGACTACTCAGAGACCTAGTCTGTGCTTACTGCCCTTCTCCAGTTTCTTAGTCATGGTCAGTAAAAAATAAAGGAAACATGGGATAACAGAATCATTTATTTTGTGAAATTATGTTTAACTGTGCAATATTTTATTAGTATGAATGTGGGGTTTTTTACTGTTAATTTCCTTTTTTTTTATGTTTATTTTTTCCTCTTAAATTTAGACTGCAAAAGTTCCAACTTGATGCTGCTATAGAAGAAGAAAATCAGAAAGAAGTTTGGAGAAGAATCTTGTACTACATCAGGAACAACCTCACCCTTGAATCAGGGACAACTTGCAAGTCAGCTCGGTCTTTATAGAGTTTGTTCTAGCCAAGTTTTGAAACTTCCATGTTATTCCTTATCTAGGCTGCATATGTTTATGCTTTCCCCCCATCTTTGGTTTGTTCTGCATTTTATGAATGATTTAAAAGCCACACTTTGGGGCACCAGCAATTCATATTAATCTAAGGTGAAACATGAAGACTACCCCATTCCTCCTCTTTTTATAATTAATAAAAAATTAAATTTGAACAATAGCTGGTATCTGTTATAGTTTGAAACTTTTTTGTCCCATCTGAGAATCCGTCTCAGGAAGGAGCTGATGTTTGTATTCCATAACCCAAAACATCCTGCTAGAAATGGATATAATGTGGAGGAATCAGGAAGTTCGCTCTCCTCTCTTCGATTTCCACCCTTCGATGGTCCTGCTTTCTCCAGCTCCTGACAGAAGTGGCGGAGAAGGGGGGGGAACTCCCTTAACAGCGTTCGCTCCTTACTGCTTGCAAAGCATTGACTTTTTCGCAGCTGAGAACTGAGTACTCTCTTCTCGGAATCTCGGACTTTCGGTTCTGTATATATATATTTTGTAATTATTCATCCCCTTTTTCCCTTTTCCCTTGCTTGTTATTCCCTTTTCCTGTCTTTATTAAAGT
>VZRW01003862.1:0-60020 GCA_013398125.1 Aegotheles bennettii | reverse complement strand
TACTTGGAGTTATACAGAAGATGGGCATGGGAAGTCTAGACTTGATCACTGACATTTCATATCAATATTTTGATACAAAATATTGCTTTTGTTTTACTTTATTTTTCTCTAAATTATAACAAAGCTCCATGAGAAACCAAATTAAGATTCTCATTTCATCTCCAAATATCAGTTCAAAAGTAAACTACTTGTTTTACATTTCTTGTTGAAAATACCTGTATTTTCATTGGTTTTGACATATTCCTGCAAGACTTAGTTTCAGAAAAACATTATTCTTCAGCAGAAAAATCTTAAGCACACAATGTCAACCAAACATCTATAGTAATACCAGTGGGACCTATCCTATTCTGAGGAACCACTAATGTGATGCATTATTAAATGGTGCCAGAGTTGAATTAGGCTCTATTAACAGCTAAGGTCATTATAAAGGCTTTATACTTCTGTTAGTCAGCAAATGTCATATATAGAAAAATGTATAAAACCCCTTCTGTTCATAACTTCATCTGATGTTTTTTCTCCTTCCTGTTTTTTCTCCACATGCTTCCACACAGAGTAATATAATGGGTTAGCATTTAGTATGAATGTTGAGAACTTCAGTCTAAACGAGACCTTGATAGGCTGGAGAGTTGGACGGGGAGAAACTTAATGAAATTCAACAAGGGCAAGTGCAGAGTTTTGCATCTGGGGAAGAACAACACCATGCACCAGTACAGGCTGGGGGCTGACCTGCTGGAGAGCAGTGTAGGAGAAAGGGACCTGGGGGTCCTGGTGGACAGGAGGATGACCATGAGCCAGCAATGTGCCCTTGTGGCCAAGAAGGCCAATGGCATCCTGGGGTGCATTAGAAGGCGGGTGGTTAGTAGGTCGAGAGAAGTTCTCCTCCCCCTCTATTCTGCCCTAGTGAGGCCACATCTGGAGTATTGTGTCCAGTTCTGGGCCCCACAATTCAAGAAGGACATGGANGTAACAACTACTCCCATGCTTAAATGCTGAATATATATGTCTATGCTGCACACTGTCACGCAGCATGTACATCCTCAGGCCAGCCATAAATACATGGTCGTGAGTGCCAAAAGGTGCCAAACAGCCTGAAAGCATGATAAATTAATTCACATAGTGTTCAATTCTACCACAGCCAGATTCCTGTGGGAATTCAAACAAGTTCACTTACAGCTAGCCTCATGTGCCTCATCATATGCGGAAGAGGTACATACTGTTTCCATATGTATATATTTTTAATACTTCATACCACAAGCAAAATACTTAGCTTTTTGTGAATGTTAAATATGTATAGTGTTTTCCAAAACAGTCAAGGGGGACATTGGGTATTTAAGTACTTGGAGTTATACAGAAGATGAGCATTACATCTGGAATACCATTTTACTAGAGAATGTAATGATGACTAATAGGTATGGAAGAGAAATCTTACTGCTTCATTTTCTAACTACAAAATAGATAGGAAAATTAGGAATGTAGCTGATACATTAACATTCAGAAAACCATTTAGGGATATAATTGGTACTTAAACCAATTAGTATAAAGTAATCAAGTGTCAGTGAACATATATCATTTGCTCTTGCCACTTAAAGTGGCCAAATCCTTTGGCAATTGCAAGCAAACACTCTGATGTTTAGGACACATTTTCCTCAGAAGGGTTTATTACTTGACAAATTCTGTTTGTACAGTCTGTCTGTCGGCAGTCAACAAACAATTGCCTGCACCGAGTTTCACCTTATCTCAGCTCTTAGCCTACATTTTTCTTTCCTTTTTTTCTGTTACCAGCCACATATACACACTTCAAGCAGGTGCTTATTTTTGCTTTGAACCTGGGCTTCTTAGCACAGCCAGCTGTGAAGTTTAAAGGAGAAGCTATTTCCCTCAGGTTGGAAATTGCCTACTTTCCAAGGAGCACAATGAGATCTATGAATGCGGAACACAGCAGGAGGCTTGAGCATCTGTACGTGACAGAGCTTGAGAAGTCCTTCTGCTGATCTCCTGAAAAAGAGTGAATTTTACTTCACATGGTACCAATTTCTGTGGGGTCCCAGGCTTCCAACCAGTGGACATGAGCTACTTTTGTGACAGGAATGCTGTGAGTGGTGTGTCAGTTCACTTTCAGGACTCTATCAATTAGAAGGGCTAAAAGCTTCAAAAAGAGTTCACATGGAAAATACCAACCCTCTTATACGCTCATTCAAGTGAAAAATTGTTTGTGGCTTTAGTGATCTGAAAGGAAGTAAAACTATTATTATTTTTTAATAACTTTTTTAAAGCCTCGTGTGTCTTTTGCATGTCAGTCAGGTGATTAGAGATGTCTTACATTAACGGAGACACTGATTTTGTTCCTTTCACAGCCACACAAGATTCAAAACCTGCAGTGAAAAATATTTTGATAGGCAACAGTCTAGGTCCCCCTGGCAATTAACATGTAGTAAGTAATTAGTCCATCTTGTTCAGAGAGGACAGATGCAGATTGTTTCTGCAGAAGGCTTTCTGGTCTACAGGCAATGCTAGCTTACTGTAAAACACAGATACAATCTTGAAAATAGACATCAAAACTCAGAATCCTCTTTTCCTAGAAGGCAGCACAACAGCACGTGCACCTCCAGGCCTCACTGATGTCCCCTTCCTTGTGCTTGTTCTTCTGAGTCTCAATGACCCCTTATAGCTCCTGCAGCCCAATAACATAGCTACAAACATCAGGGAAGCAACACAGCCCCCCACACCGATGCTGGTTAATGATCTCATGAAGTCTACAAAAGACTCCAGAAACAGTTCCAGGCTTGAGGTGTTTGGAGCTGTTGGATCTTTTGACTTCTTAAGTGTTAAATGTATTAATAATTCAGAAAGCACTGGTTTAAACTGTGCATTCTTTTCTCTCTTTCAAGTGTCTTAGATACAAATGCTTAATTCTTTCCTTTTTACTGGACTCTAGGCATCCATGAAATGTAGGAAGTCCATAACTTTTCAATTCATCATGATGCTAAGCTTCACAAGATCCAGTGGTTTGAGGAAATTCTAAAATTTGGAGAACTATAAATCCTGACATCTTTGATTAAGTCTTTTGAGACATTTGTATTCAGGCAAGACTTAATGCAGAAGAGCCTGGCTTATTATTTTAACTAAGTACTGAAGTTTTCCCTGGCAAGGTAGCACACCTTTCCTTACATGCTGTCTTACTCTTCATGTTCTGTCTCAGACAAACCCTAGAGCACTCCACAGGTTGGAAAAAAGCAGCAAAACCAGCCCTTTCAAGTTATTCATACCTTTAAAAAATAGTAAGGATGGTTTATGCTTAAGGGAACCACAGAAGAGACTAGAAGTAGATTATATTTAGTCTGAAATCGTGTATCTACCACAGGCATTCTGGGCAATTAAATGTCTGCTTATTGGGATCACTGCCAAAAGAACAGATTCAATTAAATGAATCGCAATGTCTCCTAATAATAGTTAACTGGCCCACCTAATCCATTTAAATCTGGTCTTGCCTGCTCTCCTATTCATGGTTCACTAGTACAGCTTTTGCTAACATTAATGGCCTAGAGTGAAATGCTGTTTTTGTTGGTTTATTGCTGAATTCTGGCCACTGAATGAGTAGATCTAGCTTGGGCTGGTGACATCTTTTGATACTTGCCTGCCTCCACTTTTATCATCTATTGTTACACAGTTTGGGGAAAAAAATGGAGGAACAGAAAAAACACTAGCTATAAAAAATGAATAGCCAAACATTATTTCAAGAAATACAAGCAATAGCAGAACAGAATTAATAGTCTCTATGGAGAGGAAGAATCTTTCATCACATTATGTGAATGAAGTGGCATCAATCAATTAAGAAAATGTGCTGAGGGTAGCAGATTTATTCCACTTCACCTACCTGAAATCAAGACATGTAGGAAAAACATCAAAAATAAAACATCTAAATATTGTAATCTATCAAAAGATAATAATTTGAGAATTCTCTGCCACTGACCTTGAATGATAAAACAGAAAAGACAATCCATAATTTCTCAAAGTTAATAAACTAAAAGATAAATAAAATACATTTTTGGGGAAAAAATAATTTAAAAAAATAATCCATAAGCCTGAAACATTTTGGAGTGTTGGTTTCTGGGAGTTTTTCAAAATCGACTTATTTTTATAGTTCTACCAGTCATGAAAATGAGGAAAACCAGTTCCTAAACATGCAAAGCAAAAAAACTAATTCTGATAGTAACACTGCAGACAAAGAACTATGTTTTGTCTCCCATATGCACTTGTGCAAAATTTTATTTGGTACACCAGAATTTATGGAATAAGCCTAGAATTTATGTAATTCTGTGCAGCCAGACCATACTTACATATGGTCTTGAAAACTCCTAAGGGCTGCAGGGCTGTATTGAGAGCTTTGAGTTGCTCTGGCAACACAAATCATTCAGAATGTTCCCTGCCAAAATTACCTAGATGGAACAGGATTACACCAAGGCTTTCCCAAGGACAGTTAACAGGAGCAGAGGGGTGGCTCGTGTCCACCCCACACCAAAGTCCCTGCTGCTGGATAGTACCCAGGAAAATGCCTACCCACGCAGTGCAGCTGGCCCGATCTGCTTTTAAGCTGTGTTTCTGCCTTGAAAAGAAATGTCAAGAGAACCTGATTACCTTGTAAAAAATTATGTCTTTAGTTAGAATGCCCATGAGAAATTGCACAGAGGAATGAGCAGAAAGAATGTGAAACCCCCCAAAGCTACTGAGTCATAATAGAGTTACCAGTCTTTCTCACACAGTTTTTCTTTGGCAAAATAAATTGAAGTGAAAAGTTATAAATCATTAAAGCTCTTTATCACATAATATTGATATATCACATAATAGCTACAAACAACATACTGGTGATTATCTGAATCTTATTTCATGAACTGAATTTCTTAATCGGGTGATGCCTACTTAATTGAGTGCAATCAAATGAAACTAATTGTCTCCAACTTAAGTACTTACGTTAAATCTTCAGGTGAAGAAGAATAGATCCAGCACCTAAGTTATTTCTATATCACTGTGTGTGTAAGATTTAATAGAAGCGGAAAGCACTGCTGAAATATAAAAAGAAAATCAGATATTTAAAGAAGAATATTCTCTGTAAATATACAGGTTGCTAGGTTCCTCCCATTAAAAATACTCTTATTGAAAAAAAAGTTGTAAGTAGGTGTAAACATCTATCATTTACCGGCGAAATATGAGTTAGCAAAATGCTAATAGTATAGCAGACAATGCATGTAAACGTAGACAAGCAAACAAAATAATTTTTCAAAATTAATTTTGGTTTCATGGAGTGTCCAGTAGTTGTATGCTTGTTTGCTTGATTTTACAAAGAGGAGCTCTCAAATTGATCGATATATAGATATACAACATTTATGAGTACATCTGTTTTTGACATTGGTAAGTACACACTCACTAATTGTTCTAGATGATAATTACTTTGGAGTACAAAACCTATTGCTGACTGCTACAAAAAGCTATTACTTCAAAGAAATAACAAATCTTTTGTCACAACCCAATATGGAGTTTCACATTTTTACTACCTACTTTCTACTGCTACTAAGGAGGGCTTCCCAGATTGCAGACCTGAGTGTCCATTTAGTCATGTCTGCAATGTGTAAGAAGGGGATTAAGAAGCAACATTTCTAGTTACCTAAAAAATCAGCTGTTACATCTTTTAAAATCATGGCTGAAATTCCAACTTTTTTTGAGTGTCCACATTTGAAAAATACATTGCTATTTGAAGGAACAGAAAAGGTTCCCCTTATTTGAGGGATTTAAGCTACTAAATAATGCTTCTTTAGGTGGAGGAAGGGAAGAAACTCAACTACAATTTGTAATACTCTGATTATAGATTATATAGCAACTGCTGTATCTATGAAACATTGCAGGGAGACAAGAAATTTTCATTAATGATTGAAGGTAAAATTATATGAAAAACAAAATTTGAATCTACTGTTTTGACAGACTCATCAAGAGCTGCAGATGAAGGAACAACTTGACCAAACAGAGACTGAGGCTGGGCAAATTCAAGGAAAAAATAAGGTGATGATTTTAAGATGAGACTAAATAACCTCAGTTAACTGAAATAATTTACCAAGGTCTGTGGCAGATTCCTTGCTACGTGAAGTCATTAAATAAAGATTGAAAATCTTTCTCAGAGACATGCTGAAGTCATAGTGCAGAGAATAAGGTCTTATGTGGAGGTGCAATCTGGGTTACTGCAGAGATATTTTCTGAGTTTAGCATCTATGAACTCACAAAAGCTAAAGAATAGGTTACCCATTATTTTTTTTACAAATGTATAATAATGAAAAGCATCCAAAAATCCAAGAAAATTGTCCAGCAATTTCAAAATGAGAAAACTTAATTTCTCTTACACATGCTAATGACTGAGGAAACAAGATGCACCTTCTCTCCTATCAGCTAGTGACATTTCCTCTGGTCAGTACTGGATGATTAAGGTAAGCACTCTTCATTTGGGAACTGTCTCCATGATTTATGGCTGTTATCACTGTGCTCTACATGGTCTTAATGCCTTACAAGAAAAATTATGATGTTGATTAAATACAATAAATTACAGATATCCAGTGAATTAAAAGATCTTGGATAGATCTCAGCATTTTTTTTTTTCAATTCGCAGACTGTGTTCTTCAAAACAGAGTACCAGGAGGACCAAAACTATTTTTACTGTGAAACAAGTATAGACAATATTTGAGAATTTAAAAAGTGAGAGAGAGAAGAAAAGCATCAAAACATTACCATTCCATCATCTCTGAAAGAAAACAATTTTTTCAGAAATATGCCTAGCAGTAGTTTACGGTCTTGACAGTTTTCAAATTCTCTATTTGGAACTAGAATTAGTTATTAAATAATTTACTTAGACTAAAGAAAAATGTTCATGTAAAAGGGTTAAAAATCTGAAAATAAAAGCACTGAATTAGATAAAGTAATTTCAAGCAATGTCTGAGTTTAATCTAAAATAATTGTATGACTGTTGTAGGATTTTTAAAGCTTTTTTCATGTTTCCAAAAAGTTATTTTTGATTCGACAAGAAACATTTCTTAATTAAATTAGATTTATTAAATTAGATTAAATTTCTAGCTTTACTTCCAAAAATAAAAATCCATTAAAAATCCATTTTCTCAGTATTGCTTACAATCTCTTTTTTCATCAGCTCCCTGAATGAAAGCTTCTTATTTACTATAGCCTGTGCAGATGTTATGTCCAGGAAATATAAGCAATTTTCTGGACTGGATGACTGACAGGGAAGACAAGCATCTTGACTAGACAGTGCTGAAGGATACAAGAGTCATTTATGACTGTGGCAGAGCTGGGATCGACACTTGCTTCCTGCACAGTCCGTTGCTGCTGAGGCTGCCCAGGGTGTGGAAGGAGTTGGAGAGGTGATGGTAAGGGGACCCACTAACCCATCTAATCATTTCTTCCCCACATCACACAACTCCACCCGAGCAAGACACAGGTCTCCAGAGCTCTCATGACACAGCCCAGACATTCTTACTGTTTTCTCATGGTGGATGTGTATCTGTTCCACTT
This sequence comes from Aegotheles bennettii, assembly GCA_013398125.1. Taxonomy (NCBI): domain Eukaryota; kingdom Metazoa; phylum Chordata; class Aves; order Caprimulgiformes; family Aegothelidae; genus Aegotheles; species Aegotheles bennettii. Next base: position 52,457 of record VZRW01003862.1, on the reverse strand, counting down.
ACAAAACAGTCAGATTCTTGTCCAGATTCTTGGGCATCACTGCAGCTAGATTGTCTGAAACCAAAAAGTCAGCTTCGGTGCACTGACACAAAAATTCATGCAGTATCTTTTCCCTAAGAAATGTATCCAAACATAAAAGCCATTCCTAATCCCTCCCAAAGAGGAAGCAGCAGGACAGCAATTTACTGTAAACCTGGTGGTTTAAAGACAAACTCTGTGGACCACAAGTTTTTAGTCCTTTACTCACAAAACTGATCACCTCCATTTTCTGGAAGATGTACCAAATCATCAGAAATACCTAAAGGCTACACTTATGCTGTACCAATTTTTGCTAAGAAAAGCAGAATTTGCAAGATTTTTGTTTTCTGTTCTAGAGAAAGTTGATGTTTATCTTCACAGATAAAGGAAAATTGCTGGTACCAGAAGGAGCTCAGGATGATAAGATGTGACTTGGGATGGCCTGACAAGTCTGATGTTGAATCCTAACTGTTCTGTTAATCAATACTTCGCTATGTAAATACTCCACTGTATTATTAATCAGTGAGGCTGCATAATATATATATGTAGAATCTGTCTAATAAATAAAAGGAAAATACTCTGAAAAGTCTTGCAGTCTTCACTCTCCTAGTCCACCTGCCTATGCTGAGTCTTGGTGAGAGGGTTCAGCCTTCCATATGCCAGTTATGAGGGTATTAATACAATGAAACATGACATGGTGATACAGAACTAGTTAATGGAGAATAAATGTGATATAAAATGCTATTGTAATCACAGCATCCTTCCTCTGAGTTCCATCACAATGTAAACCTCATGTTGAAGCACTTTATATGTGCAGATTATGCTGACTGTTAAATAAAAAACTGAAGTACTCACTTTTATAATTCACAATGTGTTATCTTTGTGGAAATGCCCTCTCATTTTATTTATATAATTTTCAGTCCAATACATATTAGTCTATGTGAATTGCTTGCTAGCAAGTACATTCTGTGAAAAAGTATTACTAAAATTTCCAGCAAAGTTACAATCAGACAATTGCCATTCAAAATTACTGCATAAAAAACTCATAGATACAATCACAAACAATTACCATACAATTACAACATGAAAATGTACAAAATACAGATACAATCACAGCGACAAGTACAGCTGATGACAAACCTAGAAGCAATTACAAAAGGCCTTTGAAGAATTTCACACATTTTTTTTAACTTGATAAATGTGTATGTTTTAGCAGTACCATAATTGAGCAGGATTATTACAGCCAGTGAGATGGGGCAATTTCATTTGCATAAGTAGTTTTGCAAATTTCTAATATTTAAAATTTTATTTTAAAATGAAGTTGCAGTTTATTAGCATTCAGTTTATTCACTTTTCTATCTTACAATCATTAATTATTTTAGAGCCACAAGAAATTTGAGAAATACTTCACATAGATGAGAAACTATAATCCTTTCACAAAAGCTCTTGATATGTAATCTTGGCTGAAATTTGCAGTGAAGAGGCAAAAAGGAGGTAGTAAAAAGACAGGAAGTTGTAGAAATTGTTGACTCCTTGAGACTGCACACTCACAAAACGATCCAAAATTCTCCAGGTCAAAGAGGCATTGTAGTAACTTGCAGGAATGTTGGATCAAGTCTTTTCCTAAGGAATGACTGTTTTATTTTGCTGCTCACAGTCACCATTCAAACAATGAGACTTACTTTGTCTCGTATTTTGCAGTATTGAAGTGGAAATAAGTCTGTGACTGATTTGAATGACAAGAGGGTAATCATGAATTGTATTCCTCAGCAAGCTACTGAAAACAATAAACCTAAGTTTGAAATTCAACCAGAAGAGCTCATCTTGAAATATATCATTAACAATAAGGTGTCTTTGAAATCATAATGATAAGTATATTAAATTGCTAGAAACAGAGTCACATATACTAAAGAAAAGTAAACCAAGACGATACACCAGTATTGTCAAAAGGGGCATGCTGAAACACACTATTTTACTTTTACTTTACAGGGACTTGACAGTCAGAGCAAAGATTGTCTCTGGCATCAAAATCAAATCAAAGACTCACGGATAATTTTAGTCTGCAGGCTCCAAACTATACTTGATATAGTCTTTCATGGTTTCTGCTCCTGGATCAAGGACATTGCTCTGTACAAGCCTTGCAATATTTTTCAAGCCAAAAAAGTCAGCCTCCTAAGTTGTTGAGTTGCTGAATATTAGATTGCTTAAAATCAAAACCAAACTTGCCAAATGCTTCTTTAAACTTATCTATTGCCCAGTATGAGTTCTTCTGTCAGATCTTGTCTTTGATGAAATCAGTGACAGTAGCATTTTGCTACTGTACAACAAAATGTATGAAAACCCATTTAACAATGTTATTGATAAACTATAAGATTATAAAGTCATGCATTTTCATGTTTTCACTGCAATTTATACCCTAAGAGTCTGTTTTCCATGCCAGCTATTATGAAAAAAAGTGTGCATCTTAATTTTTGAAACATCAAAAGATTTTAATTCTTTTCTAAATGTCCACTTTAAACATGTAATTTCTGTGCACCACATTTACTTTCAGTTTTTAAATAAAAGAGGTGTGAAGAGTCATATTCCTTTATACTTCATCAAAACTAAGTTTATAATTGATAGATCACTGTGTTTACCATGGCCCTGTTCTGTCTGATTCCTGCCTAGTGTTTGTGAAACTTTGTACAGAAACTGATAACAGATTAATGGGACTAAGCTTTAAACATGCCACATACCTGTTTCTGCTTAGAAACAAAACAAGGGGTGTGGAAAATTGTTCAGTTGGAAAGTAAGGCAGGAAGATTTTAATTTGGGGGCTTGTCTTTGACTACTAGGCCCTAGGAGAAAAAATTTGAGGCCCTTAAATGAGCCAAATTCTAACTGATAAATCCAAATATTCCCTGGGAAACACACAATTTGTTCTGGAGTTATACTGTTATTCAGACTATAAACTATTAGTAGTTTAATCATATCTTGTTGAGTCAACTGTTTTCATGTCAATCTTTTCATTACAGCTTACCTGCATCTGCAAGACTGCATTCTGATCAATTAATATATTCTCCCATTGCTACAGAAGATGACCTTAACTATAGGGAATTAGTAAATAGCAGGTTTTCTCAGCATGCAATTTTAGTTCTTTCACTCTCAGTATAGATTCCAAAATAAACAACATAATGAAATGTTGTAGGGAACGCAACAGTTGGTAAAGCTACATAATACACTCTACTTCGTATGCGTGCTGCAGCAGTAGAATGAGCAGAAAAGGAACTGAAACAAAATTGCTTGACCTATTTTAATATTTGATGAAGAAATACTTAGCCTAGAAATATCATGTCTTCGGGGACCTTGTATTTGATATTATTAAAAAACATTTTAAAAGGAGGCTCCTATAGTCTATCATAATAAGCTTTGGGTAATACTTTAAGAGTCCATTAACTTATGCTCAACTAATCTTGAATTACAATAGAAATCCTTTGAAAGCATGTATGATAGTCACACAAATACCACAAAAATTCATTTCCATCCTTTTGTGAATGTTTTCCCCTAGACACACTACAGTTTTTAATCCTTTTGTGAAATAGTCTAGAACTTGATATTTTAACATTAATGAAAGGAAGTCTGATCAATCCCAAATCTGAAAGCAGAATCCCAATCAAAACTGCTTGTGAAACAACAGCCTGGAAAGCAGTAGAGCCTTTCAAATTTTTGTGGGTGAAGCAAAAAGTCATGATAAAAGTCATCTATGTACGGCTGAACTATTGAACTATGAGAGGGGAAGATAAATACGTTTGAATGAAAAGCATCTTTGTCAGAAAATAAGACTTTGAACTGAGACTTAGGAGAATGTAGTTTCATTTTTCCAATGTTTCCATTAGCCTTCCAAAATCACTGCATTTTTTTTCAGTTTCTTTACTAGAGATTATTTTTTCATCAAAATAAGACATTTCCTTAAATACTAAATATTTGCAGTGGCATCTTACTATTGATGATGCCCAGTCATTTCAAAGAAAATACACACCTGAGATGCCAGGTTGTTTCAATATGGGAAAATAAATACTTCTAAATAATTACCCCTGTGTCTTTGAATACATTTGAATGCAAAAAAATGCTGGAGTCATGGTCATAACAAAACAGAACTATTGTCTTCAGTGGCTCTATGCTAACCCCTGTCTTCTTGTTGTTGCTGAGATTTTAAGTTTTTTGAAGGGATAGGTCCCTATTATAGCTTAGTTCACTACCAAGCACCAGGCTTAACCCATATCCTACTGAGGCCTCATATACTACAGTAATACAAATATCTGTGTCTTATTCCTTTGAACTTAGATTTTTCAGTATTTTGCCCAGTTAGTTGGTGCAGATACTAGTCCTGGGAGAACCCCAGATCAGAAATGGAGATCCATGCCAGCCTGGTGATGTGGTCTCCCAAAACACACCCCACAGAAGATCTTGGGCAGGGTAACTGGAAAGACCAGAGATGTCCCCAGGTGGCCAGGAGGTCTAGCCATATGCACCATCAAGAACTGATCCAGGCACACAGACACTCACTGCCCAGTAAGCACATTCATTAATGCTTCTAATGCCATTACTACTTTAGAAATTGCCTGTTTCATTCTTCTTTCCAGTGTTTGAGAATTCCATCATCACTTATGTTTGGGAGAATTAACCACTGCATGGACATCAAGAAACAGAGATCATCACACCCTCTCATCAGACTGTAATTTACAGCAAGCATTGAACAGTTTGAACTACCTTCTATGTACCTGGCAGGCCAGAACCTTGACTTATCCATGTGGTAAAAGGTCGTGATGACATCGTTAATTTGAAAATAAATAGCTTCCTGTAATGTGATAGAATTGCTGTAGCAATCAGGCACATAAAGATAAAAGCTCATATAGATAAAGGCATATTAATTAGTTCATAAAGCCTTATTAATCAGGCTTGTAATGGTAGCAGTTTAAAATCACAAAAGAAATGTGTAAGATATTTGTCTGCAGGCTTAAAATAGAGAATAGAATGAAAACCCACCCACACAGCATGATGTGACATTAGCACCCAGCTACCAGGAAGAGGATGATACAGTCTAAGAGCAGCATCTTCTTTAGAGTGTATGAATGATTTAATACATTTGCTCTAGCCGAGGAATAATAGCAAAGAGTACTTCGGACATACTCCAACACATTAATCTAGTACTAAAGTAGCTTGACTAACTTAATCCAATGCTTATGGAAGTCAGTGGGACTCTGTCTGAGGGTGAGATTAGAGCCTACAAGATCTATTTGTGAAGGAAAAATCCTATGCAAATGGAAGTCAATGGCTACTGACTTCAAAACCACAGGATGCCAGTGTATTTCCTGATCACTAAATCCTAGACCTTCTTCAGGCAAAATTTCCTACTCAGATTGAGACTAAATGAAATTCAATGACTCTAAAAAATAAATGTATTCCCATCTTTATTTAGTATTTGATACTTCCAACCCTAATCCTTTGAATTTTCAACAAAAACAGAAACATTCAGAAAATCATAAACTCTTCTTTCTTTGTCACACCCCACTAGCCCTGCAAGTTTCTAACAAATATTCGTTGTTCCAAGGGAGACTTTCTGCACACAGTGCAGACAGGCATTCCATTTTATTGTAAATAGCTGGGGCAGCTGCAGCAATTTATGATTCTGAAAATACCCTCCCTAATAACTAAATCTCCATTAATTTTATATGCATTTCCAGGACGTAGAACTGTTTGCTGTGCAAGAGACTGTAAAAGAAGAAAGGTATGATATTTCCTTTCTTCTTGCTCGCAATTTTGTAACAAATGCCAAGTAGATTTACTTGGGGAAAAGTGAGATCCACTCCCCTCTTGAGCAGCTGTGAGCAGCAATGGTAGTGCATGGTCCTTAACACTTACCCACCTCATATTGCACATTTCACCACTGCATCTGACTCAAATAAACAAATATTTATCCTTGACACCATCTGACATGGCCACATCAGGGCAATAAAGGCTCGTATCCCATTTTAAACACTTCTGAAGGAATGCATTTTGGGTACCAGAGAAGTGGATTTTCATCTAAGAATTGTATAGGGATTTTCTCCTTTTCATTTAATATTATACTGAAGTACTATTTCCATATTCAGCTGTCCATTTCTTATGCTGAAATAATGGTATCTCTTAGATTGCCAGTGTATTCAGATTTCTACTTTTAAACAAACTTAAGATGGTACTGATTATACCATTTTCATTTGTTGCTTTGTCATATAACATTGTTTTATATTATTGCAAAACAACAGTGACATCCAGAGGCACAAAAGCCTAGTCAGAAGTATTCATTATCCATGCTGAGATGTTCAAAAACTGCATTAATCAGGATTTCAACAGCTTCAATTCTTTGTAATGTTATGAATTTTAGAAGCATGTATTATATATAAGGAATACATGTAACCTTTTGATTTTTTATGTCTCCCTGCAGCGTTTTACACTGGTCAACATTTGTTGGAATATAGCTGACTTAAGACAATACTGAGATACTGGCATACAGGGCCATTATGTCCTGTCATTGATAAGGCTCTGTGTGAAACCTTTTGGCCCCAGACACATTTTTGCTGTCTTTTTGTTGAAAAGAGAAGAGGCAAGATCAAAAGAAATTCAGACACTTCCAACTGAGGCACAAGAATACTCAAAAATTACATACAGTTAGACATCTTTTGGGGGAATCAATGCCGTGAATGTACAATAGATTGCTAAAAGCATACATACCAGCTCAGCATGCAATAGGGTACTAGGCAGGCTTGAGTGCACTATTTCACTTCTGAGGTGTTGAAGTGAAACTGAATCCTGTCCAGCCCACTGGAAGGAGTGACCAGATTCAGTGCACATTTGCATGCACAGCAAATGTCTTGTTTCCACACAGAGTGTGAGTTTGTAAGGAGACTGAAGGTTCACTGAAGTCTGAGTGTTGAGAGCTTTGCCTAAAAAAGGACTCAAGGACTGACAGATTAGAAAGCTTTACAAATTTTTTCTAATTTCTATGTATTATAAGATGCCAAATGGGTCACTGAAGATGATATAAATACATATGTAGTCCTGAAGAAAAAATAAAATATCCACAGCATTTACAATTACCATAATTTTAGAAAAGCTCAAGTCTCAAAGAAATGCACTTACTGACCAGCTTCTCTGCTGATGTGAATCATAATCGCTCCATTTATTTCAATGGAGCCTTGTCAGGTTATATGAGCTGATGACTGGGTCATATCAGTCTCCTTCTTAAAGTTCCTGTCATTCCTGACCAGATGTCAGTGCAACATCATTTTTCAACTCTTCAGCTCCTCGCATATGCTGAGCCAGTGCTCGCAATACGAAGATAATTGCATATATTTACCATTTCTGTCTACAACACTGGAGGAAAATGGAGGTCTATTTAACTCTACACACTTATTTCTTTGTCAAGGAAGAGTATTTTGAAAGATGTCTTTTATGCTATCTTTTTATACACTGAAGGAAATGGCTATTGTAATTTAATGACCACAGTGCCATTTTAGCTTTCAATACAGTTTTTTCCGGGAGTAGCTTCTGGCTGTAAATAATGCCTGTAAGTAGCCCATTTTAGGGGGTTATCTTCCTTCCATACAAATACAGCTCCCATGTAACATTTTGCCCAGTATTTCATACAAGGAAATAAAGTTTTTTGAGGAAAATGCTGTTCAGTTCTCTCCATGTCAGACTAGCAGTTGACATACCAGCGAACTGTTTACAAAAACAAATGCTGCATCCTGTATCCAGCTGACAGACTCCTGTGGTTGGTAATTTATTAGTTATTCTTGCTATGAAAGAATGTGTACATAATCTCTTTATTGCAATCATTTTTGTATAAAAGACAGAATAATTCCAGCTCTTTATTTGTGATCACACAACTGACACAGTTCTAGTCTTATAATGTAAATACAATTTTCTGATAATCATGTGTGAAATGCTACTGCATAAATAAGAATCTTTTCCTTAGACCACTGAATGATGAGCAGTTGTCCTAAATTTTTTTATTATTATTATTTATAACAATATATCTGTTTCTGAGTTCAGAAATTCTGAATTTTTAAAAACTAAAAAATAGACTTGCAGTATTAGTTAAAAAAATGGATTTACAATATTAAATCATGGTTGAAGAGGAAGACAAAACTGGATTTGAAAAATCCTTCAATACGTTTACTAGAGATAGAGAAAATGTTTTATTGATAAGTATTTTCTATCTCAAGAAACAGATGTTCAGCTAGCATAAATCAGCAATGGCCCATCTCTTATTTCTCTGAGCTAAGGATACAGCCCATATGCTCTACTATTACATAAAAATGGGTTTCATTCTGATGTAAGAAAGAAACAATATTTGCACTCATTTTATAAATTGAAATAATGAGCAGGGAAAAGGATGTTAGATAGTATGACCAGGATTGCATGTAAAGTCAAGTCACTGTACTCAAATTTTCAAAGTAGGATGAACTTGTATTGGGCACCAAGGACCAACCTCTTAGTATCACAAGTACCTACCTCTCACTAATTATTTGACGTGCACGGCAACTAAAAATGATAGAAATCCATCTCACCATATTTGGGGATACGAAAACTGTTTCCTTGAGAAATATCAAGTTGAATTTATCATCTGATTACCATCATGTCACAGATAGGCCGAAGGGGGTACAAAGAAGTGAAGAATTTTTTTCAGAATTGTACAACAGACCATTTATCATCCTGGTTCTTTCTGCCTTAAGGTCTGTATTCCTGCGAATCCATGGCAGAGATAATATTGTAAAGGAGGGTTCACATGGTGCTGCGCACACCTCCAGCCCGTGCTTCAACTAGCAATCATCAACTGTGTTCCATGTATGTTAATCATAAAATAAAGGAAACTGATGCCTTGCAAATACAACACATTAGTTTGACTTCCTTCGCTAAATAGAAATCTGGATAGAGATGTACAATTAATCACTAAAGAAGATGTGGTGCTTGGCAAGATCATGACCATCCAGTCCCAGACAGAGCAAGTGCACCATAGTTTCAGACCAGTGTGGCCTGGGCATCTGGTTTCACTGTACATCTCAGTTCAGTCATGGCCCCCAAAGATCGTGTAATCTCTTCTAAACCCTACTGGTCGACTCACCTTTGGGAATACTTTTTAACCTCTACTCAGGGAAAGATGTGTATGTAACAAAACCCCCAACTTTGTAAATGGTTCTATCGACTTCATTAGCAGAGAAGTTGAGGCTTCTTTGGTCTATCTTCCCAATTCTAAGGTCTACTTTTTAAGAATGATTCACACCAAAAGATTAATGTGGAATTAAAATTGAAGATACATGAAGGGTTTACACCATATTCCTCACATGCACTGAAGTCAGTTATAATCTATTAATCTCTAATTTACAACTGATTAAACTTCAAGAGTGTTCCCTGTCTATCTATGCTCTTTCTTCAGTGCCTATTGTCAAGCATTTTTCAGAACTGATAGTGGCTTATCACTATTAAAATGCAGCTCAACGTCCTTATGAAAATCTTCGGCTTAGCAACCATCCTTTTAAAATTGTAAATCATACCTGTTTTCCTTCATCTTTATAGCTATTAATAGGCATACTTTTCATGACAACATGATTTGTTTGTGGGGTTATGAGATACCATCTGCTCCTTCTTTTACCTCTTCTCTTAAGCTGTAATTTTCTGTCATATCATAATGGGTTGTCCTGGAAATAGCTTGTCACAAAATGAAAGATTTGTTGCTAAAGAAAGAGCAGAAACAGCTGTAAAAGAGCAAAAGCTAGATTTCAGACAAATATTCTTTGAATAAATGAATAGGGGAAAAGGACACCCTAAAGAAAGCTTACTTAGGTTGTTTTGTTTCTCCAGACAGCCTTTGTAGAGTCTGGGAAGATAAGAAGAGTCCTGGAAATGATTGTAGCTTCAAATAGATTATGTGTGTGTATAAATATAGGGGAGAACAGTGAGGGATGGAAATAAGATGGGCTTGGGTCTGCACTCAGAAGGAAAACAGATTTATTTCCTAGCAGAAAGCAATTTCCATAAATAAATAAGATGGCTCATCATTACCTGCTTTAAGCGTGATTAGTCTAAATATACTTCCAGCAGTTGAAGCAAAAAAGATCTCAGTTAAGATTTCCTTTTCTCTGAAATGGCTCTGCAGCATGAAGTTGGCGTCAGGTATGAGGACGGGTGAGGCAGGGTCTAGCCACCACTCTGATGTTCAGTCTGTCTTTGGTCCAGGGTGTAGAGGAGAGACTTGGGGCAACTGTTTCCATGGGTGCTCTAATCCCCAGGGTTATTCTGCCACCAGGACATGCCAGAAGGATACATGCTATATCTGTGATCATATATCACTGCTCCCAGCAGGACAGAAGGCACACCCATCACTCACCAGCTCTTTGTCCGTCTGTGCATATGTACACAAGACTCTCACATGCTAGGGACATCCCCAAAACTCTAGTGACAGATCACCCCCTCTTTCTGTTGTACTGTATGAGCAGAGCAATGGGCTGAGGCTACAGCCTGGTGTACACAGAACACAAAGGTTAAGTCTATTCAGATTTTTGCAATTAAGCACCTCAGAGAAGAAATGAACCCATTTTCCTCAGTTACTCAAAAGTCGAGTGATTATATTCAGTGGAATTAGAAGCATAGGTAAACCCTTCTAGCAGAAAGACAACTGAAGCCTGTAAATATTCCCAGTAAGTGCATTTTTAATCAATATGAGGCAGTATTTGGTTTTCCAGTAGTATTTACTCAACTTTACACAGGAAATTAAAATCAATCAACACAAAAGAGATAGGTGATGTTTCAGTTAGTGTGTACAAACAGAAATAAGCTTCTGGTATTGCCTCTAAACTTAAAACATGGTCTTATTCATTACTTTTAGTAAGAGGCTACATTCTTCGATACTCTGAATAGTTGTTACTATTATTGTGGTTATGTTGATAATTTCTGGTAATGGCCTGTTGTCTCACCCATAAAAGCCATTGTTATGCACTGCAAATATATGCTAAAATATTCTACCAGATCATGAGAAGAAAAATTATTATAATTTTGATTTACTTGTTCTAAAGTAAACATCTGTAAACGAATTATAAGATACACCTTTTTTACAGATTCTGTGAATGAAAAAGAGTCACTGATTACCAGTTTTGTCTTCAGTTCTATTTGATGAATCACATTTAATTACAACATATTTAGGTAGCACCTCTGGAAAAATATGCCATGTAATTGGTCATAAAGAATGAAAAGAAATGATCATACTGTAATTTTGAAATACATCATAGCAATTTTTTTCATTAAATTTCTGTGCAAAGGATGTTGCTTATCTTAATTGTCAGTGTCAGTACCATAGTCTTAATATCATAGTTTTGAAAAAAAAACAATTTCAATCCCAAAGTAAAGCCTGTGTTTACTTAAGAAATCATCTCAGACCCATTTAACTTCAAACACTCCAGGAATCCCACTAGACTACTAAATATAAGAAAATACGGAATTTTCTGCTTTCTAGAAGCTTTAGGCAACACTGGAGTCCTCTAACAGAATTCTGGTTTGAAACAATGCATTATATGGATTTACAGACATGTTTTAGTCTCTAGCAAATAGAAATATTGCTAAAAACATCTATATTTCCATTATTACAGCTTCTAGTGACTTGTGGCAGGATCAGTGCCCCATATGATTGAAATATATCTGCATTTAAAGAAAAGCAAAAACCAAATAAGTCCTTGCTGGATTTACACAGAATGGAAACAAACAAGCAAAGAGGATTTATGAGGCAGAAATCTTGACGCAGCTTTTTTTTCTTGACCTGATGACTGAGTGCTGAAAGTAGCAACAATACTTGTGGATAGTCCAGTAACCCCATCTTCAGAGGAGCAACCTTCTCTGAAACAGCTAGGTCTGCTCCTAGCTATAAAATATCTTGCATATTGGCAGTTTTTGTGTTCTGCTGGCAGGTGAACTGCCTTGTCGTTTGGAATGGCAGCCCACTGTCAGCCAGGTGGCACACATGCAGAGATCTGATATAGGGACTCACATTACATACGTTGTCTGAAGCACTCCAGTCAGTCCTAGGAATCTTGATATGGGCATAAGTCACCACTTTGCAATTCAGACTTTACTCAGGGGTTTTTAATATATAATCTAAATTATACCTTTTATTAGTATATTATAGCACAACTATATATTATAATTTTGTATTTTATGTCATATTTATTATTATAATTTAATGTATTATAATTCTATGTTATATATTAATTCTCTATAGCATAGAATTAATACATTGAATTTTCATATAAATATTGAAATAAATAATTTTACAAAAGCTTATTAGGAAGCAGAGCTGCCTATAGACTTCTCACATCCTGTTGGATCCTTCAGTAACATCCAAGATGCTGGATCAGGCTGAGAGAGACACAGAGAAAATATCCTTAGTTACCAGAACAGATTTTAGTATGCCCATATTTTGCATACTGGTGAATGGTCTTGTTTGACTATCTGTCAACAATGATCTTTCAGAGGTCCTACAAAATTCATGGCTTGGCTTAAAAACCACTGAATCTTAAAATTGCGTATTGAGCCTCAGTTTATTTGCGCACTGTATTTTTAACCTACGGAATTGCATCTTTATATGTTTTCCTAGCTGAAAAGGCCAAACATATAGAAAGGTTTGATGTTTTTTTTTCCTGTTTTCTGGGGTTCTTTAGTAGAAGTTTGATTTCTTGCATACCACGGGATATCCTGAGATGCATTTCCAGGTAAAAATGCCAGATTCTTTCAAGTGTGGTAGCAGTCATAGATGTTACCAACGTTGCAGACTGAACAGCAAGGAAGAAAAGCAAGTGGGCTAAACACTCACCATCCCTGGCATTAAATATTTTTTTTAATTATGTTTTCTATACAGAGAGCAGTTATGATACTAGAGGAGGCTACACCATGTTGCTGCCAGTGCCACTATCGGGATAGCTGAGAACCTCCCCAGATAGCTCCTGTGCCAAAAATGTGCTGTCTTCCCCCCCCGTACAGTTATAGAGGAGAAAGACTCACAAGCAGGGCTTTCTGAGCTAGTGGGTGCTACCAGGTTTCTGGGCTACTTTGGATTGATGTGGTGAAGACATTTTTCAAGCCCGAAGGGCTTTCAGAGGAAGGGGCAGCTGCACGCAGGCATCAAGTCTGCAGCACAGTTACACAGGGAAATAAAATGAAGGCCAGATATTTCAGCTAAACGTGAAGCTACTCTTCAAGCTGTAACCTAAAGGAAAACTAACTTACTTAAGAAATACAAGGATTATTTTTTTCTTTTCTCACAATGCAATTCACAATATGAGCTGGTGCTGGGAGATTGCCCAGTGCCAAGGACCATGACCATCCCTCTGCAAACTGAGCTATGTGTCCCTCACAAGGGCTGGCATATAGTATTATTTTCCATAAATTTCCAGGTCCTGAAAGATGCCTAAATATTGCCTACGTGTGTCACGGCTTAACCCTGGGCCACCAATTAAGCAAATGACAGATGCTCTCTATTACCCCCTTCCCTTTCCACAAAGGGAAAGGAAAGAGAATAAGATAAAGAGACTTATGGGTTGGAAACTAAACTATACAGTTTTAATGAAAGTAGTGATGAAAAAAGAAAATTATGAAATATATACATATATATACAAAACCAATATCTTGCTCCCCCTTGGCCCCCAGTAACATTCACATCACCCCTGAAGCTGCAGGGCAGCCCTGGGAAAGTTCTGGACTGGGCTCCTGGAGTCAGAAGCAGACAAAAACTGAAGGCAGGAACACACAGAGCCAGTAACACATGGATTGGGATCGAAGGCAGAAGAACAGACAGAGTCCTCCCAGGATGCCAGCCATGGGCAAAGAGAGCTTGACCTTCATGATCCCTCAGATGTATACCAAGTATGACGCGTATGGGATGGAAAACTTCCTTTGGTCAATTTTGGTCCCCTACGTGGTCCACTCCTCCCTCTAGGAGGATCGCAGATGTGACCCCTTTGCTCCCTTTTGTTTCCGGTGCACAAGCTTAGCAGAATCAAGCAGTGGCCTTGATTCTACGTACCATTCTCCAGCTGTAACTACAAACAAGGAGCATTATCAGTCCTAGAGGCAGACACTGACTGAAAAACATGCTGTTAAGTTCAGCAAGTGCTGTTACTTAGAAGAGAATTAACTGAAAAGTAAAATTACTGGAAGAAAATTGGTCTGTGCCAGTTCAAACCATGACAACGTGTCAGCAGGAGAACAAAATAAAGAAATGTTGTTATCGGCTTTTGTATAAGTTTAAACACACTAAGATTGTAAAAGTTCTTAGAAATAAAAACAGTAAGAAGAAAATCAGGCATGTGTAATACTAAAATTTTTATTGCATTACAAGAAAATCAGTAGTAGGTTGACTTTAAGCACCTTGGGCTCGAGTGAACATAAATATGTGTTTTATCTTTTGCAATTCCCTGTGTTTTAAATACTATTTTGATTAAAACACTTTATTGTTAAACTCCTGAGAAATGTTATTCAAAAATCCCAAAATGTTCAAATTAGGTATGATGTTCAACTGAGAGTATAACAGAGTCAACAGTGGATATAAAATTATATTTTTCAAGTTTTTGACACAGATAAATAATGCTAACAGGGAATTAAAAAATACAGAATTTTTAAAATTTTTCATTGTTTTTTTTTCTTTCTTTCTCATGTTCCAAAACAGTGGAAGTTTTCTGATGTGAACACCTAAATCCTTCTGGAAAGAAAATATTAAGAAATTATTCTGGAGCGTAACTCAAGATAAAATGCTGAGATCTCTATACTATGGAATATAATTATGATAGAGGAAGGGAATGATCATAGCCATGAAAAAGAAATGCAAGCTACTTTGAAGAATTAAGTATTTTCAATCCTAGTCAGTTCAGTACATTTCTCATCAGCATTAATAGGAGTTATCCCTGCTCACAGTGTGTTTAAATTTAAACAAGTTAATTTTATCCTTCTCAGTCCAGGAAGATGATTTTAGGACATGAAGGATGAAGACAGCTAAGATATCTGTCTTAGGATGAAGATGGCTAACTTATCTTTGTGCAAAACCCATTAATTTCCTTTCCTGTGTTACTTTTCTGTCAAGTCAAATATTTGCAAATGGCTATTCCCTGTTCCAGCATAATACTAAGAATAACATTACAGTATAGTGTAGATTTGGGACTAAATAAGAAGGTAGTAAGCCTCCAAACTTGTCTGCAAAAGATTTGGTCTGAAACAAAACAAGATTTGAATGAACAAAACTATTTTAGAAGGTAATTTACCATCATTTTGGGAAGACTAGCCCCACTGATCTTTTAAGATTGGTCTGAAGCAGTATCTTGCATTTCACATTTTGCACCACCTCCAGGTCTATATTCAGTAGGCCTTTGTCCTTCCTTAACAGCTTTTCAGTATCTTGGCCTGAGTTCTTACCTCATTATTGTCCTAGCACACATAATTCTAGTCAGATTTACTGCAGTTGGGAAAACAACAGTTTTTCAGTGTTCATAATCATGCTGGTGACACCTAGCTCTTTCTTTCATGTTAAATGACATTTGCCTTTGTGGCCATTACTTCTGCCAATATCTTAAAAAAATCAACTTCTTACTGGCCAAATCTCTGCAAATCATGAAAGTTTCAAACTACATTAGAACAGTCTCCTATTCTCTCTTCAATTTTAGCAACTTCAACATCAAAAAGATGTTCAATAAAACACCATACACACCATACCCGAGAACTCAGAGGTAGATGCAGAGTTCTGGGCCAGATTTCTCCCAGGTGGAAGAAAAGCAGTGCCAGTGTTTTAGCTTTCTGGCTCTGTTCTTCAAAAGCTTTCTTTTCAGAAATGCTAGCTCTTTATGAGTCATATGTATCCCTGCTGCAACTTCTGTTTAGATACAAAGAAAAATCCTGTCCTATGTCATGCAAAAATCACAGTCAACCAGATTATATTGTGCAGGTATTAAATATACAATATGACATAAATCAGTGGTGATCTATGTAGAGTATTATGTATTCCCAGGGTAAGAACTTAAAATAAATATATCCTGGTTTAGGTTCAGATAAGTAGTAAGTATAACAGGAAATAAAATAACCAGATAGTGCTTAACAGCAAGTGCTCTAAAGAACTGCTTACAACATAGAATGAAATTTTAATGAGGTAAAGGTTAATTGGAAAACATACCTTTTCTATCTAACCTTCCAAATTTAATTAAATATCACATAACCAGCAAAGACTCAGTATGCTTTGTTAAAGAAATACCAGTCTTATTAAAATGAATAGTTCTTGAGTTCAGTTCTGCTTTCATTTTTCTGAAATAACTCTCCTGTAGACAGTTATCTCTCACTGCCAATAAAATCTCTTCCTTCTTCTGAAAGCTCCCAGTTATATCACCCAGCTTGTCTATACAAAAGAGCTGAGCCTGCTCCAAACTGGGAATTCAAGCTTGTCTATTTGCATCTGGAAGTTAACTGGAATGGCAATTGTCTTCACAGTATGCATTGGGCCCTAACAGGAAAGAAACAAGAACTGTACTTTTCACCACCAAAGCTTCACTGTTCCTGGTCTCTGTAAGATGAGAGAAATGAAAGAACTTGCAGTAATTCTGAGAAAGATCTTTCTTTCAGTCTTCTATTGAGATCTTTATTCAGTCTGGAACTTAATAAAGCCATGCTGAGGATTGAAGTTCTGTGATTTGAAGGATTTAGAGATTTCAAACTGACTTTTTAAAAATACTCTATTTATGTACATTATAATATAAAATAGAAAAAACTACAATGAAAATAATGGGGAAAAAAATTTAAAAAAACAAATCCAAAAATAGTGAATAATGAATGTTAGAACACTGCATAAATATTTTAGTTTGGTCAAATTCTCCAAAGCAAAAAGCCTGGTATTTCAGTGTGTGCCACAGAGCTTTTTAATTTGCCAGGTGTTTGTTTTTCCATAAAGAAGGTTCAATCAAAGTATTTACCACCCAGCTTTAGCATCATCTTGGACCTAAACTGCAATTTTTCTATGACCAAATAAAGCACATCAGGATTTTTACTTGACTCTAGCATTAACCCTGCAAATACTTCTGTGCAGCTTTTACAGTCACACTCCAATTTCCAGCTCTCTCCTTCTTAAAGCACTGGAGAAGAAATAGCTTACAGTAACCTTTCAGATCAAGGCAGAGCGATGGCCATACTGCTGTGATGACTGTGAAGTTAGAGGAAGGACTGAGCTAGAGGTCCATGCCAATCCTCAGTCCTTGAGAGCAAAACCATCCCAGGAACCACTGTGACATGTCAGTGGTGTAGCTGGTCAGGTTCCAGGCCCCCGGAACATTTCCTGCCACCACTTCACTTACTCATATAGATACAGTGATAGATGCATCCAACAAGGTAGGGACAGCTTCATACAGGCAAGGAGGCAGCCAGGTACCTGTTTTGATAAAAAGTTATGCAAAATGCGATAGTAAATGAGATCTGGAACCATTGAGTTGTTGCAGGTCCACAACCAAGTCACTGAATAGGACAAATTTGTCCACAAAAGGAAGTTTAGCTGAATTTGTCCTGTTTTGTTTTTCCCCATGTTACATAGATATATTCAGGAACTACCTTTTTCACTTTAAAAATAAATTGCTGTTTCGCTGCTCACCCATTTCACTAAACTTCCCACCTGTGAAAAACTGTAGAGAATTTTTTTAAAAAGCATTTCCAGTACAAGGAGTCTTGGAAATATGTCAGAGTCTTTCCCTCTGACATCCCATCTCTATTCATTATTTTAACCATACACTTAATGAGACTGAGATTCACCTCAAAATTCTCCTTGCAGCTGTCAGGCATTCCTTGTTCCTTTTCCTTGCGCTCATCTGAATTCTCCAAGTAGCACCATTTCTGCAGTGAAGTTCCCCCATGACATACTGGCTCTCTGATTGACAGGCAGCACACACACACCAAGCAGAATGTCAAAGAACACAACATGATAAAACCAAACATAGCTTAATACAGTTATGATAATGCCCAACTGCTTAAAATTCTCTGTACTTTTGACAGACTAGCTGTGTATTGTATGTCTTTCAAGCTGTGCATCTGCCTAGAAAAAGATGGTTTCTCTTGCCCTTGAAGGAGATAAATACTGCTTGCATTTTAGACCAGGTTCAAACTAAAGCTAAGTAAATTGATTTTTGTTGATGAGAGTAAGATGTGCATTGTGATCTTTCAGACTTACAAGCTTGTATTTCATTGCATATCTAATGTGCGATGTGAAGGCAACCTGACTTAAATAGCTCTCTTATAATGCACTTTAAATGGTAAAAACCTGACATAAATATTTTCACAGTTGAAATCTGCAAGATAAGGTTACCTATAGTCATATTTGCAGACAATAACCAGGAAAAAAAAAAACATTATTTCCTAGATTATTCTTCACAATTTGATGGTAGAAGTAACTATTTAAAATTTTCCTGTCATTCAAGCAAGGAGAAGGCAACTAAAATATCACTTCAGCAGGGAGCATAAACAACTGATAAAGAATGGTTAAGCAAATAATTCCTAAACAGCTCACAGACTGAAAATTATTCACCCAAGCACATGTATTTGTTTCCAAAGACAAGTATGTTGGGAAAGTTTAAGAATCATTTATGGCTACAACTTTGAACACTGCTACATATGTATTTTCCTACATAGAGAAGCCATTGTGCAGCACAAAGGGCATGAATCTACAGCATGTTTGTTACTCCTGTCACTCTTCTACGAACACAGCTAAGTTGGCATTAAAGCCACACAGTGTACTACTAAATGAAACAGGACCACAGCACTATTTTGCACCCTTACAGCCCTAAGATGCACCTGATATGTGGCTAGGGGTGCTTTCTCATTCCAAAGTGTCTGAAATAAACCCTGTGCTACAGCCTATCAAAGAGGTGCTTTGCAGCATGAAACTACACATTGTGACTGTCAGTGTGCCATGAAAATATACGAGCAGTTTGGGAAGGTGAAGCCTGCTGAGAGAGCACTGAAGCCATACCTGGTGGGAGCCAAGCCTGATACTGCTTTTGGGCATGGTGTCTCCTGTCCTCTGAGACCCCAAAAAAGGTCTCAGGAAGAGCCAGCCAGCCCAGAACAAATCATTTAGGGGGACATGCAGGGGGCTTAAACCACTTGACTGGTCAGTAGACCAGTGTCTGAAATAACTCCCCATCTCTTTTCTTTAGCAGTACAGAAAGAGGCTTAGAATTCAAAAGTTCACTGACCTTTGCAGAAAAAGTGAGCACAAGAGCCTTCTCCTGTTACCCATGCACAGCAGCCACAGGAGAGGCAATCAGCCTACTATCAGCACCTTGACAAGGTTTGAGTTTTAACTGCTTCTGTCCTTTTTTAAATAGTCCATCATCAACTTCATTGTTGCCAACACCTTTTTATATGCCATAAACTTTAATTACTCATGCACCCTCTCTCTGCTTTCCTTTTAAGATCTGAGGAAGCGTTTGTGCACCCAAAGCTTTTTAAATCTTGCTGGCTATACAAGCAAGTAATAAACCAAATTACCTCCATCTACATTCTGGCTCTAGTTTTGTCCATAGACTATCATGGCTAGATCAAAATACCAAGTCCAGCTAAGATTATGCCTTTGTTCAAGAACTCTCTTTTACTTATAATACTGCTGGATTTTGAGCAGATGACAGTAGAAGAACAGTACATCTGAAACAAAAATTAAAAAAGAAAAAAACAGACAACTTCATAGCCCACTACTTGAGGATTAATTTTCCACCCAAAATCAGATCATTTTAATTTGAAAAGTTGAATACAGTAGTTTTTAGTCAAACCAAACTGAACTTCCTCATCTTATTTATCCAAATGTAAACGTTTAGTTGAGACAGTTCACAGTTCCACTATTTTTTCTGTGATGTCTCAAGGGAAGTCATGCAAACTGCCAGCAGGACAACATCTTCTGTGCAGAAGCACAGCACTGGTCTTCACTGTTTCCTCACAGCACCTCATCCGACATGAAGATTGAGCTAGTCTTTCCCCAAGAAGTAATTAAGAGACTCCAAGAGAGTTTCAATAAATCGTTAGAGGACCATTTGAATGCTGAGATGGTAATTTCAAAAATATAATTTTCTTTACATTTCAAAACACTTGTTTATCTAGACTTCTTTTCAGTGCAAATCACATATGTATTTTTTAACTTGATGGGACTTCTTCACTTGCTTTACTAAACATGACTTTTACTAAGCGTAACTTTACTAACATTTTACACTGAAAAATTCTACTGAATCAGAAAAGAACAAGTCTTTGTTAACATTTGTATGAAAAATGAGGCACCCCAATACACACAGGTTGTTTAGGTATCATCCGTCTCCCTGATCCTGAGTCTGTGGTTAGTTTCTCATTCCTCCCATTGTACTTGCTGATTACTGCTGTTTTTATCTTAGAAACATGTAGAAGATTCAACTTTTTTCTTTATAAGGCTGGGCCAGTTACCCAGAACAGAGCTATTTCCAGAGCTATTCCTTAATTATACTAATTATAAAAATAATAACTTAATTTGATAAATACCTTTAATTTGAAACACACATCTCAATATCTGCACCAAGGGTAAAATGCTGAATTCCCATAGACAATCCTGGAAGAAACACACCTAACAATACTCTCTGCAATGAGATTTATTTTTTAATTTTGTTCATTACTACTCCTTAGTTTCTACTTTGGGATCTGTTGTTTCTCAGTGAAAGAAAAGAAAAATAATGCAGAAAGAGGTGCACTACATAGGCATGGTATGGAGTCACAGACTGTGCTTGCTACGTAACAGAAAATTTTTAAGATGCAGAAGTAAAACAATGGGGACAATGAGAGCATCCCTTGCAGATTCATTGTAGAAACTGCAACCAGCATCTTATTCAAATGAAGACCAAGTTCAGCACGAGGAAATTGCTGCCTAAGAGAGCTAGCGAAGATTAAAGACGATCAGCAAGTACTAGCTGAAAGTGCAGTATTTTGAATTCAGTTGCGTTATTCTTGACTTGTGCGTTTAATGGGTTATGTTCACATTTGTTCTTTCTTGCAATCTGAGTTACATAAATTGCTATGCAAGCACAAGATAATTTTTTCAAATAGACTCATTGGCACATTAATCTATATTAAGCTATAGCTCTATAATCGGCCTGAAGATCAGATTTTTTTTTCATTAAGAAACGAATGTCAGCTCCTTTGGACATATAAGGTGTCATCAACTTTATGCCAGCTTTGCTGACTGATATAAACATCTACATTTGTAAGCATTAATTCTCTTAGAGCTACAGTACATTATGTACTAAAGGGGATCAGAAGTAAGCAAAGTCATCTGGAAAATATAGTCTAAGTTTATATTGCTTCTGCTGAGAGGATTAATTTAACTGGCTGGAGATAGAATATATATTAGGCCATTAATGTTTATACATCTAGAGACACAAAATAACTCACTTTACACCAACTATCATTACCACATCTGTTTTGTTTGTATGTGTTCCTCTATTGTTACCTGAGCATTGAGATTACCCTGAAATTATTGAGCAGCTTTATGTTCAAGGGCAAATGCATCTTGTGAGTTTGAACTTTCTGAAGATTTGAGAAAAACTACTGTTTTGTTTGCTAGTTGAACTGCACACACTGAATGAAAACAAACTGCAGTTCCTTTTCCTAGGAGGTGTGCTCTTACCCTTTTTGATGGCAAGGTATATAGGTAGGAATATCTGAACTTGAGTTACTATTTCAGTCCCAGCTGCTCAAGTGCTATTTCATCAATTCCTAAGCAGCTCCTTTACTGACCAAATGCCTCCCAAGGGTATCACAGGACAACTCCTCTTTCACTGCAGTGTAACACCAGGGGCAGAGAGTATGGGTCATGCTAGCTGCCTCACCCTTCTTCCTGAGACATGCAGGCAGCAACAAAACACAGGGAGAGACAGCAAAATTGTACCACAGTGAAAGGATCAGGAAAAAATTGATTCAGTAATGGGGAGTGCTTTAAAATATTGAAATTTAATACTTTATAAAGAGACTTACCCTTTGATAAATAATTATTCTATTTCTTTGTCTTTGGAAATGGACATAGACAAACTTTAATACACATATTTACCTCTGAATTCCATGTAAATTGATAGATAGCTGTATTTAGCATCTATGTGTAGATGTATTGATGTGGTTTTATGATGCTTTCACTACTTCTGAAATTAAATTTTAGTAAGTCTTGAAAGTAAAGCTTTTGAATTACATATTGTCTCCTGCTGCAGAAAAGCCAAACAGCCTAGTTAGTTAATGAGTTCCTCAGCTCACCCTGTCAGATGCAGAATAAGTCCCAATTTTATTTGCCTTTGTTATTGCATTGACTTCATTCATATTTATCATCAAAAACAATGTTAGAAAAATTTTAACTGCATTTAGATGGTTCAGGGAAATGGTAATGGAATACCGAGCCGTCTCTTTTTAGGGTGATGAGAAAAAAATTGGCATAGGTTAGCCTTTATTCTTCACAGTTATATGAATTAAGCTGACTGCCTCCATCTTTTACAAGCAGACTCCCTTCTGTGAGCATCAGTAGTGAATAGAAACATCTGGTAAGTATGAATACTGTCTCACCTGAATTCCAGATTTTCTGGTATTATTTCAGTAGATTCTTGATTTGATAGCTCACTCTAGATTTTTTTATATATTCAGAACTTTATGATTATAATAAAATAAAAATATCTATATTCTCACTGTCAAGAACATTTAAACTGACATTGTTCTTTGCACACTACTAATGATAAGCTGACTGGAAGAGCAACCAGTCTTTTTAAAAAACAGCAGCAAACAAGTATCTATTAGGAATCTATTAAACTGGTTAAACACAAATTTAAATATTTTCTGAAGAAGGGTTCTTAAGACCACACTAGTTCAGTAAAGTGTTATAAAATATGAGAAATATGTTTCAAACTTTAACCATGTTAAAGAATTAAATTAAACGACAGTAAATTTCACTGCATCCATACAACAAGCAAATAAAAATGGAACTGTAAACACTGTAGAAGCATCTTTGCAATTTTCTCATTTGAACCACGCAGCTTTAACAATTTTTGAGCCTATCTGGTGTTTGTATCAACTTACACCAGTGTTTGTAAATCTATACAAAGAGGAAGATATTAGAGCAACATTAGGATCTCAGTGTTTGCTCCGAGAAAAATCAACCCAGCCTTGGAAACTTTCCACTACAAATTTGGCAAAAGAGTATGCTGGGATTCAGTGAGTAACAGGAGTGCCATTCCTCCACCAACATCTTGAAACAGTTATGTCCTGTCTGTTACACATCACACATTTGCTGCTGCAGCTCCCAGTGAAGTAGGGATCAAATGTAAATCTTCATTTGCACAGAAAATAGACCTTAAGCTGAATTACCTTCCAGTCTCAGTTTTAAAACTAAGCAAGGGTGAATGCTATCTTGAGATCCAATACTACCCCGCGGCTGTCTTACAACCTAAGTAGTCCTTTTAAAAGTCAGAGGAGCACCACTCAGTATGAATTCCTGGCACCACGTTAAATGTTTCCTTCCTAAGACGAGACACACACAGGAATCTGAATGCCACAATCTCAGCTTTGTCACATTCTTAGCTAAAATGCCTTGACACATACAGTCCCATGCAGGGCACCTAAGCAGTCTGTTCAACACAGAAGCCTATGAGACTAGAAAAAAATAAAATAAAGGTTGATGCCCAACAATTTGTGAATATGTTCATCCAAAGATGTGAAAGATTTGATCAGATCACATGAAAGGACACCCCAGCTGTTGGAAGATCCGAGTCTTCACAGACCAGATAGCATTTTATCTGGGTAAAGCATCTTGTGCAGTTTCTTGAACTGTTGGGCTATGGAGTGGGGGAAAGGAAGCACCATTTCCCTCCTCCTTAGGCTTAAAGCCACACTGCAAGCCATCAGCTTGTCAGGTCACCCCAACAAGGCAGGAAAACAGGTGCATAGCTAGTGAACCCCAATACAAAGCCACCGAGGTTACAAACACAAAATTCTCAATACTCTGAAGACTTTAGGCTGCTGGGGAACAGTGCTGGCAGAAATACAGCCAGAGCCCCAGATGCTCTGAGGATTACACAATGACTGATCAAGGCTTTTGAAGGTCTAGCTGTGAGACTACAGTCACCAGTGTGGTGCTTAGACACTAAATCCCAGTTTATGTGGCGTTCATAGTGAGCCAAGCAGGAAGTTTATGGACTGTTGTACAGCAGTTCCTACAAAACTGTGATGTTGACTACCTTGATGAACACATTTGAAAATAATCTTCCACAATCTCAAGTGAATGCAGCATAGATGTGCCTCTTTTTTTCTTCATACACTCTTTGCATTGAGTAATACTATCCAATATACAACAAAGTCTGCAAATCAGGGATGATATCAGAGACCAGTACAAGGGACTAAATCGATCTAAGCTAACCTTGGGGATAAACTGAGTTATCTCTAATTTACATCAGTACCCTCAGAGGAGGGTTAGATTTCCAGAATATCTGTGTTAACCTCAAATGTACATTAACCATAAGAAGTAGAACACTGTAATAAGTAATTCTGAAGGAAAAGAGAACATTTCTCCAGGCAGTTCACTGATAGACTGTGAAATTTGTTTCTGCAGGTATTACAGTGTCTTATATTGGACTTTGAAATTAAGTGATAATTTTCAGAAAAAAAAATTAAAATTCATTTCTGATAGGGCAAATGTGGGTAATGGGCAGGAGCTGATGGCATAGGACTAAAAATGGAATTTTGCCCTTAATGAAACCTTTATAGTGTCATCAAGCTATGTTATGCCTGTCCTGTCCCTTCTGCTGAAGCATTAGACAAAGCAACTGCAGGAAGTAGAATAATGGACCTGAAGGACCAAAGACCCAATCTGGTGGAGCAGATTGTGTTTTTGTATTCGGAGCTATTTAACAAATCACACTGTGAATCAAGCCTGCAAAATCAGTACCTTCATAACCTTTAAACAGGATTTTATATTGGCCAGATGGATCATGACAGAGCCTTGTCAAGCCTGGGGTCTCATTCTGCCAGGTAATCAACAAACATGAGAAACTAAGGTTGGGAGAGAAAACAAACATGGCACTTATATTTTGCTATTAAACAGTTTAGAAGAACCTGAGCAAACAGAGATAAGTTATCCCTATAACTTGACCCCGTGCAGCCACCTCTGCAACCTAATGAGAACTTATGCCTACAGATCTCTAATCTCTATGGTCCAGCTCCCCCTGGGCTCTCAGTCCACTATTACAATATATAAAAATATTAAGGGACACAAGAAATTGCCAAAGCTTACCTGTTTCCTTAGCTGGCTTCTGAGCACCTACCACAAACAGTTTTTTGTATCACTTTCATATCCCTCTCTTCCTTCTTCATTAGGCATTTAATGCTTTTTTCCAAGGTGGCCTGTCTTAGAACAGGTTCCTGGAACAGCCAAGCCAGGTGCTCTGTTAGCCCTGGCCAACAACTTACAGGTCCATTTGTAATGTGTCTGGTCTCTGTTCTTTTGGATGGAAATATTGCTACACTCCCTGCCTTGTTGCTTGCTAGGGCCAACACATTTCAACAAAAAATACTGAGTAGACTACTAGAAGAATTTGCCATTGCAATCATAAAAATCAGCACAATAAAAGATGAATAGCATTTTGAACCAGAGTAGTAGAAAGAAACTTTAGCAATAAAAATTAACAATGTGTCAGTTTACTGCCTTATGGTCCATTGCTTATTGAGTAAGTTCAGTTTCCTCTTCAATGGAATCGTAAAGGTTTCCAGTAGAAAAATAATTTGAAAGACATATTTGTTTATGATCTTTCACTACCAAGAGAGAGATGAAACCCATGGTTTTGAAACCATCTTTCAGAAAGAAGTGCAGTGCAGAAAACAAGCTGCTGTCGCTCAGCAGGGTGTGCTAAGTGTACGGAAGCTTTGCGAACAAACTCAGAATATGCAGTTTTGCAAGGTGAAAGACAGTCCTTGTCAAATCCTGGCAGTGAAAGAAAATGAGAAAGTATGATTAATAGCACCATTGAAAGTAACAAAGTAAACCATGAAAGCTAAACAATCTAACATTGTGCAAGGAACCTATGAATATGAAGAATCCGTTTAATTTATGTATGGTTTAGTGATTTGCTACATTTCCAAATTCTAAAGGGTATGCAAATGCATTCCTATATTGACTAAGCAAAGTTTCCAACACTGGACTACAAAATTATGCACTATCTCCCTTTACATTCCCACTAGTACAAATAGTGCATTACACAGCTATTTATGAGTTCTCAGTCTCTGTTTCTCAGGCATTTGGAGGCTTTGGCTTCAGTTTGTGAGAGTGAGTAATGATGATTTTAGGCTCCTGAAGGAAATATACAGTTTAAAGAAGATAAAACCTACATATAAAGTCTCTTTTATTTGTTTAGGTCAAACTAGCTGTTTCTTCTAGTGTTGTCTTTCCATCAACACATGGGTTTACACAGAAAATGTTAAAAAAGCCCTTAAGTAATGGGTTTATTCCCTGATCCAAATAATTGATAAAAACCCCTAAGAATGTGACTTTCTTACTGTAACTTTGAACAAATACATTTAATATTTTTCATATTAAATATTCATTTCATATTGATCAGCCTGCTTGAACTGCAATTTATTAAATGGAGACAAACTGGTCTGACCAGTACCTCTAAGCATTACATTGATATGCTAGGTTGGAAAAGGCCACATAAAGTATGCTCATTTTATTGCTTTTATCACATAAAAATGATGAATCTGGGTAGACATCTTAACTCCAAGAATATTCCAAAGAGCTACATAACTGCTAGATCAATACAACTTTGTTCACTATAACCAGTATTTCTGTATTTCTAGCCAAAACATTACATATCTATAACTAGACTCCTGCAAACACACATTTTGCTAGCTTTCACTCAGATCCATTTTCCCACCAAAAATTCTTATTTGAAATTTATTTTAATTTACACAAAATAAGAAGGAACCCAAAGCATGGTTTTATAAATAATGTCTGTTCAGT
Source organism: Aegotheles bennettii (assembly GCA_013398125.1). Lineage (NCBI taxonomy): Eukaryota > Metazoa > Chordata > Aves > Caprimulgiformes > Aegothelidae > Aegotheles > Aegotheles bennettii. Next base: position 25,360 of record VZRW01003862.1, on the reverse strand, counting down.
GAGGATACCTTCTAGTTCCACAAAACGGAGGAAGATGTAGGTCCAGGCAGCCAAATCAATCAAATTAAAGTTCTGTTCTTCTCATAAAATTAATTTTCCGATACACAAATTCTTGCCAGTCATTACATTCAACTGCCCAACCACTTTTGTGGAGGGAATTTTTGACAAAACATTGGCTGTACTACAAGATGGATCTTCTAACTCAGGAAAGACCAGACATCCCACTGCCTCTCATTTGAATTTCACACAGTTTTCATTTCCTGATTCTGGTGCTAACACAGAATTTCTCCTACTACTGACTCATAAATCACTTGTTTCTGCCATCATGCTGTCATGACCAATCTCACTTTCCTCTACTTAACAACTGCATGCAGTACTTTCCCTCTCCACCACCCATTCTTTTCCATCTTTATTTTCTGTTGGTTTCTCCATTAATTCCCTGGAATTCATTGCTTCCTTTCAGCATCCTTTCTTCTTACCTCTGAAATGACCGACATTGTTAGAATTCACAAATGTCTATTTTATAATTCATGACAAAATAGACAAAAAACCCCAACTTAACTCCAGATTTTAATAAAGCAGTGTCTGAACCTTATTGTTATAGAATGGAAAAGTCTAATTTCTGTGATATTGTTGGTTTTATCACTGAGGCTGATTGGATTTATGCCACCTCCATAGTGGCTGTTTAAGATGATCTGGTCACATTCCTCACTAGGGTCAGCAGATAAGGTAACTGGAAGCTTCAGAGTGTGTTTGACTAGAACAATGAAGACAGCATTTTAACAGAAAAACTGGACATTTTTAATACTTTAAAGTACTGTTATGATGAAATTTCTTTCATTAGCTAACTTGATGTAAATTAGTAATGATTAATTGACATGACTTAGAGCACATTGAGTTTAAATAAACAGATCTTGTCCAAAATTGGAGGCTTAAATGATTGCCAGAATCAAGGAGGTAATCATAAGAGGCATAATTTTTCTGGGATTTTGTTGTTGCTTTTATCTTCTTGCTATAAGCACTTGGAAGAATATAGAACTTCTAATCATGTAACATTTGGCCGTGCTGCATCTCAGAATTATTGTATTTGAAAGACTGGTGTATTTTTCAGTCAACAAACTATCCTCACATCCCTTAGGTTAATCAGCTACAGTGTTTCTCTCATGTACCATATTGTGTGTTTATCTCTAAATATTTGAAATGACGTAATTTTCTAGATAGATATCTTATCTGAAACGTACCTTGCAAATGCTGATATCAAACTGCTGATGGGGAGGTCAGTTATCCCAGGCATTTTCATACACCCTGTATAGGTTAATTTCCTATTGGTTTGAAATTTTAAAGGTTGCTAGAGGGTATAGTGTCGGGGATCCAGGCGAAGCTAGGCGATGTAATCCCAAGATGGCAGCAAGCTGCCCCGGAGCACTGGGTGCGCAGAGCCGGGCTCCCTTCCCAGCACTCGATGTTCTTGCTGGTATTGTAGGTTGAGTAGTTTCTCAACATCCAACTCGCAGAGCATGTCCAGCTCCTTCCCCCAGTGCTCAGGCACTGAAGGTCCCCTAGTGCCTCGAGCCCTGCCTTTTATGGTCCACCCCCTTGTTAGGCCATTAGCTTTATTATTATTAAACAATTTGCACCTGCGTATGATGACCAGTAGGGCTGCTCTGTCAATCAACAATCAGGTAGCCCTCTGATCAACCTCTACAGTATAGCGTATAAACCAAATGCTCATCAGACATAGAGCATTGTATTCTGACACTGAAGATGCCTATCTTTTTTCTCTTAGTACAAGCTTCATCAGTTACTTTAACACCCTGAAGTTGAAAATTAATAGTTCGTGTTTGTCATTATCAAATCCATCCTATGAGACTACACGGGATAATTAAGATGTATAAGAGGATTTTAGAAAAATTAAAGGAATTATGTCAAGGCTGGCAGGCTTAAAAATTGAGCATACCTGCTTGGCTGTGGTGAGCAATTGCATTTCCTTACCCCATCACTCTGCCTACTAGCAACACTCTTTTTGTGCCAGCCGTGTGTTAGTGTTTTGTCAGTCTCCCTCTGTCTTTAAAAATTATAAAAGGTGGCTGAAATTACAAATCCTTACATAACTATTAAATAAATTAGGATATTACTTAAATAATTTACTCATGATACATAACTTGAAAATTAGGCTTTTTATTTACATCTTGAGAATCAGTCAGGTTGGGTGCACAGGCTGTTTCTCATGGGGTTTTCCATAGGCTGGCTCCAGAACACCTCATCTCGACTTCTGATGAACTTAATGGGAATTTGATCATGACATTCCCCTGAGAGAGAGTTTAGCTAGCTGTCCATGAACACTGTCAATAATACAATTTTAGCTTCTGAATCTAAAGAGGGTATTAACAGCACTCCTGAAGCTGTAGTTAATGTTTTGTAACAAATATTTAGATAGCTTCAGCCTGCTCCCTGGCAGAACAGCATACACCACTAATGCCAGATCCTGGCAGGGGAAGGTACTGTAGGGGCGCAACTGATCCATCATTAAACCATCCCAAAGCAAAAGAATTCACCATTCCTGCGTCTAAACCTGCAGAAAGGGGGTCACATGGTGTCTGCCAGTTGAAGAGCTATGTCTACTGATCTTACTTCAAAACTACTGTCACAAGGTGGCTTGATCCTGTTCTCCTAAATCATACCTGAATTGTGAAAGATTGCTGTTCCTGGTTTGGCCACCTCAGCCGGTTTTCCTGGTCCTCTGGGACAGGAGAAGTGAGTTTCTGCAACCCTCTCTTCTAGGCCCAGTACACGAGCCCGACATCCCACGGGAGCTGCTGCCCTCAGGACATGCAGAAATAGCTCCATCATGCCTCTGTCAAGGCTGCACTTAACCTTTGAGGAGAAGACATGCAACAGATGTAGGGCAATAAATAGATTTGTATATGCATCTGGCTCTGAAACAAAATATAGGTAGAAGAAAACTAGCCATACATGATACTACAGAATGAGGCAAATTCCTCCCTGCATGTTAGGAGATACGTTTCCTCCTGGAAATAAACCTGTTTTAAGCAAAGCCGCAATGCTTTGTTTTAAACTACTGCAAACAGTCTGTGTTGATTTCAATGCGATAATACCATGTCTGTACTCAGTCAGATGTTCCCACATCTTACACTTACCCCTCACCCTTTAGTGCCAATGTAGAGAGCTTTATTTTTCATACTTTGACCCTTGTAATGGGCCATTTGTGGAAGGCATACAGTTTATCAGCACATTATAGCCCATTAAAGAAATACTAGAAGTTGTATGTCATACTCCCTTTGGTCTAAAATGCATGAATTTATTAAACAGAGTTTGGAAGTGATCACTAAGGTAATTTTCTAACATCTAGAGAAAAAGAAACAAACCAGTACATAAGCATTTGTTTTATTTTAAAGTAAATTAACACAATTTTTAGGATTCATAGTAAGAGCTCCTAACTACTATTTCTGCAGAGCAAATCTGCATTTAAGAAATACTGAACACATGCACCTGTTTGACACAAACTGCCAAATGTTATTTTCAACTATATGAGATGCCTGCATCAACCAATTGAATTGATATATCAAGTGCTGGCAAAAAGATGTCAACATTTACAGTTGATAAACTCAGAAAAATATATTTGAAATTCATAGAACCCTAAATTCATCATCAGACAATAGGCAAATAGCTAGATAATAGAAGAACACATTCCATTGCATGCAGAGTCATTGATGACATCCAAATGGAGGATAGAAAATTGTGTTACTTTTAAGGCACAGAGTATTATTGTGCTAACATCCCATTAAATCACATCATCATCATTCGTATTACTACAGCAATAAACATAAATGTAGCTTAAATATAAAAGTTGTTTTGTAGAATTTTTGTTTGACAGGCTATGAGCTCTCTTTTTGGTAGCTCTGTAGGGGCTGGTAGGTGAACTTTAGAGGTTTGGTTGAAAAAAGTTGTATTAACAATGTGATCTTATTTCTTAATAAACTGGCAGCACATGTTATCCAAGCAAGGTACCAGGCCTTAGCATGAAATAGTAGGAATGCTTACACAGGGAACAATTGTGCGTGCACTGGGTTAAAGCTGATTTAGCAATTGGAAAAAAGAGTGTTCTCCTTTCTCAGCTACAATGCTCAGAGCCCAGCAGCTCTGCCTGCCAAACCAAAGGGCCTCTCAGACCCCTGAGCTGGTGCCGTCCAAGGCTAGAACATTTGCATGTCAGCCTTTTAGGAAATAAAAGGACCCAGGTACTTTACAGCCCTAGCAATGCCTTGGTGGGCTCAAGTTAAATTAGTCCTACTGAAAGGAGATACCTATTGCCTCTGGTGCTGTGTTGGACTGTGTGCTTACACAGCTGATCTATTGGACCGAGCAGCTTCCAGCCTTTACGTTAGGTGGCTCACCTGGGTCATGCAGGACCGACCCTCTGTATTGCTTTCTTCTGCTGTCTAAATGTCCTACAGGGATGTTAATATTATTTAATTTAGGTTGTTGTACAAGGCTTTTAGAGCACCCACAGATCCCTACGCTATTCAAACACAACTGCTCTGCGGTCAAAGCAGAAATTTTAGTAAATGAAGGGATTTCTTATGCACCTTAAATGTGGTTCCCTTCTACACAAAGCTGAAGGTCCATCCAACAGCAGAGAAAAGCTAAATGCATCTGTTGTTTGGCCAGCACCAATGCGGCCAAGATTTCTGCCCTTTACCACTTCTGGCATTCACTGGTAGGTGAAAGGTGCTGATTCACGTCTTCCCCCACTGCTTTGGGAACTTTGTGAGAGAAGGTTAAATAATCATTTCTCAAAATAATTTGGAAAGCATTAATCAAGCCTCAGCATACAGACTATGTAGATGACCTCTATTCTGGGGCTATTTTCTGTAGCTCGTAATTGCTTCAGGCTGTTGCCTTACAGATTCAGGCTGGTGTTTCCACAAGCCCCACATCTTCCCAGGCTTTTTTTCATGTCACATCTTTTGTAATAGAAACAGAATCGATTGCATGATCTGGTGACAGAAAATTGATTCAGCTGAAACCTTCAAAACTGCAGAGAGATCTTCATAGAATCATAGAATGGTTTGGGTTGGAAGGGACCTTATAGATAATCCAGTTTCAACTCCTCTGCCATGGGCAGGGACACCTCCCCCCAGACAAGGTTGCTCCAAGCCCCATCCAACCTGGTCTTGAACCCTTCCAGGGAGGTGGAATCCACAACCTCCCTGTATAACCTGGATGATAGTGTTCAAAAGAACACCTTTCATCATGGCCAAATATGTTCCTTTCGCTTTAGGTAAGGTTTTAATATAATGGTGTATATGTAGCTAATAGAGAGAGTGGGGTCACACACTACGGCTGAAAACATCAGCTTTAAGCCACAAATACCAAGTCATTTAAGTACTTCTGAAAAAGCTGCTCAATAATTTATCAGGAGGAATCAACTGGTAATAGTCACCTCCCTGATTCAGAGATAAAACAAGACCTAACTTCACAGACTGCATCAAAGCAGATTTCACAGGATTAGTCTGGGCTGTTCTTCAGATGCAATGCTGATGTCCCTCTGGACAGATTATTTATCACAATGTATTACAGCTGATTCATGGGTACTGAATACAAATAGCTACGCTGTTGTTAAGGGTGTTGCAAAGCTAATAATGATAGCGATGAATCCTAGTTTACCATCACTGCTCTGCAAGCATGTAATTCATTTCAGGAAGGTGAAAAAGCTATTAAAAAGTAGCATAATGTGACTCAATCTGTCAGCCAGTATAAATAGCATAGGAGAATTAGAGCTTGTCAGCATCACTTCTGGTTTTGGATGTCTCTGAATGGTAGTTTGCTTCCCCTCTAGGTTAGGTGGGTGTCTTGCTGCCTGCTCCTTAGTTACTTGTAAGAGAAAACTTAGTTACCTATAAGAGTAACTACCTGTTATTTCATTAGCCATAGAAAGTTTTGGTTCTTTTGGCTACTGTTTTCATATTTCATAGCAGAGTGACCAAACTTGAAAGCTATTTCACTAGTAGAAAAACAAAAACAAAAGCAAAACCTCCCCCACCTGACTCATCTGCTCTGGATTTAGACACAGGAACAGTAGAGAGGACTAAATTTCTCAGATTATACTCAGAATGAATGATTTACCCAACTTCAGCAGTAAGTGCAAGTTTTTATATACCGACTGCTCTGAAACTGCACTCTATTCAGATTACAATTAAAAGACAGAAAACCTTTTCAAAGTATACAGAAGTGGATTGAGGCAAAGGCACTACAGATCTGCTGCTGGCATTTACAAAATCTGCAGATGATGCTCAACAGTCCAAACTGTCTGAGCTTCCCTTCCTACCCTTTGCCATATGCTGTAGCCCATACTGTACTTCTCACTGGGAAGCATGTCTCAAAATACGTGTCTCTTCTGGATAAGTCTGCGCTTCTGGGCAAAGCAGAAACCCATGACTAGCCCAGCTTTGAACACAGTAACATTTAATCACACTCTCAGTTTCCGTAAGAGAAAACATTTCTAGTCTGCATAAAAGCAAAAAAAAATATTGAATATATTAGTCCAGGGTGATAAATATCTATGTGAGTCTGCCTGAAACAATAATTTACTGAACCCTGAAGACTGGTATTGTCCAAAGGAGTAACAAGGATATAGAGAAGGGGGAATTCCTGTAGGAGCTTCTTTTGCCTTAAGCCAAATCAAAGCCAAATGCTGCCCCTCTCCTGTGCAATCTGCTGAATTCTGACTTCGTAACTTCTACTAAGTGGCCCAAAATCATGCAAATTATCTGCAGAAATAGTAAAAAATAGCACACGTAGCCTTCCATAGTGTCCCACACTACTTCCCTGGAAATCAGCCCCAGGCTGTCCTCCCCCATCCAGAGATCACAGAAAGATAGATTTATTTTCCTATTTTAAATGGGCTTTGTCATTTCTTACAGAATGCAAATAATAGTCAGACAGGAGGAGAAGAAATTATGGTAGATGATAACGTTCTGTAATAAAATGTATGAAATTAAATTTAAATTAATTTTAGTATATTCATTTTAGGTAAGAAATAATTAATTCCAGTGGTTAAAAAATTCTTCCATATTTCTGACACAATAGTTATTAAATCTTTTCAGAAATTGTCAGTAGACTTTTAAAGCTATAATGTAAGAGGCCTTTACCTTAGGAAGTATATTCAGCTGGTATTGGAACCTGCAAATGGATTTTTCTTATCATCCGTGAAGAAGTGTAAACTTAATCTAGTTGCTGGTTCTTTATCTCAATTCCTTTTTAATTGACATTCTGCTTAAACTAATGAAAAACCACCCTCTCTAAAGTCACTGCCATTAGTACCTTATTCTGGCCTTGTCAGGAATGACTGACAGAGAGGTGAAGCTTAAACACTGATAATCAGAAATCTTTCTGTTAATCCAAAGTCAGTGAAATCTTCAGACTCTTCAGACTGAGCATACAGCTATTATTCTTTGTAACCAACTTCAAGAGGATTTGAAATGGTAGATAATGTGATTCAGTAAGACCTTGGAATACTCTTAAAACTCCTCTTAAAAAGCCTCACTGGGTTATTAGATATTGTGATTTATTCCAGAAAACACTTTCAAAGAAAGCTTAGGAAAAAAAAAAAAAGCAGCTCTATATTTGAAACATAATCTTTCCTACCTTCATGTAATTCAAGCTGCCAGTTCTCCTTGAATACAGTTGTTACTCAGAGCCCAGATCCAGCAGATAAAACCATAACTGAGAGGAAGTGAGAACTAGCCAAGCGAGCCTAACCTACAGTTCCCTTTACCTATGGCACATGTATGTTTGTTGGACAGAAATGACACAGGGCATTACATCTGTCAGAAGCACATTATTCATTTTGCACTACCACATTATTACTCTACTAGACCATTGAGTTGAAGGAAAATTTTCTAGTGAAGCAGGCTGGGGTAGAAGAGTGATCCCTTCTAATGAATGCCAAGATTTTTTTAGTTCTTGGACAAAATATTTCTTGTTTTCAAAAGAAGTACAAAAAACTTGGTTTAATTCTTTACACTAAGGTTTTAATTTGGGGAGGAAAAATACATTTTGTGTTGTAATATAGCCATTCTCTAACCAACTCTATTCATCATTTAACTAAAGAAGTTCAACATTGTTAATAAATTAAATACTAGCTGAGCAGAAGATTAGCATTTTTATTTTCTTGAAAGTCCTATGAGTGTTTACATGCATTTATGTTTTCTACATGAATATTTTGCTTTTCAAGCCATCCTGAGTTCTTTTTGCTGTAATCATTTCAGCTACAACTATCAATGTACTTCTTGGAAACCAAGGCTGTAATTCATTCTTGTCAGAAACAGATGGCTGAGAAAATGAAAGCAACAACAACAGTGAAAGACAAGGCCACCTGGGTCCATCAAGCTGATAAAAAAAAGCCTGTGAAGCTAATGCCAGTAGTATCTGGAGCCAACACAAAAGAAGAAGAGCAAGGATGCAGTCAGTAACAAATAAAGAAAAAAAAAAGAAAACCCCTATAAAGCTGTAGGGGAAGCAGTGCTGAGAATTTCAGGCATAGTCAGCACTGTGAAATACTGTAACTTTGAATTGAATTAAAAGGTGGAAAAAATTGACAGTCAAGCACTAAGCCATGGAGTTTGTCTGGGACCACATTTCTGACTAAAGTCAGCTTAATCTGGTATTCTCACAGAAGAATATAGTTAAACAGAAATTAAAACTCCTATTAAACTGCTTGGCCTACCACCCCTGACAATGCAAGATGATTTCTCCACTCCAGAGATCCTGTAAGTATTTCATGAACCATCATAGAACATTCCTTGGAAACAGTTACCCACATAAAGTTAAATTTCCTCCTCCTCTTGATATTTCAGGCTCCCAAACTGAGTAGCACTACTTCTACCAGATCAGGTCCCTGTTTGTAGGTTATTCTGGAAGAAACCGAATCGCCTAGAATTTGCAATGAATGCAGATAATAGCAAGACTTCTTTCTGCCTGAGGTCCTACTGCTATGTCTCTACGTATGCCCTTGGAGCTGGGAATAAAGCATAGTCAGCTAGCACCGTCATTCAGTGATAATTGAGCCTTTATTTCTTTCAGAGCTGCTGTGCAGCACCAGTAAGCACCAGTTAGTGCTCCATAAAGTTTCTCCCTTTCTAGCAACTTCAACCTCACCAGTTGCTTCTTTATTGTCTTTCTGGTTTTTTGTGATTTAATTACTTCTCTACATCTATAGGTACCTCCTACCATACAGAACTGAAAGCTAGATTGTACAGAGCAAAAGAAATCCATTAATAATGCAGCAAATTCTAAAATTACTCTGTTTTAACTGTGGTCATGCTTCATTCATGCAGCTGACATAGCACTGAAAACAACTGCTACTTTCTATGAAGTTCTGCATTAAAAGCAGAACAGAGTTTCAGTTCTAAGGAACATTAACAGCATCAGGTGCTTTCATGCCTTTTACACTTCTTGATTATGTCTATGGATGACCCCTGGAGTCAGGTATCACGATGTACAAGATCTAATCCATGCATTTTCTCATTGGCCTTTCTGAGGCAGGAAAGCAGCACATATGAAGGGCATAAATGGTTACATAAAACTAAGCCACCAAGTTGGCCCTAAATAACTACACAAAATGCATGAAGTAAGGGTGCTTGGCTGGGAAAATCCTTTGGAGTTCAGTGCTTTTTCTTTTCACTTACCTACAAAATCACATGAATTCACAGGGAAATTGGTTGATTAAAACTGGTTGCTGCTGTTATTTCTGCTTACAGGTATAACATGTGGCATGATGCTGTGGGGCATATATGCATAACAACCTATGGAGGCTCAAGTCCCTGTGCTGCAGTTAGCAAAATTCACAAGGGCACCCACATTTCACACACAAATGATAGCTCTGTGGGACTTAAGGGTACAGTACTTTTGAAAGATGTGGAGGTACAATCATAAACCACAATATTTGTTATAGTGAAACAAAAGTCTTGTTCAAATAGAATTGCTAGTCATGGGTTGCAGTAGCAGTTATCTGCAACTGCAGCCACTTTGAGCTTTCGGGTTTTATTTAAAAAGCTTAATTGGAATTTTTATTACTCCCAATTAAGCTTTTTAATTAAAAAGAAAGTTGAAAGAGGCTGGAGGCAAGTATTGCTGAAACTCATATCTGCATAGACTCGGAGTGGAAAAAAAGGGAGTTTTGTAAAATTGCAACTGTCAGCCAGCTGCAGCTTTGAGTAACGCTTACTGCTGATCCCATTTACCTTGCCAGTGGCACACTGTAAATGCAGATACACACATCTAATTGGAAAAACAGGCTTTCAGCTTTAAATAGCACATAAGAATATGAATCCTGCTTCATTCCTGCAAAGGACACATCACATGAGTCAAAAATCCTACCTACTCCCCCGTCTCAGCTTTATTTATTCCATTAGCAATGTAAGCCTGGTAGATACTTTCCTTTTCCAAGACCAGGGTAGAGTCACCACATAATGAAATTAACAACATTCCAGCAAACACAGGACTACCTGCACATTTGTCTCCAGATCTCTACATGTACAGACTGATAACATGTTCAGAAAACAGGGACCCTTCTGATCTTTCCTTATAAAACCAAAGAATATTTCTGACCCAAAAATTATTTTCCTTCAGACTCAGTTATTCCATGTGGCTTTTAACAATCTATTTGGATTAAGGAAAAAGCACTGGCTTAAAGAAGGAGTGAGGAGTGAGAACTATTATGGAGAGATCTGCAACATTCAGCTAGCAAAGAAGAAACGGGGAAACCTTCACATGCCCAGGCAACTAAAACTTTTTTTAGATAATGAAGATCTTGGATCAAATCTCAAATGTTTCATATAACTCATGCTTGCACATTAACTTCTCCACTCTTCAGAAACAAAGATACTTCATATTTACCCCTACTTCAGGTTTATTCATAGAGCAAGATAATATTCTAACAGAGATGCTGGATTAGCCCTTGGAATTTAGTCTATTTTTTCTAGAGAATATTTGGTGAAAATATTTTCAAAATATACCCAGTGACAAAGAAATTATTTTTATTTTAATATACATATTATCAAAGGGCAGCACAGTTAGACAAGGGGTTCTTAGTTAACTGATTTTGCAAGTGTAATTTTAGATATCTTTTCCAGGTATAAATCTTAACAGAGCTGATTTTTACCCCACCTTTGCCTTAAGTAAAAATCTTACTGTGAATTGCTCTTAGAGAATATATATGCTTTGCATAGGGCTTAGAGGACAAAGTTGTAGAATGAAGATTAGTATTGTATGTATATATTTTTTATATAGTTAAAGAGTGAAAAGTGCAGGGATTATCCAACCTGCAAGCTGAAACATTTTTCTCAAGAGGCATTTAATTCCACGGGAAATTAAGGATTCAAGAAAGGTTGAGTTCCTTCTTGTTATTGTAGCTAATGTTGTGTTTTGAATGAAGACTAGAAGGTGAAGTGCATGAGCAAACATGTGCTGTTTTTCTTAGACTGACATAAAGCAAAGATTTAGGGATGTTCACTTGCTTAGATAAAATCCAGACAGTGTTTTGAAATTTTTAATAGAAATTATAAATCATGCTGGGTAACTCTTGAAATAGATAATAGAATCATCTGAGTACATAAATCTCAGAACTTTTATGTCTTCTGTGTACTTTATCTTTTTATCTCTTCAATATTTAATTTTGAATATTTGCCTGTTTATTTGTACATCAAGGTCATGACTGAAGATGTTACTAATTTAAAGGGAATATGCATCACAGATATTAGTAGTTTGAGGACCAGAGATTAAATTATAATACTTCAGCTTTAAAAATCTTAGGATTTACCTTATCTATGTAAGAGCACAATGATTAACCCCATACAACATGGTTAGATATCAAAAGCTTTGTACTGTAAATATAGTGCATTTTTTTCTCTCTGTCTTCTTAAGCCAAAATGTCTTCAGGATAAATCATGATACTGCAATTTACCTTAAATGCTCTGACTAATAGTAGCCATTTCAGACTACCTAAAGATGCCAGTCATCTTGGAGATTATAATCTTTCTAAAAAGAGGCTAACACATAGCATTGTTTCTCCATTATTCAGTGCTTCACTAAGAACAAGATTTTTCTTTTAAAAACCACTGCTGGCAATATTGTAAATACATTTACTCTGATTCATCACTGAGCCCTGGGATATTTTTTCATATTTATGGATATGATTTTATGCATTTGCTTAAGAATATGTTTCTTAGATATAGGCTGGTAACATTTTTAAATGAGTCATTAAATATATTTTAGTGGGGATTACAACAAGTTTGTTTGTTTCCATACAGAAATGAGGCTATGTTGTTTGTTTTGTGAAACATTACTATTACGTACTGAGAATCTGCTGTGGCCATACTGATAAGATGGGGATAAAGGTTTCAAAGCCAATTTCATTAGTTTTAAATGGGTTGTGTCACCTGTTATATACTGGCAAACATCTTTAGCAAGTGAGAAACCAAGGCAAATCAGGTATAAATCTAAATCACTGGCTTTATTGTAAGGAGAATTGCGTTATTTTCTTTGAGAAACTTGGTAGAATTCATTCTTTAAGAAGTTAGCCCTCCTGCGGGATGTGATACCTGCTGTAGGAGCAGTACCAGCACGGCTCCAGCACCATTCAGGAGGTGCTGGAGGGATGCTCACCTCTGCTCCAACCAAATGAGCTTGGCTCCGACCTAAATACATAACTTTGGATAACATTCAGGATGCATCCTTGATACGATGGGAGGAGAGAGAAAGAAAAAGAAACAAAACAAATCCTTATTTAAATGAGTCTACATTTTTCCTTTCTTCTTACCAGGTTGGCTATAAATGTCTGCCTTGCCTAATCTTTCAATCAGTCAACCTCAGCCAGGGAAGTCAGGGCACTTAAGAGCTGCTGCGTTCCGAGTAATTACCTGAACAAAAGACCGTCTGGGATTGGACTAACTACTGTCTCATCTGTATTCAGAAGCGTTTTCAGATCATGAAAGGAGAAATCTGGAAACTACAAGGGAGGAGATGCAAAAAAAAAAAAAAAGACAAATGAAAAGGGAAAAAAATATACTGTAGATGTACACCACAAGAAAAAAAGGTGGATATGTACTTTTGCTGTTTGTTCCAAACAAAGATATCTGTGAGAATACAGAAGTGGCAGAAAAAAATAAATAAGAAGGCTTCACTGTTTCAGCATTAAATTTCTGCTAAAATAACAAATAAGGAGATGATGGACATTCGAACTACAAATAACTAAACAGCCATTTGGGTTGTCTTAAACCCAGAACTAGCTGTTATTTCAAATCATGATAGAAACTTAATCTTTAGTCTCTCACATAACTCTACTGATCAACAAGCCATTTTATAAACTGCAGTTTCTTTTCTCTTTCCTCTGAACCACTCTGAAAGGTCTCTGATTCATTCTGATATAAACTGGAAAATATTAAAAGATAAACTCAGAAGATGCTGTGGAATAAGAAAATGGTTTGATACTCAGCTCTAGTTGAAGCTGAACCCTGAGCCAAACTCTGTGTTCACAAATACTGTGCCCAACTCAGGAAAACTCCAGACCTTGTTTTAAACATTTTGATATGGACTGTAAAGACAGCAAATTTTATTAATATTCTCAGGAGGAAATATTTTCACTTTATTATATGGGTACAGATAATTCCATACCGAAATGAACTTCTTTAGGAAGATATTTTATTCAGAGATTCACAAAATTTACCATTAGATCACCTAACCTACAAATTTACATAAGCCATAGAAGCTGTCCCAAGTTTGCTGAGCTGTAGCTTCATCTCTTTCCTGCATTTTTCTTTAATTTGAATCATTTTTTATTACTTCCAGAACTAGACTCCCAGTTCCTAAATTCATCAGTGCTTTCACAATTGGCAATAATTAGAAGCCTTGATCACAGCCTCGATCTATAGACCAGCTCTTAATTGAAGATGGAGTCAGAGCTCATACTCCTTCACAAGCTAGCAGGCGGTCTTCCCAGAAGTAGATTTGCAATGGGTGTCTCAGAAGATGACACCACATAAATGTGAATTACCAGCTTTTCAAGCTTAGCTGTGTAACACCTTCAAACACTGTGCTAAAAAGCAACAGCTCTTGCTACTTCCACATAGCTTCGGCCTGGCTTTCTGTTCTTGGGATTAAGACCTTAATATGATGCCAGCCGTCACCTCTCTTGGTCTTGTAACTCTTTAATGATGTTGCCTAATCATATTTTAACTCTACAGAAGTCCAAGTATCCAAAAGGCAGTTAAGTTCCTCAAAGGCAATATGCAGAATAGGAGGTTATGAGCCCAGTGAGTAACATAAAACCTGCCTGCAGTTGGAATGACTATCAAAACAGCAGTGGTGTCACTTGTGCATTCCTGGCAGCTACGACAGACATTTTATACATATATGTGTAGCATTGCACAATATAAAAAGGGGTCAAAATTCTTTAAGATAGACAAATCCAGGTTCCTAATAGTAAAAAATGCTGCTTTAAAATTATAACAAAGAAGAGTTCTGAGAAAAGGAAGAGCAATGATGGTGACCCACAGCCCCTTTCATAGTGCATGTTCTAGAGTAAAGCAGAAAGGATGCTGGAAGCTTCATGAAAACTGATGGCAACCTTTGGAGAAAAAGCAGTCAGATGAGGTTGAATGACAATATCAGCCAAAGCTATTAATAGCTGCAAAACAGGAACTTTCCTAGAAATCACCTGAGGTACTCAGGAAAGCACCACACTAAAGACCTTTCCTTTGCTAACTGTGCTTTATATTTCTGTAACTATAGCAATGAGTAACTTATTTGGAAATTCCCAAAGATATTCATATAGTTGCAAATAAAGATTCAGAGCCATATGTTTAAAAATCTTTCATCATTATCTCCATCTGTGGGGCCTGGAGGTTGTATTAGATTGTATTATTTTAGTGCCCAAACCAAGAGATTATCAGTCTTAAATGCCAGTAAAAATTGCTGCCCATAACACAAGCATGGTTAGTGGTTCCCACATGGCTTTGAAAACCTGGGGTGGAGTGGAGCCTGCATGTTCCTTTCATGTTATAGTTAAAGTATGTGTGTCTATGAAATGAATAAATACTTGCTGAAAGCTAAAAAGATTTCTGCTGGCTGTGGACTTACTTTGATACTGTTCCGAAAATCTCCTTAATTGAGGAGGCCATAAATGACCAGAACTGCTTATAACTCTCAGCTGACATGTATGCCCAGCAGCATAGAGGGTGTTTAGTTATATCTTTATAATATTCTGATACTTTCTAATGCAGTTTAAGATTCTTCTTTTCACTGTAGCTTGCACATTAATTTTCTTGCCTTCATCTTAAATTCCTCCCAAAAATTAAGGCTATGAAGAGTTTATGCAGATCCACTGATAGCTTGAGTTTGGAGTTGCATTTCAAAGACAACCCTGATTTACTAGAAAGAAGTGATACAGGACACAAAGTCAGAAAATTATCCCTCTTATTATAGCAGGTGAATATCACAAAAGGCAGGAAAAACATAGAACAGATTACTGCAGTATCTTGATCAGAGCAAAACAGAGAGGGACCTGTATAGAATAGTCAGTGCAGGCGCTGTGTTCAGTGCTGTGAACAAATTCGAGTATTCAGTATTTGGAGGATTCTAGCACAGGCTGAGATTGTCAAGGAAGGAGAACTTTCTAAACCAGCAAATCAGAGCAAGAGAAAAGTACCATCTTTCTTTTGATTTCTCCTGTAAAAACTAAGAGATAAATCATTTCCTTAGAGTCAGACAATGAAATCATTGGAAATGTAAGCATAACTCTCCACCTCATCCAACCCCAGAGAATTACAGATCTCTACCAGTTGTGGCATATTTCCAGGGTAAAAATATATCAGTCAGGAAATCTGTAGCTTTAAAGGACTGCACTAGATTCACCCCTGCTAGCACAGAGGGTTGCAAATAATTTGAATAATTGCTACAAAAAGCAGATGGTAGGAATATTCCATTAGAATAGTTCCAAATATAGCATAACTTGGCAAGGGGAGTGAGAAAAGTAGAGAAAAAGTTCAAAGGAAATCTGGCATCATCATCAGTAAATTAATATTAATAATAAATAGTAATAGTAACAATGATGATGACAATGAGGATGATGATAGTAATAATAATACAACTGAATGTGAAATGAATGGGAAAAAACAATGACAAAATTACTTATTTGAGCTATTGCGTTCTAATGGATGCCACCAGACAAGACAAGTCTGGTTTGCATCATTACATTTTTGAGACTACAGCTACAGCTAGATGCCATCAGTTTGGTGCCACATTATATTAATTCTGGCTTTGGCCAGAGCATTGAATCAAAGGGATCTCCTGGGTTTCCCAACTCTTTTCTGTCTTTGCACATCATTATTGGATGCTTGGGTGCCTCTCAAAGATGAGAAATACTCACCTTCTTGCAATGCAGTAACCTCCTTGTTCAATGCCTTGCCCCAGGGCAAAGACCCATGAAACTCAGAGTTGAACCAAGTTGCTCATCTTTACACTCCTCTGTTTTCCAACGGTAAAACTGCAAGACAGCATGCCCTGCAATGCCTGGGAATCCTAGAGAGATCACAACAACAGAAATGGGTCACAGAATCAGTGCTATAAAATAATAAATCACCAAAGCTGCAGTTCTCAGGTGAAACTTTCCTGCTGTAAAATCAGGGATCTGAAATTGAGTGAATGCCCTTCCTCAATGCTGCTGTGAATGTCCATCAATTATATTTGTCAGATTAACAAATAATGGCAAGAGAGCAGAAGAACCCACATCTGAGAAGGACCCATAAATACATTTGATACACTGTATGATGAAGAGTAATTTGGTTAAATTCTTTTTAGACTACTGATGATTAATTTGAACTTCTTTCTGCTATTCTAAAAACAAATATGAAAACGAGAGATACATACCTCAGTCAATTCATCAATCATCTCATATGATCTTGAAAAAAGCACAAATCATATCCAAATTTGGCAAAGGAAGTTGACAGTCATATATGTCAACAGTCAATAGGTCAAATAAAAGTCAACAAACAAGGTTTTGTACAAAGAAATAAAGGGGAAGACATAAAATGACACAAAAAATATTTTGCAGGTTGCCTCAAATTCTGGGGTTCACCATCCTAAATATAATACCACATAAAACTCTTTAAAATAATTCATTACAATTTACATTGCAGTCTGTTTTAGATAATTTCAAGGAAATACTTACCACCGCCTCTTGCCTTACTAAGGTTTCTAAGATCTACAGACATAAACAGCAGAAAACAATACAGGCTAAAAAAATCCAAGGGTTTTTTCTCCTTAAGCATTGAAGAAGGCTTAAAGAAGATCAAGCACTTCAAATATTGCAATCTGCTTCACTCAAAATATTTCTAACCAAATCAAACCTGAAAAGAATAAAATTACATGAAGAGTAATGAAGTCTATGATAAAGACTGCCAGATTTCAGCGAGTGGTCTGCTACAGCTTCGCTGGTTTCTCTTTTGTAAATGTCACCATTAGCTGCAAAAAAATATTTTCTGTGAAAAAAAAAAATGACAGTGACAGTTTAAAGCTGAAAGTACTTGCATTTTACAAAGACAGTGCTTGAAGTGTGCTCTTAAAGGACTGAAAACGTATGTTTAAGGCCCAAGACAGTGGTGAAGGGAACATCCGACTACGAAATACTGAGGTAGCAAAACTGGAAAACATGGTCGGTGTTTGAGTGTGCAGTGAAACAGCTGGAATGATCTGGCAGCAAAGTGCCCACCAGAACCAGCTGGAAGGATACCACAAGGAAAGAAACCCTCTGGTGTACCTACAGAAACAGAAGCTATAAACTGGCTTGCAGGTATTTTATAGCCTTCCCCTTTTACCATGACTTCTGTACCCAGCAAAAACAAAGGGAGAAAAGATGACAAATGGAACAGGGGAGCAAGGAGAGCAAATTGTGAATATACAGCGATCCCAACAGTGATTCCAGCATTTGTTTCCACAAGGGCTCAGATTTATTCCTGGCACTAGAAAAGCAGCCAGGTGTACTAATCAGAAGCACAAGAAGGCATTTTGACACGCATTTGTGAAGCAAGCCAATTTTAACTTCGGGCTTTCTCGCCTCCCTCCGGCGCGCTGTCTCCTTGCCGCGCATTGCCACCTGCAGGACAGCCAGCCACCGCCAGCCATCACCACTGCTGCTCCAGGCAACCGCTCGAAATCCTGCTCTCCTCGCAGCCTTTAACAATCATTTGTCTTCATGAAACAGTTGAAACCAAAATGCTCAGCAAACACACGTTTCTGTGACCATAAATGTGTGCTATACCGCTGAGAAGGGCCAGGGCTGAACCAGCACTGTTGCCTCCCAGACTGAAAAGCCACGGAAGGCGAACACTTATGGTCACTACAATCTCTCTGTCTGTGACATTGCTGCAGTCGATAAGTCCCAGGCAAAACTCGGTAAATAACCCCTTTCATAAACTAAATTTCTCACTTTCATTTAATGACTGTGCAAGGAGAGAGAGGAGGATGAGATATTTGTATTTAAAGATGGATCGAGAAAATGCAGGATTTAAAGGAAATACTTTATTAGCTGGCTTTCAAACAGTCTAATTCCCCAGGATGACTTAACTAACTCTGCCAACCAGCTTCATGTCACCTGCAGACACCAGATACTTGCTTGCTTAAGACAGGGGGAAGCAGAACCAGTGAATACAAAAATGTACTTAATGATACATCACGTGGAATCCTGGCCCTATTGATCACCAAGGCAAAGCTTTCACTGATCCACATGACGATCCTGTTATATCCTCAGTCTGGACATAATGACTGTGTGAGATTTTTTTCATAATTGAGGCTTTGTAAATGTCAAGGGCAAAAATGAATGCTGCAGAAAGCAACTCCAAGTTTCATGCCATACACAGGGTGAAAGCGCTACCTTCTGAGGATGTGCTGTATAAAAATAGAAGCAGTTTCCTTGTTACAAGGAGGAACTATCTGCACACATTCTCCAGAGCATTGCTCCTTTCAGCTAACTGTTGTTAACTACTGCAAACAGAAGGTTTAATACAATCCATTCAAACAATGAGGAAGTTAAGCTTCAAGTAGTAGATACAAGACACATTCTCAGCTGAGGTATGTAACTCATGAGCACTGTACTCATTGTTCAGGGACCACAGCTCTGCTGGGGTTCAGGAGGACAGCAGATTCTGCCTGGACACATACCTGTCTTGTGTGGTCTGCTCATACAGCACCTCACAGTCGGGTCCTGTTCTTGACAAAGGACCAGAGGCACTTCACATCCATCGCCATCATCAACATCAGTTGGCCAAAAAACAACTAGCAGAAGAGCATCAGGAAGCTACAAACTGCACTGGAGTCACTTGTGCAATACTGATGCAAAGAAGGCAAATATTAATCTGGGTTGTACAGGTCTGGGTGCAGTTTGTCAGACATGGAGGTGGCAATTTAGGAAACCAAGTTCAGCAGAAATCAACAAGACTGATAAACACAATATGTTAGGAGAGAGTATACAGAAGTGGAAGTGGCTTAGCTTCAAATAGAGAAGAGGCATAATGAGAGTATGTGAAATATTGTCATACACATGGCAGTGATTGTTTCCTGTGTACCCTCTGTATATAAGAAAATTGCAACACTGGTAAAAAAAGAAGATTTATGCAAGGTGTAAGGAAAAGCTGTCTGTTTACAAGGAGAGTTAAGTCCTGAAGCAGTTGGGGAAGCTAAGAAATCCCTGCATTCAGAGGTTTTTAAGAACAGATGAAGCATTATTTTGACTCTTGTCATTTGGACTTGTTCTTACAGTCTTAGCTCAAGAGATTGAATAATATTACAGATTTCTCTTGCTTATTTCTTATCAGTGTCTCTTTAGTCATGGGTAGATTAAAAAACTATGACCATAATGGAACTAGAAACAGAATACAGAAGGAGAGCACACATGCATTATTTCTTTGTCACATTTCCTGAAGCCAAAGCTAGTTCCACAACTTCCAGTTTGACTCGTTACTTTTAACCAAGAGACTAACCACACTGGAATCAAGACAAATAATAAAAATCAACATCAAGAAATACTCAACAAAATATTTTTAATAAGTAAACACACATGAAACCAAGACATTTAGACATCCTGACAGGCAATTGCTTTCCCTTCAGGATCATCACAGCCTCTTCATTGCTATCCTATAGAACTGGATATTCAGAAAATGGAAGATGCATTTCCTATTTGCAAAGTGATTATTTAGGACCTGTTGTGGTGATGAATATTTAAACACCTTAGTGTCACTTGAGACACACTAAGGTATCTGAAAAATCCCTGCAGTGCTGGTATATATTTCAGAAGACCTCTGTCAGACCCATTCCCTTCTGGAGGCTGCTAGAGAGATCACCTCAGATAGCTCAGACAGCACTATATATTCATGCATGAGCAAATGAATCCAGCGCAAGAACACTAAATTTGGACTTCAGCATTCTCAGCTTATCTACCAGTCTAGGAATGTTCAAACCATAAGAGGAGATGCTGATATAAATAACTCCATACCTCCTTGTTAAATCTTCTGGCGGAGTGGGAAGAAGCGTGAAAAGGGATCAGGGATGGGGGAGGCAAGTCAGCATTGCCTGGCTCCAGGGATATGCAGGACAGAATCTGTTGCTTAAGGTAGAAATACATGGTCTGAATGCCAAAACACAACATAACATGGACTTCTTTCTGCGAAGCCTCTTGAGGATAAGAATGTGATGACCTTTTGCTTATTATTATAAATAGATTATTACACAGCCCCAACTTTTCTAACCTCTATAGCAGTATTACTCCACTAGGAAAATAATAACTTAGTGGTAAATTATATTATTTCTAAAAATAGTCTGAGAAATTGTGGATAACCAGAAAGGTTAATCCCTGTTTAATCATCAGTTGCTGTGCTAGTGTGGTATAAACCTAATGGTGAACGGGGAGCATGAGAGCAGAATAGAGCTCTTGCCTCCTATATATAATACAGAATCATCTGAAAGTTTGCTTCTTACTTTGCTTTAGCACTATATAATTTCTCATAAAAGGTTTGTGAACTAACAATAATTGGAAAATAACTACTAAAAAGAATGGCATTTATCTGTCCTTTCCAGCATGTTCACTGTGGATACAAGAGCCTAGGGAAAGAAAGAAATACTGCAGCTGAAATGCACAAACCATTTGTTTTCAGTACAGGAAAAAGGGTCCTCAAGGGGTGACTAAAATACTCAAAGGATGCATCTTCCATACATCCAAACAACTCTGAGATAACTCTCTGTAGAACTGCAGCACCAGGTAAGGAAGCTACTGAAAACAAGTATTTATTCTCTGCACGGTATTTTTTCATCCCTCCCTGCTGCTAATACAATTCTTATGACACCAGACACTGCATAATATGACATTTCAAATGTATGCAACTGTGACAATGAGGTATGAGGAAACATTTACAGATTCTGGCACAAGAAGCGAAATTAATACTGAAAAGCAAATGACTTGCTTAGATTGGCTGCTGTTTCTCAGTTTGCAGAGTAAATATTCAGTGCAACAGCTAAAACTTGGGAAAACAAATAACTGATAGCTTTCAAACAATAGCTGTAGTATTTACAGCCTATCTGTTCTCTGCCAGCACCAATGTTATTTTGCCGCAGGCATGTCTGGCTATATGCTCAAATGTGGCTTAAAATAATAATATAATATTAATTCATTATGTTCTTTATCTAAAGAAATTATCTTTAAGATTTTGAAGAGAAAAGGTTGCAAAAATGCAACTGAAGAAAACAGCCCGTGGAAGTCACTCAAGAAAAATTCTGAAAAATGGAAATCAATAGAGTAGCACTCCCTGGCCACTTCTTCTGGACAATTTAAAAAACAATTAGTGAAAGGAAAATTAAGAAATATACTGATTTTTTTATGCTAGGCTTCCTTCCACCTCCGTTCTCCTCCCTTCCTTGGCTAGCACTTCCTGCTCATTTAGGACACATCCCTACACTCAGTTTGCCTTAAGCTCAGTTATCTTAAGAGTTTTCTTGAACGTCGAGAAGAAACAAAAAGCATGTATCAATGTGAAGGGAAGAGGAATTATCTAAGTGTGGGTGCCAAGAAGGAATTAGAAAGAAAACAATCATGTTCTGGGTAGCAGAAGCAGGACAGAGAAAAGAAAAGCATCACTCTCTAAATTCCAGCCCCCAACAAATCATTTGGTTATTTTATATTGGAAGACTAGATCATGCAAAAAGTAGGAAATCATCAGTAATATGTTGACTGATCTCATCACAGCTAATGTCAGTACAAGGAATGCTTTGGTCTACATTTTCAAGTGGGTAGCTAAAATAGGTAGCTTTGTTACCAAGGTCTAAGTACAAAATAGGTCTTTCACAGATCTTTTTTCTAGGGTGACAAGACAAAAGCAAGACTCCCATGGCCTCCAGCACTGCTAGATCGACTGTTTGCAGGTGATAAAACGTCTGTATCTCCACAGAATGCAGATGACTCAACACCACTACAACATATTGCTGACTCATACAATCACAGCTAGGACTTTGATATGTCTAGGTGGTTATGAGCCAAGATCTTACTAATACAAGATTCAGTCTCGATATATCTCGAGCCTTCTGGATCTAAAATTCCATTTCTTCAAAGGTGTTTGTATATACACTTGGTTTCAAGAAACTTTGAGAAGCTTTAGTTCATGTATGACTCTGAATGCAGACTTCTCCAAGTGAAGGGGGTCAGAAAGCATGGATTGCATACTCTATTTGTCTATGGGTCAATCCCAAATCAACAAAATCCTGATGTCCAGTTTCAGGGCCAATGTTAGTATTACTCTTCTCTATATTACTCTACTCTCTCTCAGCTAAAGAAAAAAAAAACAAGCACTGGGATAAACAATGTTTTATCATTCTCTAGACACTCAGTTCTACCATGAAATATCTGATTGAGTTTTGAAATTTTTATAATAAAGAAAATAATCTTTCCTTCAAATCAGGTCTTTTAATGTCCTTTAGTAAGTTCTGTAAGGTCTTCTTTTATATTTTTAGTAACTGTTAAAGAGCTCATTAACTTGTCAGTTCATTACATAATGACAATAACATTTCTAAATTGGAAACTGGAAGCAGAGTAAATCTCAACCACAAATTTATATTAAGTCCTTGCACTCCTAACCCTGAAAATGAAATCACATGGAGAAAAACTGGCTTTAGGTAGAGAAGAAAGGAGTTGGTTTATGGTCCAGAGAGGAGCACAGCCACTTCACCAGGTGCTGTGTTTAAAGGACTTTTGTAAAGTCTCTACACAAAGGAACGACCAATAAATACCAATTTGCTTTAGAAAAAAATCTCAGTCTATAAGAAATTTCTCATTAAGTTGACAGCCTTTTCTTCAAAGCCCCCCATCAGAGCTATTAGGCTGTATTTTAGTGAGAGCTGTGTCCTCCAAGAACAGTTCCAAAGTCAAGTGGTCTCTCACCTGTAAGTTACATCCAGGACTGGCACTGAAGGTACTTAACCTCATAGTAAAGAGTAGCATCCGCAGTTAGATCCTGTAGTATGCATGGCTCCAACGAGTTCCTGTACCATCCCTTTACTGAGACAATGTGTCAAGACAGTATCTGTTCTCTTCTTAGCTGACTTCCACACCAGCATATAAACAGGTCAGATTCCAGCTCAGAAGCATGGAATTGACATTTCTTTTGACATAATCAAGAGAAACAGATGAATAATTGTATTATATACAATATTTTTGGCAGGTCGACAGAGATTAACACTGAAGAATAGGAGTGTTGTGAGAGGGAAAAACAGTATTTGCTTTCCTTTGCTTTTAAAGCCTTATGCTGTCTTCTGGGACCTCGTCAGGAGTTATGATTCTTTAGACAAAAAAAAACTATTCCAGATAGGTAATAATAATTAATAAAGCCAATTATGCATCTATCTGGACCAAATAGTAAGACTGAAACAATTACACTGTTTTACATTATAATAACAGAAAACACTTTATAAATGCTGTCTTTCGATGTGTGACACAGTCCACATTGCAGTCCTGTCCAAAGCCAAGTAGCATGGTGTTCAATCTGGCAGTCATGTTGCCCAACAGCAGAGTCAACCACAGCCACATACGCCTGTGAACTACTTAGGGGAGTGATAGAAGTACAGAGAAGGAGATGATTCAAAAAGGAATCTCCTCAGACAGGGAATGTATAAGTTTGGGAAAGTGAGAACATGGACCAAGATAGTGTTTACTGCATGACATATCCTAAAAAAATTGTCATAACTCAAATATAAAGTTTGTTGTTGATGCAAAATCATCTAGTGTAAGTGAACAGTTTGTATTTTGCCGAGGGATAGATCATCTTATCATAATAGTCTCTTCTGGACATGGAAAGCAAAACCAGTAGTCAGCAACAGAAGTAAGAAATTAGTACTGTTCACCTTGAAAGAATTCAGAAGTTGCCAGGAGAGAACTAATGTGCTCCCACTCCTAGCTCTGAAATAAGAAGGTGAAACTCTAGTTTCCAAGGTTGATAGCTTAATATTTTGCATGTCTTTTGTAATCAGTCACTTCCTTAAAACAATGCAAAGTAACTACATAAGTGAATAGAGGCAAAACTGTGCACTTGACATCATAGCAATTAATAATGTTCATCATAATCTGAAAGAATAATAAACTTTAACAACAGACATGGAGTAGTAGATTGATTTGTTCAGCATAATTGCTTGGTGCTGTTAAAGCCAAGCTGCATGAAAAAAAAGACAGATTTATGTATTCTTCAGTATGAAAAATGTCAAAATGTATTGGGAAAAAAAGCTATGTTCAGTCTAGCAAGAAGGTGATTCACCATCCACCCCTTGTAGTCACTGAAGTCAGACATATTCATTACCCATTATGCTGAGGATTTTTATTTTTCCCCTTTTGGTGAATAAGCACTGAATTACACATAGCATTGGGACACCTCACTAAATGCTGCTGCTGCTCACCAAAATAATCATTAGAAGTTAATCTGTGAGGGATTCCAGACATTTAAATATATGGAAGCTGATTCTTCTAATAAAAGAGATTTATAGCCCATCCTAAGAGGGGTATATGCAAATTCTAAAAATCACCAGTTGATATCAAATGCAAATATATGTGCTTAGGGAATGCTTGTGGTTTAAGACTCTTCCTTTTGTAAAATAGAAGTATTTACCAATTTTCAGGGGCACGGTCAATGAACATATGAAAAGAAACCACTAGGTAAGGACTTACACCATTCTAAATCCTCAAGGCCCCATGTTCCATATGGATTGCATTTTGAATTGATACCAATACGCTGTTCTGTAGAGGATGACCAGAGGG
>VZRW01003861.1:54977-68110 GCA_013398125.1 Aegotheles bennettii | reverse complement strand
GCCCGGAGGGAGGAAGGGCCCTGACTTTTTTTACCAGCTCTCCATGTGCTCCTCAGGATCCGAATCCATCGGGTGCTGTGAAGAGCTTTGGCCCCCTTTTTCCTCCATCAGATTTGCTGTGGGGGACTTTCGGGAACTTGTATTGGCGGTCATCAGAGTTGGGTTGTATATATTTGTATATATTTTCTTCTTATCCCATCTGCTACTCCCCCTCCCCATTTTCATTAAATCTGTTACAGTTTTAACTTCCAAGCGTTCAGCCTTTATTCCTTATTCCCCTTCTATTTCCCTGAGAGGGTGGAGTGGAGTAACAAAAAGCAAACTCTCTCTTTCTGAGTTGTTGTCTCGCCCTGGCCATTTGAACATAATTGACATAAGGGCATCACTGGTTAGAGAAGAGCAAACAATCCTACCTAACTGTGCACAAGAAATCTCACCATACAAATCTGTCACTAACATTAACAGCATACCTACCTTTTTACTTAAGGGCATCAGTGGAGGAACCAAGGCTTGAAAGACATGTAGGAAAGCCTGCAAGAGAGTTCTGTTGGAGCATCTCAACAGAAAATTTTACTTTAGAGATAGACAGTGCTTTGGGTTTCATATGCTCTATGTACACACGCTACAGACTTCATAAGAATTTTTACAGAATTGAAGGTGTGTCTGTAAACATCAAAGTACATCATATGTATTTCAGTTGCAGAAAAAAGTAAGTTCACAAAACTGACCCTCAAAAATATGCTGAAATCTCTAAAATGTACTTTGCAGAGTAACAGCCTTAAAAACATCTTTTCTTAGCAAAAGATCTTTTTTAATGTAGATACACAATCCAGAGCATAAGTACAAGAACCAATGAGTCCTTGGAGAGTGGACCGGTGCTATGTGAGAGGTAGGCAGGCTCTAACACAGAGTATGGTTACAGCTCACCACAGTAGTTTACTCAGTGATTCTCTAAGCATAAAGATGACCAGTGTTAAGTTTACACTGCTTAGGATTAGGCCTTAGTTTTCAACATAAGAGAAGCTGGAAATACTCAACTTTCCCTTCCTTAATAAATGAAGATGATGAGGAAATATGTTGAAATGGTCACTGGCTCAACTGATGAGAGGTGTGAAGGGAATTTGATGAGTTGGTTACTTGACAGGCACCTCCTTAGTTTTCTGACTTGTGGTGTCAGGTATGTGCCTTAGAGGAGACATGGCACAGCTGCATTAAATGGCTATTTCTCTTTACACCATAAAAACTCCCTTCTTTAGTGACTGTTCTCTGAGGCTGTCTGACTCTGTGTGTTTTACTATATTCTTTTGGGAGTACATCTACTATTTTAATTTGAGAAAAATGGGTTTTGGTCTTCTTTTTGGGGACGACTTTTGGGGAGGACTCACTCATGTCTAGACCAGGGCTGCATAAGCTGATGGTGCTACAAGTGGCAGAGAGTTGTCCACTGCTGGGATAAGAGCCACCAAGCCTGATGCCACCCTAAGCATGGTTTCTGCTGCTGCGGCCAGAATCATAGAATCATAGAACATGTTGAGTTGGAAGGCACCCTCCAGGATCATCAAGTCCAACTCCTGTACCTTTGCAGGGAACCCCAGGAGTCACACCATGTGCCTGAGAGTAATTTTTCTGAGAGTATGCTCAAGAAAGTATGCCTGAGAGTATGTTCTCTCCAAACAAAATGACAAAAAGAATTTCTCATTTTAAGTTTTCTTTTAATGTATTTTAAAGGACTTGGAGCTGGGGAAGGGGAGGAATTGTTTTTATAGCCAGTTTCTAACGACAGTTTTCCAATCCTGCACTGTCACTCACTGTGACAACAAGCTTGGTTCTTTGTAGATGTACCCTCAAAGTCATTAAGGAAGTCATAATGGAGCTGGACAGTAAAGCCCCTCAGAATCTCAATTTAGACACCTAATTTCTTACTAAATTCGATTGTAGCCCGTCTCTTACTGGATACAGCCTATAATCTCAAGAAACTATTTTCGTGCCTCTTTAAATACAGTGAGGACAAAGATGATCATATTTTTCTACCTCCTATCTTTTTCCTCCCTTTTAGACTTTCTCAAGATTCTCTTGAAAATCTTTTCAAGGGCAAGTGAAAGTATAATAAAATTATGCTTTGAATAGAACGGTGTGAATCACACAATTGTTCATATGAAATTTGAGTTGTATAAACAATTTTTTTCAGTCATGTCATCTTCAACTCAGGAGTCAAATGAGAAACTATTTGTGCATTCTGTGTTCTTGATATATAAAACAATGTCAATGCTAGTGTAAAATGAGATTAAAATGCAGTTTCAATTTATTTTGTATGGTCTGCTTTCTTTACAATGTGGTTAAATTTCCCAAACATTATTGTGTGCATTATGGAAAGTGAAGGAAAAAACCTACAATATATCTCTTTACAGAAATAATCATTCTACAAAGTCTATCCTCTTCAGAAAATGTATCAGAAATCCATGTACACTAAGTGCTTCAGAAGCACAGCCATATACAATTATAGCAGATGAAAATAGTTCCACATACTCTCTTACCATTCTAGAGTTCATGTGTAAATTATCTGTTATGGATTTGAATTTTGAGAGGATGATTATTATTCCATGATAAAAACATTTCTGGACAGGATTATGGAATATAAAATTCAGCTCAGGATTGCCTTGATATGTAGTGTGTATAAAAAAGTAAATCCAATCAGGTCAAACATTTCTTTTCAATGTGCATTGTTTAGAAAATGGAAAAAATGTTTTGCTGGGCAAGAAAAAACAGACTACGTTTTAAAAGATATTTTTCTAGCTTTCATACTTCAGCATGGAATGTTCAAAAAATAAAATGTGACTTCAGAAAGAAAAAGTTAATATGTGTTATATTCATTGCTCTGAGAAATGCTCAGGTAGTTCAGAATATTTGTAACCATCAATGAACTCCACACCTATGCATCCCAGCTGTATGTCAGTACATCCAGCCTGCATTTTATAGTGTGAATTAGATTTGAGTCTGTCTCATTTTCATCCATGTGCTAAATTGTAGTCTGCAGACTGAAACTAATCCACAAACATTTATTTTAAAAATTAAAATCACACATCAAAAACTAAAGGGTGAAAACCTATGTGACAAAACCTTAAAACACCTAGGATGTATGTGCTTAGTTGAAACATCTTTGGCCAGAGGCTGTTTTCCATCTATGTGACTGAATAGACACAGGGACTTTAGTATATGCAATCCACACTGCACTTTAATGTGTATGAACTTCTTTGTCACAACTTAGTTATACCTGAATTTTTAAAAATGTATTCAGGCTTTAGTCTGTGTATGAAATATGAATGCATGCAGGAATGTAAAACCTTTTCTTACTTGTATTTCTTTTGAAGAACAGCGAGGTCAAAAAGTAAAATTTCATATAAAGGAAGGGATAATTAACACGGGGCTATGAAATGCCATTTGTTGAGGTATGTTGATTGAGACCTTTACTGGGTTTCTAGTAAGTGCTGGATGTTAAGGGTCTGTAAAGATGCTTTTTTCTCATTTAGCACCCTCGTTGCCTGGTCTTCCTCTAGCAAGATGTTGTTCAGGTCTCCTGATGCACTGTGTGTTAAAGAGGTTGCATAGGGATAGATTTGACTTCTAAGTAGTAATCAAAGTCAGTATTTTATTTATTTTTTTTATATTAAAACTGTTCCATGCTTGCACCACGCAACTCCTTGAACAAAATTTTTGGTTATGTGATATTTTATAAACTAGACTGTATGTCATGTCTTTGCTCACCCAGTCACTGTAGAACTATGAAAATACAGTTCTTAGAGTACTTTGTACAGCATGCAACATGCCAATAGTGACTTTCATAAGTTCTCTCTTATAGCCCTGTAATGTCATCAGGTTTAAAAACCAGCTTTATTTGATGCAAAAATGTTAATAAAACCAAAGGGGAAAAAAAAATTGGAATTTTAAAAAAGTTAGATCTGAGCTCCATGGATTGCTGCTACTCCTGCTCAGGGTTGTTAATACAGTAACGCCAACATCATGGGTCCCGAAGGGCTGGGGACATCCACCAGCCAAAAGTCACTGCACCAACACAATACAGAGGTCATTATGCAGGCTATTGCAATGTCAAACACTGAGTCTCTCTGGAAAATTGGCATTCTCTAGAGAAGAAAATGCTGATGAAACAATACTGACCACCATGGCAGGGACACACCACTCAATTTTTCACCAAGCATCCTCAAAAAGGAGGTGACTGTTTCCCCCTCCTTGGGCACTCCTTCCATATCTCAGAGGAGTACCTAGAAAAGCTGGATGACACTGTCTGGAAAAGTGATGGCTGGTGTAGCCACTTGTGTGGAGGCAGAAGTCAGCCACAGGAGGGGATGGGGGAGAAGATGGGCATTCGGTGACTCAGAGAGGCGAGAACAGTTTAGGCTGATATGTGGGAGGAAGGAAAGCTGCAGCAGATGTGAAGTGTAGTCAGCAAGAAAAATGAGCAGGTCAGAAGGAAAGGCTGTGAATGAATGTGGAAGGTGTGTTGTGGCATTTGTCAAAGGCCAACAGAAAGATCTGCCAGTGACTGAGCTGCTAAAGAAGAGTCTGGACATAATTTTTAAGAGTGGATGAGCAGAAGGAGAGAAATTCTTTGACATAATAATACTATCATGTAGAAAAAAAACCTGAAGCCAAACTGTAGATCTAATTAATTGGAACCAAATTTCTTGCAGACCAGATTACTTTGTAATACAAATGTTAGATTGTCTCCACATGAAACTGGCTAAATATGAATATGTTTCTGCACTGAAATGGTATGGAACAATGATTAGGAAAATGAAATGTATCTGTAGAGGGTGTATTGTTTCTGATGAAACTGTGTAGTGAAAAAGCTCATGGAGCTCTTTAAAATTTTGTTACCAGTTTGAATGTGCACTTCAGTATGTTATTTGCCACTTTTATCACATATGTCAGTCTCATATTTTAAAAAACTGAAGAATTATTTCTAAGCATTGATCTTTCGCAGTATGGGATGTGCTCCTCTTAATTGTCTGAACATCATTCCGTTTAAGAAGTATGTAACACTTGTATAAAGGGAAAAAGTTTGGGGATATTTTTATTTTTGGTTTTCTCTTTTGAAGCACAAGAGGAATCATTTCTGCTGGGTCCTCTGTGGAACTGACAACAGAGAATGGAGTGATTGTTATAGACAGTATCCTAGCATACAGCAGTAATTCTTTATTATCTCTGTCACTTATCAGCATTTGTATGGGTTTCAATCCCAGTGAATTTTTAAAAGGCATAAAATATATATACATAATATATATATATGTTTTGGAGCTTCAAGATTAACTTGTGCTGCATAGTTCTAATTAACTATTCCCAGAAATGCACTAAAATGATATTGTGTTTGTTGCGTTCCTGGGTTTGACTGTTGTTTCCCCACTGATCCAAATGCTCTTTTCTGATTATAATTTCTGTTCAGGCTCATACTAAACATACAGTAAATAATGTTCTATTGTCTTTGATTACAAAGACAAAGAAAAAAATAGCTTCTGGCAATTATGTGTTTTATTAACATCACTGAAAAATACAAGAGCCCTTGTTAATTCCCTAATGCTTTGGGATCCCACAAAATCTAAGATACTTCACCATGTTTGTCAAATTCAAATATTGCAGTGTTGGACAGGGGAGAGAAGTGGCTTATTGGGAAAATTAATGTTTCAGGCAGGAGCATTGTATTTTGTATTTGTATTTGTAATGGGGAGTAAAGAAAGTGAAGCAGCCCAATACATCAAATTTTAAGGGTTGGGGAAAGAATGATGATTGCAGTTTGGCATCACCAGTCTGGAGAAATGTGGGAAGATAGAAAAAAATCTTTGAAAGCCTGAAAAATTATTCTCATTGTGCAGATACTCTCGTCTCTAAATAAATTCCAAGAGCCCAAGGCACCTCTATTCAAATCTCCAAAGAAGAGTTTTCTGGACTTTCCTGTGAATATCCAAGGAAGTCTGTAGCTTCAGAGAGATTTTCAACTAGACAGGCCATAGAAAGCTGTATATGAAAAGTCCAGCATTTTTCGTTCAGCTTTTATTTTTTTTTGAGACAAACCCCCAAAAGACCTAATGGTGCTCTCTCTTCCTAGCCACTGCTACAACCTTTTTGTAGATGAAGTTTACTATACAGGTATGGAGAACATCAGTCTGTCCACTTTTCTTTCATGCTGAGCCATTTTTGTTTGGGACACATCATGATGGTGAAGAGGTGATCTAAGATTCCTTTGATGGAAAGTTTGGCTTTTGCAAGAACAGAGTACAAATTTTCTGAAAAGGGAAATATTTTTCTTAGTGTCTCTGTTCTCCTACAAGCATCTGTACCATAAACTAGTGTCCACAGGGCAGCTAGACAGACAGTTCAATATATAATCTAGAGAGAAGGGCAATGCTTGTGTGGTCTTTGCATTTTCAATTTCAGGCTGTAAGTCTTAGCAAATTAAGAGAAAAAAATCTGTAGGATCAAAATTTAAGAGGCAAGCCTCAAGCCAAGACTTTATCTAGAATAATTTTATGTATCCGAGGAAAAAATAATCCTTAAAAAAATCTCAGAAATGGATATAACAAAGAAAAACAAATCAATTGGCAGTAAAGACAGACTATACAGGTCAGTGAAGTTAAGTTGACTGTTTTGATGTTGCTATCCATTTCAGCTAGTTCTCCTAATGATATTTATTAAGAAACGTAAAGTCTGAAGTGCTTAATATTTTCAGATTCCCACAAAATATAAAAGAAAGATCATACAATTGTTTGTATTTTCATTGTTCTAGTCAAATAGAGAAGGTATGCTTATTTATGTTAGTTGATCATTTGAACCTTAGCTCAAATAGTACAGCTCCCAGTTCAAGGTCATGAAAGAATCATGTACAACTGAAGCAGGAGTAAGGTTGATTTGAGTTACAGCTGAAAAGGGGCTCATACAGGACTCCTCTCAGTGCCAGAGGTCATATTTAAATTATGATGAAATTATCTTGGAAGAAACTGTGGTTTTGATTTCTCATCACTAAAATGGAATGATGACAAGAGTGCTGTTCCCCAATACCTAAGAGGATGATTTTAAGATTATTTGTTTGCAGTGGCTAGAAATCACTGTATTTTTATTAAGATATAGATCACTTGACTAAACATATTATTTTCTTCTAATATACTATAAGACTGGATTTATGGATACCTAGTAGTCTGTGAATTCATGTCCTCTGTAACAAATATTCATGTTCCCTTATATCTACAATGTTTAGAACTGCTGTGTTTGTATGTATGAAAAATGAACAAATCTCATGCGGTTGCCAGAGACCTGCTCATTTCAAAACATAAAACTTGAGCATTTCACCTAGATCAGCAGCAAGGCCTCTAACAGCCTGCAGGAAGTCATTACTCTGGGAGCAGAAAATTAAACTTCCACCATACCTGCCTCGCCAAGCACTTGCAGACACACCAGGAGTAGGTTCAATGTGCAGAGGCAGGGCTTCTTGCTCCCATTAAGCATTTAAAACATCTGTCCTCAGTGTTGAAAGCTTTGTGCTGGCATCTGTTGAATAGTAGAATATTTGCAGGGTTGTACCCCATGGACTCAGCTCATCCCAGTTTTGATAACCTCTTTATTCCCTGAATGCCTGTCATGATATGAGATCTGCTGACACAGGGTTTCTGAGGTTCATAACTTCCATCTCAAGACACAGAATGTGGCTTTAGGGCTTGTACTGATCTGCACTGCTTTATGCTTCCCTGTTTCGAAGTGCATTCCCACCTAATGAGGTTAAAGCTCGACAGTTGTTTCAATATTCAAGCACTTCTTTCTGGCAAAGGCTTATTGTCACTGCTTACTCTATGGTGACTGGAAACAAGTTTCCAAATGTTGTTGTGGGACTGGGATCCAGGAATGCCTAACCTTTAATCCTAGGTGCCAAGGCTTGGGCATGGAGACATGTCATCACACAAATTGTACATCCTCTGTTTCTCGTTAGCAAAAGAGACATTCCATCTCATGAGCATTTCAATGAATTTTTGGCAACAGATTTGTCAGTTTGGATATAAAATGTTTTGTTCATCTACTGGACAATAAACGTCACTTTTATCTTAAGACCTCTGAGGGAGTTCTTGAGGTCCAAATTCACATGCTTGTTAAATGTTTTGGTTGTTCTTGGATGGGGTGCCCTGAGATTCATGAGGACATAGTTTTAAATAAATCTTTACAACCCTGTCTAAAGTCTTTGCATATTTTTATCTGGTTTCATAATCTTTATTGCATTTCTAAGCAGCCCTTTTGTCAGGAGATTGGTAATCCTGAGCAAAAGGCTGTCATACAAACAAATTCTCTTAATTGTCCCCTGGACCAGCTTGCAGCCTTTTCATGTGGCTTATCTGTGTGATATTCACATGTGGCTTAGCTGACCCATTTAGGGAGGGGATCTTCTGACCTAGGGTATTTATTTGTGTTGGCAGATGAGGTTTTAGATGAGGCTACATTCCTGGACAACTACAATACTCACTGGAAGTCAGGATAGGGAAACTTTTTCTTACACTGGCTTTACGGAGACTACCTACTGTGGTTATCTTACAGGGTGCTTCCCAAGTCAGCATGCAGAGGACCCAGATCCATGACTGTGACTTGCAGACACCAAGATAATGCAAAAGGTAATGAGAATTAAGAATGTGGAAGGGGTGTGGCTATTATCTAAAGTTTGAACACTGCAAATTCAAGAAATTCAGGCTTATTCTTTAGATGTCCTGAAGCATTGTGCTAGGGTTGTGGACTATCTGAAAAACTGGTGCACTACTATGTATTTAAAGACTGACCATTGCAGAGCTTGGAAAGATCTTCACATTTGCCAGTTACCCTGTAACTGCTCTAGGAAAAGCTAAGTTAGAAGAATATAAAATAATTTATCTGACAGAATCCAAATACAGCTCACAAGATGCCAATGATGACAAAAGCAAGTGAGCATCAATGAAAAGATAAAAAGAAATCTACCTACTTACTAGATTAGATCTAAAAGTGTATTTTACTTGATATTGTCCAGCCAATAATTGGTTATGATGCTTCACACCTGCATGACTTAGTCTGTGATTCTGGGGTCAGTCCTTATATATCTATTTTCCATTTACAGATGGTAGAAGGGATTTGGGAGATCATGCCCTTTTGGTAATGATCCAAATGTGTGCTGTGTGCCTGTAACACTGTCCTAGCTTTTAATCAGGTAAAAGTTTCAAACTTCCAAACTATTTTATGTCCCTTCTAGGAAAATGTTAATGATTCTCCTCATGGATAGGTGTGGCTATCACCTGCTCAGACGGTAAACAAGAGTCAGATAACAACTATTCTGGTGTTGGGCTAATGGTTAACGTATTGCAAGGCAGAAAAACATTTTCTTTGGGTGTGGCAGTGTTTAAATACCAAAATAAAACATTTTAAATATCACATGAATTTACCACTTCCTAAACGTGCTTTATACCATCAACTCATCTCATTAACTATGTTGAATATAACATATGATATGCTCTCATACAGTAGTAGCCAGTGATTAGTTTAGGAGTGAATTGAATTTTCCATACCTACTTCTAACCTTTTTTGAAGGATAATATGATAATACTTAACTTATCTTAGCGTCTGCCTTTCCTAGCTATAATGAACTGAAATTTTCAGAAACATTGTTTTGTTTGTCTCTTCTATGGTAATAAAACTATCTTCTCTATCTTTCATAACAAGCAGAAGTATGGGAGAGATGAGGGAAATGCAACAAAGTTCATAGAGATTATCTGGGAGGTGACATGAAGCATAAGTGTAAGGGAATTAAAAAGAATTTGAAAGCCCAGCCTCAGTGTAAGTAAGCAGTTTGAAGGAAGATGGAACAGAACGAACATGAAAAGTAAAAGAAACTAGAAGAACAGAAATGTTTTTGAACAGCTCCATAAGGAAGAGGTATGAAAAGAAATATGAGAATGTGGAATAAGGTTGGAGAAGAAAACAATCCAGTAAGTAAAGATGAGAATAAAACAAGAAGATAGAATGAAATTAACATAATGACATGACAAGAAGATGGGAGGAACAACAGCATCAAGTTTATGTGATTCTAACTAATTTCTGCAGAATGGTGAGTGTTTTTATAAGTTTCAAGCAGTAAGAACAAAGGATGAACTGAGAGAGTTTTGTCTGAACATGTGAAAATTCACATAGGCTCCCAGAGCACATGGGATTTCCATCTCCTGTTGCTTTTAAGGGTCTGCCTTCAGAAAGCTAAGGGATCCTGAAGGTAAGTACAGCAAATCCTAAGTAAATCTGATGAGAGAGTAAATTAAGGTCTTCCCTGAGAGATTTTTAACAACCCCATATTCTGCTCCCTATCATCAAGACCGGAATTGTCATACCATCTCATTTTTTTTCACCTGCTAGACCATATTTCCAGTAGGAACAGCTGCAGAAGAAAGCCTGAATAAGGGACCCTCTTACTCTACGCTGGAAAAAACAACAGTAGAGGCAGGGACATGGTAGCACAGAGGGGAGGCACTTGTGTTGAGAAATGAGGTGTTGGAGCTGAGGGGGTGGGAGAAATCAGCTGGTTCTGCCAACTCATGGAGGCCCTGAGCTGGCTTTTTTCTTACAGCAACCAGAGAGACAACCTTCCCCTTCCCAGCTCCCACATCCTTGGTAGTTCGACTAGGTTTCAAGGGGTGATCACCTGGCTTTTTGCTCTAAGCATTGGTCTTCTGTAGCCTCCGTGGCTTTCACATAAAGCAGTGAGACTTTAATGAATACAATGTTTGCAACCTTTCTCATGACACATTGTTCAGTAGGCTGTGGAAACCTTATGCAGGAGCTGGCCTTTCCTGTTCTACAAATACTGATTTTTTTTCACCTATAATTTCTTCCTGAGCCCATGACAGTACAGTCCAGGTTTTCATAGAGCCCTCGAGGTTGCCTTATGGGAGAAACCAGGGATGCTGAAGAAACAAGTCTCATGCTGGTGTTGTGACAGAGGGTAGTGATGTTCTCTCTCTGTTTTGCAGATAAGAAAACAACATACAGGACTGCCCGCAGCTAGAAAATATAGTAAATGTGAGAAATACAGGGAGGGAAGAGGTTGTAATTGGATCCTGGGCCTGACCAGGGTAGCTTTTCCCTCCATTCATGGCCACAGGTGGGACAAAAGCATTCTAGAGCCACTGGGGCACATAGATGTGCACAAGCATCTGGGGGACTTGAAGAATAGAGATTAAACTGGGAACCTCAAACACCTTGTTAATGGATTAGGTTCTACTAAAGATAAATCAAATTCTGGGTTTATTTATCCTGCTAAAGCAATCCAAGTAAACAAACATTTTCTGAAGCCAAAGTTAACTGAAGTCTGCACTGTAATTTTCTGATGGCTGAGAAGTGTCAAATCATCCTCCGTCTGAGACTAAATGTAACAATCAACCTCTATTTTTACTGTTCATTCCATACTACAAATGATTTAGTAACAAAAGGTGAAAATAACATTGGAAACAGAGGTCCAAAGCTGGTAATTTTCTAGTATATAAGGAGAAGTAGTGGGGATGATTTTATATAAGCCGACTTCCTCTCCCCAACATAGCTTCATCAAAGTGCTTCATTATATTATCACTTATGCTTTTGTACTGTTTTCTAATATTGTACTGACCTGTCTGAATCACTTTGAAAACTAAGGCTGCCTCCTTCTGAGACAAATTGAGGCCTCATTAGAACTCATAAAAAGGCAGCCAAAAGCTTTGAACACTTTTCCAGTGACACTGAGAATTGTCCTTATTTATCCTGTTAGAATATTACTTCAAAGGGTGTCCACATCCATAGGCAACTAGGTTTTGATTGTTAAAATTTTGGGCTCACTATGAAAGGAACTGATTTTCATTAAGAAGTTCTGTGATACAGGCTAGTCAATGATATCTCAAATCAGCACCGTTTCAGTGTTTAATTGCACTCTTTTGGTACGAAAAACTTCACATTAGCATTAATTACAAATCTATGCTGGCAGTCTGATCTTCTCAGGTAGCTTGTGTGTATACCTGAGTCTCAGTTGTATATTGCCACTGCTGATTGCATGAACTTTCCCTCATTTTTGGGGAGTAGTGGGGGAGGGAGAAAGATAATTACTTATCTCTGCTGTTGAGTATAGCTGAGCTCATATTACACAATTTAATACTAGTTGTGAAATATATTTGGGCACTGAATTGTTTATATTTGTCAGCCTGAAAAATATGGAAATAATGATATTTCTCCAAAATAATTCTTCAATTCAGTTAGAAAAAGAAACATTCATATGCTTTATTCAAAGATGAAAACTGAAAAATTTTGACACAGTATAATCTCAAAAATACAAGAATTTGACCAACCAAGTCGCTCTTTTTCCATGTAATACAGCCTTGTTAGCCTAAGTTATTTTAAGTCAGTTGTGTATTAGCTCTCTGAAGTCGGTGAATACTTGATGAAATGTTTTTTCCTTACTGAAATATTCATGAAGCTAATTTTCAACAATCAAAAAAATCATCATGTTTTTGAAAAAGAAAACAACATCTTTCCATATCTATATGTTGAATACAAATCACAAAAACCCTAAAACAGAATTGATCAGATTCACTTTCTGTATTTGCTTCTGATTTGATGAGAATTTGGACTTCCAATCAGTCAGCAAGTGAATAGCTCCTTTATTATCACTTTGATATCAGTTATTCAGAGAGTTGTAGTCATTCAGAGTTGTAGTTATTCAGAGAGTAGTTGTAGTTGTAATTGTAGTCATTCAGTTATAGTTATTCGGAGAGTTGTAGTCAATGGGACAGAATCTAGTTGGAGGTCTGTGATTAGTGGAGTCCCTCAGGGGTCGGTACTGGAACTAGTGTTGTTCAATATCTTCATCAACGACCTGGATGAGGGTACAGAATGTATCCTTAGCAAGTTTGCTGATGACACTAAGCTGGGAGGAGTGGCTGACACACCAGAAGGTTGTGCTGCCATTCAAAGAGACCTTGATAGGCTGGAGAGTTGGGTGGGGAGAAACTTAATGAAATTCAACAAGGACAAGTGCAGAGTTTTGCATCTGGGGAAGAACAACACCATGCACCAGTACAGGCTGGGGGCTGACCTGCTGGAGAGCAGTG
>VZRW01003861.1:17639-54944 GCA_013398125.1 Aegotheles bennettii | reverse complement strand
TGGTTAGTAGGTCGAGAGAGGTTCTCCTCCCCCTCTATTCTGCCTTGGTGAGGCCACATGTGGAGTATTGTGTCCAGTTCTGGGCCCCACAGTTCAAGAAGGACATGGAACTGCTTGAGAGAGTCCAGCACAGAGCCACTAAGATGATTAAAGGAGTGGAACATCTCCCTTCTGAGGAAAGGCTGAGGGAGCTGGGTCTCTTTAGCTTGGAGAAAAGGAGACTGAGGGGTGACCTCATCCATGGTTACAAATATGTGAAGGGTGAGTGTCAGGACAATGGAGCCAAGCTTTTTTCAGTGATAGGACAAGGGGCAATGGATGAAACTGGAGCACAGGAGGTTCCATGTGAATATCCGGAAGAACTTTTTCACTGTGAGAGTGACAGAGCACTGGAACAGGCTGCCCAGAGAGGTTGTGGAGTCTCCTTCACTGGAGACATTCAAAACCTGTCTGGATGAGTTCCTGTGTGATGTACTCTAGGTGACCCTGCTCTGGCAGGGGGGTTGGACTAGATGATCTTTCGAGGTCCCTTCCAACCCTAGGATTCTGTGATTCTGTATTCAACCATCCACTTTTAGGAGTAAGTATATAGTACTGAATTTAATACTGACTCTGGAACACAACACTGACTGTAGCAGACACCAACTTTTCTATGAGGGTATCTCCAGTATGTCAAAATCTTATTGATGTTTCCTATTTCATGCACACACAAAAAAAAGAGTTTAGCTGGTCTCCAACAGAGTGTTGTGACTAGTATTTTCATACTGTCTAGGGGAAAACCTGAGCCAGTATTTACCAGTATGAAGTCTACTGAGGTCCATCAAATTGCTGTAATTTGGCCTAATCACTATTTTGGGGGTGGTATTTTCAGTTGCATGCTATATCAAAATTCAGACTGAGAAGTAGTTTAATTTGTAAAGGATTCTTTCTGTATAACATTTTGGCTTTGAACTTAAGAACATATTTTGAACTTCCCTAATCACGAGATCAAAGAAAAGATCACAAATGGCTTGAGGATAGCTCCTTTAGCACTTCACATTTTAGCTAAGCAACCTAGAGGTCAACACAATCTCAGCTTTAATGGAGAAGGATCCACACTGTAATTCATTGGCATGGTTTGGAAAAATGGATGGTGACAGCCAGTCAAATGTGTGGAGAGGGAAGAGACATGGGATGGTGACGCCCTTATACACCAGTGGAACTTGGGTTGTCTGGAAGAAACAACCCATGAATTTACATAACACATGTAAGCTTTCTACGCGGTGCATGCTGAACAGCAGGCAATTGGAAGAGCCACAAGGAGAAAATCACAGCCTTGCTGCTGAGCAAGTTGCTTCCTAGAACTGTCAGGAAAGTTCACAAAAAGCAAGATACTGCAAATCCTGCCCATGAAGGCAGCCAAGGCACACTA
This sequence comes from Aegotheles bennettii, assembly GCA_013398125.1. Taxonomy (NCBI): domain Eukaryota; kingdom Metazoa; phylum Chordata; class Aves; order Caprimulgiformes; family Aegothelidae; genus Aegotheles; species Aegotheles bennettii. Next base: position 53,533 of record VZRW01003861.1, on the reverse strand, counting down.
TTCAAGTGCCTACTTCTTCTGTTCCCCTCAGATTCACTGTCGGGACTGTCCCTGGATCTGAGAGACTAGTGACTGTTTAGAAAGGACTCAAAATGGGGCGGGGCAGAGGAAGATCATAGCTGGGCTTGCCTTATGGAAAATAGCCAGGTGGTTGCAGTGTTCATCCAAGAAACTACTGAGAGAGTTACTTGGCCTCTTCTATCTAAAGGCTATCAAAAAACTTTTTTATCTAGTCTCTCTTCTAGCAAAGTGATGCCAGCACCAGACTAGCTGTGAAGCTGGCTGGAATCAGTCCCCATCCTTCCTATCTAAGCTTTTGTCCTGTAAAATGAGAAATACAAGAAGCATTAGGAACAAGAGAAATACTGCAAAAGGATATTGTAATGTGACTTGTTGCCAAAGGTTAGGTGAGCTCTAAGGGTGCTCACTGTAATGTGCATCTCCCAGAGGGCTCAGACAGAAACACAGCTTGTTCTTGAATCCTTGTCACGTTGTTCAGCAGCTAAGTTTGGCACCAAAAAGATGGACAGTTCTGGCCATTTGCAGGGTTGCTGCTGTAGGTACCTGGGAATGTGAGAATCAGATGAGGCACAGAGCAGCGCCAGGCTTCACTGGCACCTGAGCTTGGGAGGTTCAGAGCTGAAGCCCCAAACCCAAACAGTAGTGTCTTGGGTGTTTTGCTCAAATCCTCATATAGGAATGGCAGTTCTCCAGCAGATCTAGATGTGACTTTTCTTAAAAATTTTGTCATTATAAATTCATTCAGGTAAACACATTTTTTAAAGACAGAGCACTTCAGCCCCCTTAGATTCAAACAATTTTACTCATAGAAAAAGCTAAATTAGAACATTAAACACCTCAGGAAATAAGAATAAAATCTGTCCACCATACAAAGACTTCTCATTGAAAAAACAGAAGTCAGCTGTGAAATGGTCAGGTTAAGCAAAACAAGAACAATGCTAGTTTGTCCCTCTTCAGATTTACAGTTCACACATGATAGATCTGAACAGGCTTGGGGGAGGAGGGGCTGCTTAACTTCACTGCTTGCTTAAATAGCTGACCTTTTTCTCACTTGGCAGGATTTCAAGGTATCACTTCTTTATGGAGATAAACTGCTCTTTTGGCTAACTTGGCTCTTCTTTAACAATTGAAATATTTTGGAACAGATACTGAGCACAGCATAAACATGAACATGCCATAAATATAAATGTAATTTAGAAAAAGCACCCCTGGTCAGACTGAGTCAGCTGCATTTTAATTTGTTGACTGTTACTTCTAGTGGAAAAAAACTGGAAAACTCTGGCTTGTTAACACAGAGTGATGAGAAGGAATAATCTGGGCCTTTTAGAGGCAGTAAAAGTGCAGTAAAGCAAGAGGCTTTCAACCATCTGTCTTTGACTGAGGAGACTTGGAGTTCTGGAATGTCCCTTGTCCATTATGGATCCACAACTGTTCTCTAATTTTTTAATTGTATTTTACTGAGCTCATGCCTGCAGTGCAAGTTGCAACGTGTGTTCCACATCCAGACAAACCTGTTTTTATTCAGTAACAGAGCAGTGAATGTCTTCCCTCGTTCCTTCTTTTGAATATTTTTTTGTTTTCATTTGATCCTGTGCTTTGTTGACATACATCTATGACACTGTTATTTTGTATGAGTACAAATGTGCTTCTTTACAGAACTAATCTAGGTAGTATTGTCAGTCTCTGGGTACCAAAGTGGAAATTGTGTGGAAATTGAGAAATATATTAATGTCATGATATACTGCCTTATAACTATTCCATGTATATCTATATAGACATAGTTATCCTCCATTAAAGTTGGGGTTTTTTTATTCATTATCCTTTGGATGCAGGTTAAGCTGAAAAGTAAAAATGTAATATTTCTATTTACACTGAAAGTTAGCTAGGATTCCAGTAAAATGTAAATTTATAATGACATAGCTTCTAAGCATTTATGCAAGAGAATAATAAAAATGTCTCATTCAAGCTTAATTTATTTGCCTTTAAAAATGGATTTAAACAGATGTCTTTTGTCATCTGTGTTTCACATTAAGTTATTCAAGAACAAATCTGAAGTATTTATTCCCAAAGTAAAGATATTTGTACAACTTCTCATATGACGATATTTTGGTGTAGAATAAATACTATATTTTATGTATCTTAATCTGGACTTCTTCCCATATAAAAAGTATTTGGTGATTTGGCCCAGTCTTGCCCCATTTGCCTATAATAATAGCAACATGAAGCCAGATAACTGGTGTAAACCTGATAGACGATGCCAACTGTTAGTCAACTGGTTTCTGCAAGGAATGCCTAATCCTGTTCTTGTCATCCTCATTCTGGCAAGATCTTTTCATGTAATCCAGGGTAACTTTGCCTGTGTGAGATGACAGGATTAGGCTCTGCAATTAACCACACCTCTGAGCTGCCTGCCCCGAATATAGTTTGTATTCTGCTGATGGCTTGGTGCTGCAGTATACAGAACACTATAATGCACAGGATTTCAGCCTTTGGCTGATTGTTCTCTGAACCTTTGTTAAAAATCAGCCATTTATGTACTGATTTAGAGTCTAGACTGTATTCTGCGTACCTTCTGCATAACTCATGCAGAGGATGTACTGTAGCACTGCAAAGAATGACTAATTCTTTCTCTATTATGATGACTCACTATTTGTTGTTCTAAGAAACAGGATTCTCAAATCATGGATCTCCTTTAAGATTATTTCTTTTCCTTCTTCTTTTCATTTTTCCCCTTTTCATATCAGTCTAGGCAGATGAGATAATTTTAAATTTTTCGTATAAATTTTCCTCCAATATCTCCTCTTAAGCATTGTCTGTAAGATTTTTACCTCCTACATGAAAATTTAAGAAGAGATCATTCAAGTATCTAACACGATGAATAATTTAGCATTTGAAAGGCATATTATCTCAATGCTACAATTAAAGTACAGTGGCTCCTTACAATTATATGTAAAGAAATATTCTATCTCAATCTGTTGATTAATCATGGCTTCCTTTTTTTCACTGACTAGCTATCTAAATTTACATGTTTTTTGCAATTACCTTAAGCATAGACCTCCAAACTTCTGCGCTTATAGCTGTCTAATTAATATATAGCTAATATATTATAGCTCATTAATTACAGAGACAGCTATGTGTTGGGCCTTTGGTAAAATTTGGGTATTTTATTTCTATATTTAATATTTCATTTGAACTGATTGATGGTCAAGGCATGCAGCTGAGATGTTTAAGTTTGGACATTTTGATTCTTTTAAAAATCCTGCAGTTTTTCCTCCACTTTATGATGTGTAGAGAAGTTTATTGTGCATTAAGCCAATGTAATAATATTATTGTGTCTTTTGGCAATGGTCAGCTACTTTTAACAATAGAATTTTTTTTTAAAACACCAGCCAGCAGTACATTCTTGTGGCACACACTTCAGTTTTTTGAAAGAATTGGTTTTGTTTGCTTTGGGTTGGACTGGTAATTGTGAACACATTTTTCAAATTGCCTTGTCATAACTTAATTTCTTTAAATCAATATATATTTAACTTTTGTGTGACTTGTGATGACCAAATTGGCTGCATCATTAACTCCTGGTGAAAAGAAATACAGATTTAAGTCCTGCTCTATCTTTCTGTTAGATGGATGTTGGCTTGTACTTTGAAAATCTGCCCCCTTGTTAGCTATGACAACTAATAATAGATTCTGGTGTAGTACAAGTAAATATGAATGGTGTTGAATAGCATAGAGGCTAAGAAAAATTTATCGTCAAGGTTAGGATAGTCAGGGCAAATTTAGGTCCAAGCTTGTTCACATCCCAGATGCTCTGTGTTTATGTGCAAGCAGCTGTAAAAAACAAAAACAAAAACAAAAAGTTGAAAAACAAAAAGGCATCATGTGAAATGAGGTTTTGTTTTAGGGTCCTTGATTGTTTTTCTGGATACATCTCCACATTTTCTGTGTTAGGCTCACTTTTTAGTAAAGAATGCAGACTGTAGGCTAAGGGCTAGGGCTCCGGAACATGTAAGGTAGCACTGAGCATCTTGATACAAAGTATTTATTGTTACAAACCAAGCAGTGCTAGCATGGATAAAGGAAAGTTTGAGAAAGTTGAATAAGGATGATGAGTGTCTTAGCGAAAAATTCCAGGGCCTCTTTTTGTGCTCCAAGAGCTACAGTGACAAAGCATCACAGTGCTTATTTAAAAGTTTTGAAGAGTAGCTGGTGTGGTTTGTATTGTGGTCCACAAAGTTTATGACTGGCCGTGAGCATTTCTGACATACAGGCAGCAAACCTGCAAGGCTGAAGCATTTGCTGCCTGTATGCAGACGTGCTTGTTATGCTCCTGTCTTTCCAGTCCACTCTTAATGGAGCCTACAAATGAGAAAAAGCTATGAAAAATCTTGTACATCACTCTCAAGTGTGATCTGTGCAAAAGGAAGTTTGTGAATCCTGGTTTAAGAAAAAAATAAATGACATTTACTAGCAATTTACTCTATTTTTAAACTTCCTCTGGGAATAGACTAGGTTGTATGGATGACAGAATTTCTGACTTTGCCAGGAAAATTCCTTCTGAATTGCTTCTGCTTTTCATGTTGTCTCTCAACATATTTATTTATTTTATTTTTTTTTTTGAGCTGAAGAGGATGAAAACATTGAATAAATCGAGAGTTATAAGCACTTAGAAATATTTCAGAGGAGAAAGTACAAGCTCTAGAGGAGCCTGAAATAAACATTATGCCTCATTAATGTGTTGGAATTCTTTGAGTGCACTCTAAATTGGCAGGCAGAAGTGAACTAAGTACAAATAATCTTATTTGGAAGACAAATTACAGAGGAAAAAGCAGTAACTGTTCCACAAGACCAATGGATTTTTAAAATTAATGTCTGTTCAGTATTTGACCTCTTTTTTGCTTTTTCCTACATCTTTCTTATATCTTCAACTGTCTTTAATAAAATACTAAGAACAAAATATCACTGCTTATGCCATTAGAAAAAGCTTTTTTGCAATGTGTACCAAATCCTAAGATTCTGCTTGGGTGGTTGGTATCTTCTTGGCAGCCCATTTTCAACCTTCTTTAGGATTCTCAAAGTACTCATAGTACTAGTTTACTATCTCTTCTCTACTCTTTTTGAGTTAGCTCAACCTATGTCTTAATATCTGCTTAGAGATTTTGGCAGTATGTATATCATCATGATATTCCATATGTTTATGTGCACTGCTCTTCCAGCGGCAGCATAGGTCATTTCTGGGTGTACTGCACATATTTCTTCTGTTAATGCAAACCAATTCTATATGCCCACAATGAAACTCTAGTTGCTATTGCCTCATCTAAATATTGGAGGAAGTCTGTATGGCTCTAATCTTTTTTCTTCTATAGAAGAAAGCCTCGAAGTTGCCATCTATGTATCTAGGTTTTAAACATGCACAATAACTAAACAGAATTAATAAAATTAGGCTTATTACTCACATTCTGGTGCTAAAGGCATTTCTTTTTATGGCATATACTCATGAGTCTTATGCAGGAAGTGGTAATTTCACCTTTTATCCAATATTACACCATTTTAAACATCCAATTAATGTCCGTATGTTCTGGTCGAGTCTACCATATCTGTATGGATTTACCTTTCAGCCCACACTCTCTCCAGGAGCCAGTGATACATTTCTGTGAATTATGTTGAAAGAGGAAATTGTTGTGGTACTTCTGAATTAATAATTATTTTATTTATTATTTTTTTTATGGCTAGAAAAAAATATTTAAGAGAAAGCCACCCTCCTTCAACTTAGGCGATCAAAACACTATAGGTATTTCCTTATCAGAAACCTTTCCCCTACTTATATAATTAACTTTTGTCTTCTATATCACTCTTATTAAGTTCACTGCTGGGTGTTGAAATTATGCCTTTGGACCTCACATAGAATTACCACCCTTTGCCTCTTCATGTGGTCTGCAAATTCTACATTTTCTTGGAGGTTTGAAATAACAACTTTTTCCAACTGAATTTACATAAATGCTTTTGTAATATCTCAAAGTCCAATGACTGTCTTTCCTTTAGTTAATTCTTTTGTGCTTTGGAGGATTGCTTTTTCCTACTTACAGAGGAAAAAAAGGCTTAGAATCATTTGGGAACTGGGAATTGTTGAAGAGGTTGTTTGACTCTGTGGTCAAAGTTAAAAGGAAGGGCTGGGATTGCAGTCTTTTTCTGTTTGTCACATACATCTCCATCCCCAAATTAAAAAGAAACAAAGAATAAAACAACAAAAAACCCCAAAAAGCAACCCTCCAAACTACAACCAAAAAAACCCAAGGTAAAAAATTTTAATCTAAGACTTTTTTTCCTTGTTTTTGATAAAAATTCCTGAGTATCCTCATTATATTGGTGCTGATACTTTTCTTTGGGAAAGGACTGAACTGTAGCTAATATAATGTTTGTGTTTTAACATTAAATCTTGTTGAAAAATTAAATGCTGAAAGAATGACTGTAAATTTATAAAACTTTGAGGGGAATTTCAACAGAAGGCTTTGAAATGCAATCTAATTTTAATGAAGCTAGGAAAACAAAGTCGATTTCATCTCTGTACAAATTGCTCTAATTTTTTAGAGCTGATTTGAGTTAGGCAGAAATGTTCGTTGGGTCTGGATTCTTATCTCCATTGAGCTCCTCTGAAAATGCCAGTTAATACTGTCTGTTCTACATTAAATATCTTAGGACTTTGTGTACCAGAATAGCAGAGGTGCACTATCTGCATATGGCCTGATAGGAGTTCAAAAGAACTGAAGCTGGGGTCTCTGCAGTGGTATGTGTTGTGTACTCTTAGCGGTGAACCATATCACTCATGTCACCTGCAGAGATGTGTGTGAGGTAAATAGAAGTCGGTATCTCAGCACTATCTCCCTCTTGGCTCCCTCTGACAGATTCTGTGGACTCTCTTGCTTGTTAAAGCAAGGTAATTTAAAAATCCTTGGTATCTTAACAAATGTTTGGTATTTTCTTTCAGCAATTCTGCAATTCTAAATATTTAAAATTTAAAAAATATTTAAAAATATTTGAAAATATGAGCAGGGAAAATATATGGTCACGGAGATAATAATAGCTGAATCCAGCCAAGATGTACTTGACAGATAGTAAGTTAGTCACCCGTGCGGTTTTGTATCTTGGGTAACATCAGCCTAAAACAATTTGGAACAGTTTAACCACATCAGGTGTTAGGACATACTCATGTCCTTTGCTAGTACTCTAAAAAAGGCAGCTTGCTTATTCTTCAACGTTAACCTTTTTGACAGCTATTCAGTAGATAATTGTTAGTAGATTTTTCAAAACTTTAACTTCCTATTATGCCTGCACTGGTGCAGTTAGCCATTCCTCTGTCTTAGCTAATTATTGCTGTTTCCTCATTTATTACTATCTGGATCAGGTATAGTTATCCTTTCCTAGTAGGTTGAAAAGTAGAGGTGGAAGGGAAAGACCCGTGTCACCTACACATTCTTTCCAAAGAGTACAAATCCTTCCTTCATGCAAAAATGCTGGCCTGATCTCACTGCTCTAGCTGTTCAGGTCTGCTCCTCCTCCATTATATGTCATGCTTGTAATAATCATTCCCATTGACTGTAACAATAACTTTTATGGCATTTAATGATGTCACTTTCCTTTACTGACTCAGTCCACAAGCTGCCAGATGTTATCCACCTGCCAGTACCGAAACCAATCCAATCTCTGCTAATTGAGAGGTTTATGCATCTTTCTAATCTGTTTGCCAAAATATTTGAAGGTGACTTTGATATTGAAATGGCACAGTAAATGGCAACAGAAACTGGTTTCTTGATTAAAGGTGACGATATTCCCAACAGATTAATTCAGTTTTAACTGCCCTTGACTTAAAAACTAAACAGCTTAGTAGGAGATATTACTTCCAAAAGCTTAAAATCTCAGTTGGGAATCCACCTGTAGCTTTTTTTTCCTATTGTCAAATACTTAATTACCTGGCTAATTTCCTGGTGCAGAATTACTGTCTCTTATCTAAGATGCTACATCTAACTTGGGAGGGATTTTCCCCAACAAGAGTGTATTTCTCTCAGTGGAAAAATTATAATCTTCGTGCAATGGGTGAGCTCAGTCTGATGGCCTCGATACTAGCTAACTTGGCTCTTGTGTTGTTTAGTTGTTGTATTTTAGAATTCTTATCAGCAGTTATTTCTTTGTAAACTGTCAAGTCTTCAAGACTGCTTTATTATTTTTCCTAAGAAATCTCAGTGATAAGAGACTTGCTTGCATTACTTTTTTATGTTGTTGAACAGTTTTGCTCAGCTTTTGTTTTTTGATTGTTTTGGGGGTTTTTTATATTGATCAGTCACTAATCAAATAGTCTAGGAGCCATTTTTGAATACCTGAAGCGCATTGTTGCTTGGTGTCTAAAAATAACAGTATGGACTTTATTCTGAAGAACAGAGAGAAACCCAGTATAGATAAACTGAGATGGAGTAATACCTAGTTCTACAGATCTGTAGTTTAGAACCTGTGTCCAAGTGATAGTTATCAGGAATAAGTTAAAATTAATTCATGGACAAGTGAGCAGGAGTTATGGTATCTGGAGCACAGGGCTCTATTGCCATTTTAGGAAATGTTTCTTTACTGACAACATTCCACTGTCCTGAGCTGCAAAATCTGGGCAGATTACTTATAACTGTGGTGTCTCATCTTCGTGAGGAAAGGAGGCACCAGAAAAAGTAAGAGTTAATCCTATTGAACTCAAAGGAGTGTAGTGAGTCTTGGCTATTTCATTAGTCTTTTGCAAAGTGGTTTAAAATCCTTGACTAGAAGGTAGCAGTAGAACAAAAACTATTCAGGTTGAGTTTTGGTTCTAGTGTTTGCATAGTTCATATAGAAAGAATAGTAGTATTAATTCCTAATCATCCTTTGAAAATAAAACCCAATCTGAATGATTTCATTTTAAAACAAATTAGCCAAAGGCAACATCCAAAATTGGCAAAATCAGAAATCAATGGTCCAAATGCAGCCTTACAGCTTTTTTTGTAATTGCACTGAAGCTTTGGGGATTTTGATTGCACAAACCACAATATAGGAAAGCTAACCTCAATCTGATCAGTGCTGCTACAGCTTATGCCAAGAGGACAGAAACTAGCTGACAGCTTCAAGTATTAATCACGTCTTTCTTGATTTCTCCCATATCTAAGAACTGTTCTGTACTACAAGGGTTAGATGAAGAGATGGTAGGCACTGACTCAGAGTCGATGGCAGCCTGTACACTGGGGGATACGACAGTCTTGCGTTCTCATTTTGTGCCCAAAGAAACTTGAGATGTAAATAAGATACTAAAATCAAGGAAATTGTATACTGTAGATGGGGGAGTACAGTAAATACTTCACTGATCAGTTAATCCTTCTTTTACTGCTGACTGCTACTAGCTCTTTACATACAGATACAGTGTGCTTTTTCTTTCAAATATACACCAACATTTTTTGGATTTAAGTGGCAACAACAGTCTTGCCTTTTCTAATAGTTCCAGCATTCCAGGCTTGAGGCCTGGCTACAGCATTGAAAAAGAGCCCCATGGCAGGAAGGGTGCAGAATCTGGTCATCCCAGAAGGAGAATGGAGATCAGATCACTGGGCAACCCTTGCGTGCACTCATTGCAACACTAAGTTTCTGGGATCACAGAATCCTTGGATTTGTTCTTCATTGTAGAATTTTATGAATAAGTTGGTAAATTAATTTAAGCCCTTATCTGGGCCATTTGGTTTTGTCCCCTGGTGCCACTAGCTTTATTCCCAGGTTAAACCTTCCATCTAATAAAAATCTCTCCTTCTAGAATTAGCTAAAGGGTACTAAGAAAATCATTTGACATTGTAAACTGGAGAACTAAAAGTACAGTAGTGTAGCCTTGGGTTTCAGAAACGTTTTCATTGTACCATCATCAGCTTTTCCAAAAGCTGCAGTAGCCTCTGGTGACCTGTCTGCAAACATTTCCATTACAAAGAAAGATAGGGAAGGCCATCTTTTGTCAGTTCTCTTTCAACATATGCTTAGGAAAATAGCAGAATGTCTCATCAAACAAAAGAAAAGCGAGGAGAAATACAAAGGAATGTAACCAACACCAACAGTGTAATTGTTGGATGATGATACTGTTTACAATTCTGGTTTTCCTGCAGTTGTATTCAATCCCACGAGCCTCATTTTCAGCAGGATCCAAACTCTGTGGTGTTCAACAGTTTTCCTTTTAGTATACAAGGTAATTTACTATCTCAGTTGGTCTTCCAGTGACTGAAATATTTAGGGGATTTGTGTAGTGACAGAAATAGATAAGAAGTTTGAGGCAAATGGCTTAGCTCTCTTTAGGAAAATCACTGGAATTTAAGAGGATGCACTGATGTAATATGATTGGTAGGTTTATTAAAATTCTTTCTGAATAACACCTATGGTAAAAGTACAGTCTATTCCCATTACAAAGTCTTCCCCATTTCCTAACTCCCTGCACAATATCCTCCCTGAACAAGTTAGAAACCTGTCTAAAGAAAACAGGTTGCAGACATTTGAAATTGCTTACCAGCTTTGAATATCTCTACCTCTCTTCTCAATACGTGAAATGATTCATTAACATTTGTGTATCACTCCAGCACTATTATGGTAAGCACCACAGAAAAGTCCTTGAGGAAATTTTATATTCTTTTTTTCAGAGCAGGCCTGAATAGTGTTCAATGAATAACACATTAGGCAATAATGTATTGAACAAGAAAAGGATAAAATATTACACATCTACAGGGCACTGTCCTTCTTAAGTGATTGAGTGAGGTAGAGGTCTTGAGAGAAGAAACGTCTGTGTGACTGTGTCACCATACATGATGACAACACATGCGTGTGACAGACATTGAATTACACAATTATATGGGGAGCCTTAATACTGGGATTTCTTAAATCTGGAATGCTTAAATTTGTCATCTTTTAGAAGAACAGTATTAGGGTGAGGTTTCTCTTCTAAGTTTCTCATCTAAGGATGCTTACCTCATCCTTGTCTACAAATATGTAAAGGGTGAAGGTCAGGACGATGGAGCCAAGCTTTTTACAGTGACGTCCAATGATAGGACAAGGGGCAATGGATGCAAACTGGAGCATAGGAGGTTCCATGTGAATATCAGGAAAAACTTTTTCACTGTGTGAGTGACAGAGCACTGGAACAGGCTGCCCAGAGAGGTTGTGGAGTCTCCTTCACTGGAGACATTCAAAACCCGCCTGGATGCGTACCTGTGTGATGTACTGTAGGTGAACCTGCTCTGGCAGGGGGGTTGGACTAGATGATCCTTCGAGGTCCCTTCCAACCCTAGAATTCTGTGATTCTGTGATTCTGTGGGTAATACACATATAATCCATAGAGAAAATGTATGTCAAATATTTGACAGAAAGATTTGGTTGTGATGAGTTTAGTTGACCTTGTTATTTCTAACCAGTTAGTAACTGGAATTATATTTAATTAATATGTTTATTAAAGTTAAGTACAGTGATCGGCGCAGGAGTTGGAGAAGCAATAATTTTGCCATTAGTATGTTTCCAAGGCCTCTAATCAAAGCTGAGATAAGATCTTTCTTTTACACAAGCATAGCCCTTACTTATCCCCAAAGCCTTTCTACGACCCACTTGCTGGATATTTGCATCAGCTGTGGTCCCCTTTGAACCAATAGAATCGCAGTGGGATTCAGGATGGAGGCAGGGGCAGAAGGGAAAGAGGTAAGGGTAGTTCAGGGAATCAAGGTGCCTTTCAAATTCAGGTGTCAGTGGCTCAGTCTCTAAAGTTTGCCACCTGTCTGAGGACACCACATCACCAGTGAGTTGTAAGCATATGTGTAGCAATGCTGAGATCATCTGAATCTACAACCCTATTTCTTGATGTTTTGTGCAAGTGGGAATTCTCTCTTTTTTTTCTGATTAAAAATGGGCAGCCTATATGGCTAATTCTTCTGCAGTATGCCCAAGTTCCTTTATCCAGAGGATTAAAAACATGAACTATGTTTTTTTTTTTCTCAAAGAACAGAGCTTTACAGCAGACAACCCCAGAGTACTATTCCTTCTTCTATTGATTTAGAAGAAACACCCATCAGAAGATGGGGAATCAGTGTCTAGACATTTAGGAGGAACGAAAACAGAAGAGGAGGAGGAATAGTGTTACAAGCAACACTACCTTCAGTACCACAGGGAAAGCTCTCTTGAGCACATGGGTATTTATATGAAACTGTTATTACAGGCTATAAAATGCCCATCACCTCAAAGCAAATATGTTTAAGAATGTATTGTCTTTATTCAGCAGAGATCCATTATAGGAGGTGAGCAGGGATTTCTTTGCCTTCTGTAAAAGTGTAGGTTATATACTATCCTCTCTGGAATGTCCCTAAGAAAGTTACTTAGTACTCTGAGCAGTACTTACAAGGAAAGGGAAGGCAACTGTTATCACTTGGGGTCCCCTTGGGAGATGCTGTGATGACAACTTTCCTGTTTAAATTTGGGAAATACGTAGCCACAAATGAATGAACTTTATTGTCTTTGAAGTTTCTTATGTGAGTCATGGTGAAGATTCTACATAATTACATTAAAATTACAGAATTACAGGGGACAGGAATCAGCATGCAAATGGGCCACGGGCAAACATAGAGCTATGTGATTCTATCATCTATAAAAATGAAAATCGGTTTCTTTTCCATGCTACTTGCCATGCTTTCTTTAAGTGTTACATAAGTTAGTGATAGTATCTATGTTTTCAGAACTTAGAAAAATCTTGCCACATTAATAAATCAGTGTAAAATCTTTACAGGAAATTTGCTGAAAGCCAGTATTAGTAGTTATTATCAAACATTCCAAGCATGCCTATTTTGGGGTTCCAAATACAGAACCTTAACCCAAGTACTCTAGCAAGAGAACTTTTCCATCACTATTCATACAACTTGCACTGGCTCGCAACATCACTCTCACATTTTCAGTGTGGCACACAGACACATTAAATAGACAGTGTTGCGAAAGCTGGCAGAGTGGCTGGGAAGTCAGGAGGTATTTAGAAAAGGCTTGCTAAAAGAATAGAGGTATGAATATCTCTAATAACTTCAGAGTTTCTCTAATGCACACCAGTGTTGCAAGGAACCTGATTGAACTCAGATTGCTCTGCACACTTTCATTCCTGGATAACGTGACAGTTAGATGACTATTAAATATTATTGATGGCAAACAAGAGTTTCCTTCAAATCAGATGAAGTTTGACAGGGAATGAAAAACTTTTTGTAACTGTCAGAATGTTTCTGAAGTCCATTGCTCCCTGTCACCCCAAGCATTTCTCACCAGGGAGGGCAAGGATGAGGAGGCAAAAGGAAGGAAGTCTTGCAGAACAACCTGAGAACAAGTTTCAACACTGACCATTACCTGATAATCCTTTTATTTATCACTGTTCTATTTTCTTTGTTATGAAAGGAGGTTCAAGTCTTTCCCTGTGGTAAAGGACATTGTGTTTTGTGATGGGCAACCAGAACGTATACTGAATGGACAGTTTTTCAAAATCGGTTTCTGGTGTTCTGCAGCTTCTCTCCAACTGCAGACAGAATGGCAAATACCAAAGGATGAAGTACATGTGCACTTTTGTTTTATCTTACAGATAATTATCAATAAATAACACATGACTTTATATTTAATTTCTTGATAATGTCAGCAGATCAGACAAATCTTCAAAGTGCAATCAGGTTCTTTTTTCTAAATGACTTCTAACTCTGCTCACCTTAATATGGGGTTGACTTTGCTGCAGAAAGATGCATGACCAGAATCTGTAAGTTGGAGTGGCTGGAGCCAGCATTTCCAAGCCTTTATTTAGGCATCCAAAGAAATGGTTTGATTTCCAAAATTGCTGAGCCGCCAGCAGGCCTAATTGGAGTCCATGGGAACTATTGGATATTCGGCACATTTGAAAAATCAGGTCACTTATGTAAGCAACTAATTGTTTCTGTAAGAGCCCAACTGCAACTAGTTTTACAAGGACTTGATGTCACTTTGCCCAGAAAACTTTCAAAGCTGGGCATTTGGCTTGTGCTCACTGCTGACCTGAATGGAGGCCCCAGCTGCTGTTTGCATCATGGGAAACTCCCTCCAGCAGGCTGGGGTTTGCCTCATTTACAGTTTTAAGATGCCTTGGTGAGGCGCCCACACTGGGGCTGTGGGTGTGCCATTGCTCTCTGTGATTTGGAGGCAGTGGCCCTGCCAGGCTGTGGCAACTCCACTGAGAGTTGCCTACTCCCAGGCCACCTCCCTGGAACCCATTGGCTGCCTTTGGACAACCCAGGATCATTGGATGCCACTCCTGGAGCACCCCTGAGCCTCTAACATGAGAGAGAGGAGGCGTCAAAGTGTTTAGCCCATTTGAACGGTATTCCTGAAAACTCTGGGGGTTTATTGGCTCTATTCTGTTCCCTTTGGAAAGAACAAGAAAGAAAAATCCCTGTGGAAAAATCCTGTGGAAAGGAACCCTGCTCTTGGCTTGAATACCATTCCCTTTGTGTCAGCAGGGATCAGCCTCCAGCCCTGCATGGCGTGCCACTTGCTGAAGTGTGTGAAGCAAGTATGGGACAGTGACACAAACTATTTTAGTGCTAAAATGAACTTTGTGTAGTAAATATGGAGAGGTTTAAGTTCACTTAGTACCTAAGAGGGTAAATTCTTGTAAATCCCTATTGCACAACAGACTCAGTGCGACTGCCATCCTGAAGTAATATATATTCCTCAACATTGTGAGACATAAATAGGTGTGTTAGACTGACTTTCCACATCAGCAAGATCAGTGCAGAGTATTTTCCTCTCTGTTCTTATGTTTAAAATAGTACACAACAAATGTAAGCAAGTTTCTTAACTCCTGGGTAGGTTCTGGTTTCCTAATTCCCGTTGCAGGGCTAAGCTCTAATCTCAGGCACACAGCATGCATAATCATATATCTTCACAGACATTTCCAGCGACACAGTGCTCCTTAAAATTTACCTGGGATTACAATATGAACTGCAAAGAATGTTCTGGACATGGAGGATACAGGACAAACAAGTTCTGTGAAGGAGCAAAAGCAGCAGTAACATTCCTTGGGCTGCAAACCCTGGGTGCTGCTCGCAATAACAAGCTCCGAGTGATGATCAGCAATTTTCAGAAAGAGGCCTTTATGAAGATGTGCTAATATTATGAAATATTTTCATCCCTTTCATTACAGCACCCTCACAACCTTCAGAAAGTAGGGCAGGCTGACAGGCAGCATTCAAAGAAAAGCCGCACTGGGTGTAACATCATCGTCACTTTAAATTACAAAATTAGCTGTCTTTGTTTAACTTAATTTAGCAGGGGCTGGGAATAGCTGCTTGATTGTCAGCCCCACAGGTGCAAGTCAGCTCTTCAGCTTTAGGTGAGGTTCAGGGTGGCTGCAGCTGTCCCATGGATCCTCAGCATGTCCTGCCACTACCTTACAGCCCAGGCTTGGCACAGTACTCCTATGGCATCTATCTGGAGGGCGAGCTTACGTCCCCTTGTGCTTCTTCTGAGAAGATGAAAGTTAGATTTCATACAACATTTTAGAGTATTTCTGTTGCTCTATATATCTTCAAAGCACTTTGTAAGGACCCAGCTGAGCCATGTGGCTGCCTGAGGTGGAACAGGATTGCAAGGCTTTTCATCTGTCAGGTCCCTGAGGTGGAGTCAGAGAAGACTGCAGCTCTGGCACACACACAGGCATAAGAAGTACATCAAATCCAGTAATCTTTCAGCAAAAGGGGCATTTCACTGAACCAATGAAGGGCCTAATCCACCATCTGTCCAAGCTGCTCACTGGCCAGCCCTACAACTCCTCAGAGCAAGACGGGACATTAGCAGGAGCAAGCAAACAAGTAGGGGAGGAAGGATGAAGAGCAGGAGCTCCTCTGAACAAATCTCCCAGTTACATTCAGCTGGCTGTGGTGTGAAACTGCACATCAAGCAAAGCATGTGTACACGTGGAGCCAAATATCCTCCCTATTTCTCCTGCATCAACCCCTTCACGTCAGAGAGGCACATTCTTCTCCATAGGTGGGAAACACTACACCTTTCTAATATAACTCCCATGTTTTGATTAGAACATTATTTCTAACTATAATTTCTATCATTTAGCACTCAAGGAGGCATTGTATATACAGTACTTTATTGTAAATCAGTAGACTAATACATCATCATAGAGGAGGGAGGCAATAAATGACATAGGATTCGTACAGTCAGTCCTGCAGGCTGAATCACATTTGTTGATGTTTTAATAGAAAATACCTTGCATTTGACATGATGCAGTTAAAGCACGAGTTGGTTCCTGTGGCTGGTACCAATAGTGGTTCCAATGGGTAGTTGTCAGTATGAAAGTAGCCTTCTTTAATGTCTCAAAACATGTAAGATGTAGGAGGTAAAATTTTGTATTTCATCACTGTTCACCTTTTCCTTTCCCAACCTAAAAAACAGCCTTCCCCAACTAATCTTATAGACTGTTTTACAGTGTTGCAGTCTGTTCTTTTCCGGAGAGCTGTGAATGGATTTTGTTCACAGGAATGAAGACAGAAATGTGCATTTGTGCTTTCTGCTAAATACAGATGTAAGCCTACTTCTCCTTCCTTTTGATCCTCATGGCACATACTGTCATTGTGAAATGACATAGAAGTGCATCATCACAGAATATCATGACTTGTAAGGGCAGGCACCACTTCTAGATTTCTTTTAACGGCTGGCCTACAATTGAAATGAAACATAAAAGCTGCCATTCTGATGGCAGGTAGTAAATATTACTGGGAGTCAAAGTTACAGATAGAAAGCTGGCAAGAAAAAAATCACTCACCTACTCAATATCAAAGAGTTGTGTCTGTGCCAACAGTAGTGAGACAGTGCCAGAGAAAATGTGTTGCAGTAACATTACACATTGCCTTTCTGTGAAAAAATACTGGAACAAATACAGCCTTTGGTGTAAGCAAAGGCAGTTCTGCGAACACTTCTGGTGCTGCACCTACCTGTTTGTACCCATGTGGCTCACAACTAAATGTTTAAATTATGTTAAGTGATTAAGAGGAATTTTCTGAAACTGATGCAAACAAGGAAAATTCACTTCTGGGGCAATTGCACAACCTCAATTCACATTGCTGAGGCTTGGGTGCTAAGGGATAAAAATCGCTAGCCTGAACTCTGAAAGAGAGAGAAAAGGCAGAGCAACATTCACAGGAAGAGGATCCTTTTCCAGCCAAGGATTTGCCTGAGTCCCAGGTAATGGTTCCTTTCAGATGATGTTTCCTTTCCCAAGAGGACCCAGAAAGGAGATCATATGCAACTTCTCAAAGCATGTTGCCAAGCATGCATGCATGTCTAGCTCCCCTCCACCCCATGCAGCTGCTGTCACCCTTTCTGCCTGCAGCCTGATGGGCTACAGGCTTTTCCCTTGTAGCTGCTGCATGCAGCTTCATGATGTAAAGACTGGATTTTGCCCCCAGTGTTGTTTATTTCCAGACTTATTTTGTACCATTGCTTTTTTTTCTTAAAATGCAGTTTTCTTAAACCAGATAAAAACATTATGATGGGAAATAACGTGGCAAGGCAGCAAAGCTGCAAACTGGTTAAACGTGAATGTAAAATGTTCTGTAACGAATATTGTTGCTATGTGGGCAATAACCCTGAATAATTTCATTAATTAGTTATATGTCAGTAACTGTTTTTAAAGGGCACACTATTTACACTGTAGGCAGTTGAACATGTAGTTACATGCTAAGGATGTGTGTTATTTTATTGTTATGAACTCTGTGGATGCAAGAAAAAATATACATTATAAAAGCACATGATCTGATTTATATCATAGCTAGACTAAAGTTTTTTGGAGTGTCTTAGAATTAAGACATATGGTTTTTGTCCAAAGCTCCTTGTATGTCCAACCTACCAAATTTTTCCTGTATTTTCCATTCTACTTTAGAAGAAAGCCAAACTATATACACTGTTAAACAAAATTACACCTATTTACTGTTCATATACAAGTTGATCATAAAAAAAGCATATGAAGTAGAAAGAATTACTTAAAACCTGTACTTCATGCTGCTGCAGCTGCTGGTGTTATAAGGCTAATTTGCTTGTTTATTGCAGGCTGTCACTACTTGTCACAGTTGAGGTTGTTTTGATGGCCTTACTGGGAATTTCTGTTAGTTTAGACTGTACTTTGATTCTTATGAGTTTCTAATATGTGTTTGGGGGATAATTGTAATGTTCTGTAATGCTTATTTTGTCTACATTTCTAATCTATGCTCTCTGTCTTAACTCTATTGTTAAGATAGTCTTGGCCTGGGAATACTATACAGTAGGTAAAATGAAGTAACTAGTTGACAGCTTTGCCTTAAGATTATGTACTGCAATTTGATGTCTGCACTGAAAGAGCTAATGGCATCGCTGGAGCTGGAATTGTTAATACCATCCTGAGCATGCCTTGGGCATGTATTTGTACAGCAAGTGCCAAAATGGCCTTTCGAATGAATGAAGAGCAGAAGAAGAGAATAGAGAGAATGAACACAACAAAGGAAAAAGGATTAAATGAGATGACAAGGAGATCTAGGCTTTGTGGGTTACTTCTGGAGAGCCTGAAAGGAAGAAACTGAGGCAGCAGACAGTTTCAGCACCAGCTGAAGAAAATCTCTGCTGCATTCATTTTATTTTATTTGTTATTTCAGAGAATGTGCTGTATGACATTCAATTCACATTGTCTGTAACCACTTGTATTGGGATCTTATCACCACTCTAGTATCCTTCCAGATAAGCTTCCCGCCTGGGTCAGATTGTGGTGACCTTGCTCGCTGAGGAGTATAACAAAGTCTGATCCCTCGTCAAATCTGCTAGGTGTTGTAGGCCCTATATGACCTTGACTTTTTACCAGTGTGTCTTAGCTCTTCTGCATGCAATACTCAGCCACTCACTTTTTGCTGACAGAGGGCTCTTCCTATACGTTCTGTAAGGTAAGGAGAAAGTGTAATGAGACACAAACCAGGAAACTACTGATTTTTAAGACAACCTCTTGTGTTCCTGGGCACTTGATGATCTTGTTAATTAATGGATCCTGCTCCAAAACAGAAAACCAGCAAATGTTCATCTATTTCACAGTCAGATTAAAGAGTCATTTGTCAAGCATTGTAGGCTCCATTCTCCCCTACTTCACTATGCTGCATCTCAGACTAAGAAGCCAAGCTCATGATACAGGACAGGTCTTTATCCTTGTGCTGGTTAGACAATGCATAGCAGTTTATAAGTCTCCATTCTAATATGCACCATCTTTTTTTCTTAAGTGATGAGATCCATGGATCAAAAAGCATTCTCTTCTGTGAAGGTTGCTAGCACTGTATTAGAAAACTAATGGCTGGGAGCGTTATGGATCATAACGGTTATAGTCTGCTAGCGTGAATCTCACCAGGATCGCTAGAGTTAAACCTGCTCACATGTAATGGATGTTTTGTGGCTGCTCTAAGGCACAGTATCTTGGGGCTGGGGACTGTGATCAGGATGGAAGAGGCAAGGAATCTCAGTTGCAATCCCTGGGCACAAATTCCTTGCCATCATTTTTGGTTACTAGAATACACAGTATAGATCTGTCAGTCACAGGGAAGAAATGTGAGTGGCTATGAAAACCTCGACTGGTGACTGATCAGTAGGTAAGCTGAAAGTTTTGTTCAGCAGGGCTTCTTTTCATCCCCACAGCGGTAGTTCAGGCTTTCAAAAAGGAAGTTGGTTATATGCAAATTAGATGCAAATACCTAATAAGCTTGTTAAATAATTGGCATAGAATATCACACATGGTGCAGCATCAAACTTGGCAGCTATGATCATCCCTACTGTACTGTTAGTACTTCACTAGTGCTAAACTGGTTTATACCAGCTGAGGATCTGGCCCACATAGCATATGGAACTTCCTGGATAAGCTACTACTCCCTGTGATACTTAATCACTGACAAATACAGGTCAGATTTATATGCTATACGCTGAATTTATTGGATTATCTTTCTCATTTTGCCACCAGTTCAAGCAGTCCATTAAAACAGTTGTTGCAAATGCACTGTGTACTGGAGTCAGAGCTGATCACATGCTGGTATTTCGTTTTCTTGATGAAGAATAGAGGAAATAGCGTAAACAAGTATGCTTGATTACTTTCCCACCCCCGTTCAATCATTTCTGAATCATGTTGGATTAACAACACATTTGAGACAAAGATACTGAATTTTATTAGTGTTGCTTTCTCACTGGTGTCATTATTAAATGCTACATTATTAGCTACTGGGGTATAGCATACATTCGTCCTGTACTGTTCCTCAGAAAATAAGCAAAAGCCATGTTTTGTAGCATACTGAAACAAGTGCTGACTTTATGCAGCAGATGTTCTTCTAGTCACGCATGTAGATGATTTCATAGATGGGGAGAGTGTGCTCACCAATCACACACATCACTTTTTTTCCTCCAGTCTGAATCATCATCTCTCCTTAATGGTATTTTTTTTTTTAATGGAGAAAGTAGAGCACTGTGCAAACAGTCATGACCTTTCCTGTCTTTAACCAACATTTTTAATGCCCCAGTTGCAAGCTGACATCCTTTTTCAGAGCTATCTTTGGAACTCAAATAATACTATAAAATACATTTGTCAGCTTCATGATTAATGCTTTAAAAGTGATTTTCTTTCACTGCTTATTTTCCCCCTGCTGTTTGTATTATGGCAATTTCATTTTTATGAACACAGAGAATGGTAAAGCAAAATCCAAATGATTTCTTTAAATTTACCTCTATTTTGAAGACATTTCTGAGGGCTGCACTTCATGTGTGTCTTTAAAACTAGAGAACTTGCAAGGCTTCAAGTGAAGCTTTTGTTTAGTCTAAGGAAGAGAGTAGGAGTTATTTGCTTTGCTGTCACTATCTTAAACAGTTTCAACAGCTCTGCACATCTAATCTTGATGCAGTACCAAATACTAGTAACACACAGTTCACAGGAAATCAGCAGTATGACTATGTTTAAGAAACACAAACATCTAGAAATATTAAGCAGCTCGTGGTGTGAAGGTCAAAGTTGCTAATATGTTCCTTGTCATGGAGACGAGAGAACATGTTGTGTCTGGTATGCTGTGATATTGTGCTATCAGGAAACAAAGCTTTCTATAATTCTTTTTTAACTTTCAAGCCTCACCTCTGTCATTGCATGGTGCTTTCCCTCACAACAGTTGTCATAGCGGTGTATAAAAATGGTGATTTGTCATTGCAGGGGGTTCCTGTCATTGCAGGGGGTTCACTGATGCTGTTACATCAGTGTCCTCCAACTAAAACTGGTTCTAGAATATTGCTCACCAGCATGGTGGTTAGGTTTGCACAAGATACACTCAACTTGAGCAGGCTGTGTATGTTCAAAGTATCAGTATCAACTACTTTGCAAGTTTGCTGCAAGTCAAATGGTGAATTTTGTATATATATAAAAGTTTATATATGGTCTAAGCAAGACATGGTTTGGGCAGGTTGTATCACCTGTGCAGCCAGATGTAAAGATCTCTTTCTACCTTCCCAGCTGTTTCTTGACTCCACCTTCTCCCCTCTTTTTCTCTCATCATGTTACTTCTCTTCAGTTTTTCACCAGTTAGCCTCTTCATTTAGATTTCTATCAAACCCAGTAATGTAAAGTTTATAACATAAAACCATTGTCATGATCCTTATTCTTCAAATACTTAGCTGAGGGTCAGGAAGAAAGATGACTGGGTGCATGAAGAAGCTGAGCAAGCTGCTAGTGTAGCAAAATGGAGACTGTAGCATAAGTGACCCTTCAGGATTCAGTAGCTCCAGCCCAGTGCTAAGGACAACACATTGTCTTTTCCTAGCTGAGCATCTCCCCACAGTGCTTAATATACCACCTGGAACATACCTTATTAAAAAACAAGGCCTTGCTGAGGCTGCTGCTCGGTGTCATACCATCTTGCTGCGTGCCTGATGTGCCACATCCCAGCTGCAGCATGGCACTGGGAAGGAAGTCACATCACCCCAGTCCTGCATATCACTCACTCTCTGTATGTATCTCAGGCTTCAGAAAATAAAAAACTTTCAGCTAGCTCTCCTTGCATGTGTCAAACAAAGCGGGCATCCTCATAAAATTGTGCCCAGGACAACACTGAGTTTTGTCTGTGCCAGTAGCAGACCTGACACCTGCTTCATAACAGCAGCAAGGCACTTTGAAAATGAATCCTGTATGATTTTAGGAAACATATGGCAGTCCTTGACAAAGAGGAACCTGTTTCTTGGAGACTTTTGCCCAGTGATGTTCAATTGTGTATAGCACATGTTACTGCAGCTTCAGCAACACAGATGGATGATAATGCCCAGATTTTATTGAGCATTTTGCAAAAGGAAATGTAAACTACTGGCATCTGTGCATGGGTGATGACCAGACACTTAGATAGAGCACAGAAATCTACATACCCCCCTGATATTACTCTATAGAACAAATATTTATTTTTTTTTTAATTCAGAAGCTTAAGCCCATGTTAGTCAGAGCTATACATGTATTGTACAAAGGGACAGGATCTAGAAGTATTTAAAAAAAGAAGCTCCCAGGAAACTCGTGTTTCTAGCCTCAGGTGAAATGAAGGATTTTCTAGCTGTAAATTGGAGGTTAATCTGCTTCCCTCCTGAATCAATCAGTGACTTGCAGCCATTGCAAATTTTGCTGTGAACCTGCTAGGAAGCTGTATACTAGTGACTACCTCCAATCTGAAGCAGCATACAGATATTTACATGATAACTGGACAAATTTCATGGCTCTCACAATCCCTTTCCCTGCAAGCCCTCCTGATGAGCCATGACAAGAAGAATAGACAGATCACCCTTCAGAGATGTTGAAAAGGTGAGTAGGGATTGAATTTGTGGTGAGAGGTATCAGAAACAGAAACTTGCTTCTTAAGAGGAAAGTATAAACATCAAATTGCCTCAGTTCCAAACTTCAGCCTGCAGTAAGAAAACCAACTTAAGCAGCAGAAAGGTAACAGTAATCAAGAACTAGTTTATGGCTGCCCAACCCACAGATCATATGCTTTAATAAGCCTGTAATAAAAGCCGTGGTACTTCACAATGGGAAATTCAAGCTTGCTCTCCTTGGATGTGGAACACCTAATGACTAAGCCCACAATCAGCACTGAACACACATTTTTGGCTGGGTGAAGTCCAGTCCTCTGTGCAGAGTACGACCATTTTGAGCAGTAACACAGAGTACTGCAGCTTGTACCTAGCACAGTTCAGAGGAGTAGAAAACACACTATGCTGACATAGTGTTCACTGCATAAATCCCTGTTAGCAGATGAAGTATGAAAACTGTCAGTATTACACAGACATGATAGTCACAGGTAGCCACATAGAGGGCAGACAAACCCTATCTGATGTGCATGAAGTTACCTTTCATGGGCTTTATTCAATCACGACCTACAGAGAGGTGTGCAAATCTCAAAAAGCTTATTTTGATATTTAGCCAAGAGGTGTTCCTGGAGTTAAACCTCGACATATGCTGTGATACAGAGGAGCCTGATCTCATGTAATCCACTGAGGAGGTGTGGCCAGTGCTCTGTAGAGGCCAGGAATTAAATAAAAACTACTGACAAGTACGAGAGCTATTCTGTTGCACTCAGGAGTTGGTTGTGCATCAAAGAGTAGCAGAACATGTTTCTGGCTAATAGGTGACGAGTTAGTCAGTGTGGTATCAGGTGGGCAAGTCCTTGTCAAAAGGTTTGAATCTGCTGTACAGGTACATGAAGTTTTCTCTAGTATGCTCTCTTAAGCCACTGAATCTGCAAAGAGGAACATCAGATGGTCTTTCTTGCAGCTGCACTGTGTGTAGCTTAAGGTTCATAAAAAAGACTCCATATGAACAGTCAGTTAAATCTTGGCTTGGTTGGTAGAGTCAGTTAGGGCACAAATGTTGACACTGATGGTTAGTTTAGTTTCTTATAGAAAACTGTTGTGTGACAGACATTTGGTTTTCATTGATTGAAATAGATTTATTTTTATTTTTGGCAAATAGGGAAGGAAGGAAGGAGGTGGAACAGAATGGGAGGAAAAAACCCTTTCATGTTGCTCTTAATCTGTAAATTGAAATAGAATAATACCACAAATGGTATTTCTACATTCAGTGATATGGTTTATTACTAGGGCGTTTTGGTTTTTTTCCAGAATGCCTATGGCTAATTCTTTTCAAATTACAGAAGGATATGGGCAAGATTTATAACTGGAAAAAAGAGTGAATTTGAGTCATGAAGCACAGCTGTGAAAGTGAACACAGAATATCCCAGTTTCATACTGAGAAAATTTAACTGAAAACTAGATTATTGTGTCCCATCATCTGACATGAGGTTGTAGAGTAAACACCCTTAGTGGTTGCTTGCCCACCAGTTGATGGCATATGCTTCTCTTAAACCATGTCTTTGATATTTTTACTCTAGACTCTTTCTGTACTCCAAAGACTGGACTGGTTCTCACGGTCAAGTTCTCTGGCTTCTGTAACTTGCCCAAAGTGATGGCATTAATCAGTGTCATTAATTAGTCAGTCCAGCCCTGTTAAGTTGTTCATCTAGTTTCCTTTTGTCATCTTTACTGACCTGCATAGCCTCTGTTTACTTATGTTCCCCCTGTGCCTTTTTTTTACCATGGTTTTAGTACCATCAATTTGCTGCTTCCCATATTTTATTTTTTTAAGATTATCTCTCAGGAGTGTCATCTGTATGGAGGAGTTCCTGCCTCCTTTTTTCCCATTAGACTTTTTTGTTGATGTGGGCCATCAACACATTGACTATAATAGTTCATAGTGTGATCTTTTACTTCAAAGAGGTTATGTTTTTGTTTGAGTCACAATCTGCAGATCTACATTGTGTGTTGTTAGAGAGCCCAGTCTTTATACCCTTCATAATTCCTGATCTGCCTAGCTGCCTTACTGATGCTACCTTGAGACAATGAAAACTAGTTGTTACTTCTCTGCTAATGCTAAATGGCAAACACAACATGGTCTTTAGCTCTATCCTAAACTAAGCTTGTTTTATTGGAGTTATCAAGATCAACTGCTCTCTTGATTTTAATATCCAAGGTGTGTTTCAAGATGTTGATTCCACATGTCTTGCCTTTTAAACTTACAGTTATCTCTATTTCCCTTCTTATGTATGAGGGCAAAGCTTTATATTGCTGTAAAATGTATTTTTTTTCACCAACTTGTGAAAAAGCAAATATGCCTGAAGAAATTCATTACATATTTCAAAAGTGTACATGCAGATGTATGATTTTTGAAAGAAAGGATAGCAACATGCAGAAAGTGAAATATAAAGAGTGAAGAGGTAGCACATTTGCACATTTTATGGTGATTTAGGATTCCAATCTCTAGCTGCAGAAAACAACAAAAACTAGAGACAACCAGAGTAAAATTAGCCCTGCATCAAAAGTCAGTCTTTGATGAAGTTGAGACCTGATCCACAAATTAACCAAATGATTAAATTACCATTAAAAGCTGAGTGGAAACCATAGGAAGAACTTGAATGTTAGATTAATTTGATTATGCCGCCTGAGACAGGTCAGGCAGCCATGGTAAGTGTTAGAGCCTAAATATTATCTTTCATATTACAGTTGTTGACCCTAGAAATGACCACAGTATGAATCTCCTGAGGGACAGGTTTCTCATGAGCAGAGATGGATGACTTTTTTTAGCACACTGAAATTAGAAGAAGGCATTTGGGGGTTTTTGCATGGTGTGCAAATGCTAAGGTCTCTCACTATTTTGATTAAGAGATCCGAGTGTCTTTCAAATGAACCTTTTCAGAGTAGCCCTTCTGTCTCACCTCACACCAGCTGGTCTTTATTCAAAGCCTGATTTCCTGTAATGCTCTACATGTGGTCATGTTTAAATTAGTCAAAGATCTGCATGCGGGCACTAAGTCCTTGATACTCACATGGTTATTGTTAGATGGTATGGATCTCTGTAGAACTTCAAAATGAAGGGTGATTCAAGAGGGAAAAGTTATACTTGTTGCTCTCCCAGTCTTGTTAGACAGAAAACATTGGGGCAATTCTTGTGTAGGGCTGCCTTCTTCCACCATGTCTCACAGTAGTATCAAAACCAGCTCATGCATTGATACAGATGTACACCTCTGGATGATACTGATCTGAATGTCCAAGATAAGTACTTGACAACCAGGAACTGAATGTTCTATTAAGTTACTGCAGTAGAGAATATGAGAAGGCCTTGAGACTGACAGCCTTCAGAAAGAAGAACAACTCTCTACATTGAGACAGCCTTTTTGTTATAAATGTTTCCTTTCAGATATATGTTTTCATAGCCAAATTCTAATAGCTTTTTCACTCTCCAACAAAAGAGACCTCTGACCTGAAAGAGAAGAGATTGAAAATCCTTGGTCCTGCAGACCATCAGTACTAACAGAATCCATGAAATAAAATCCAAAGTGGTAAGAATGGAAAAGAAAGGAGAGAAAAATGTGACAAATTACTTCGTTAGAAACTGAATCCTTTTACATTCCTGAGATGGTCCAAACACAAACCCGCAAATCTGAACTTCCTCAGACCTTGGAAAAACAAGAATCTATATGTGAGCTTCATGGCTTGGCCCCTTTCTTAGACCCAGCCTACCTCATGAGTCACAGATGAAAGAAAGTACAGGAGAATCATTACATGCCCCACAATATCTTTAAAAAAAAAAAAAAATTAATCAACTAAACCAAAAAGAAAAACAAGCGTGACAGGCTTATTCTCTTCTGGGTTTCCTGTGTGTCAAATACAGGGCCTGAGAATAAGTTCACTCTTTCAGAGCAAGCAAAACCTTGTTGTTACTCAAAAAGACAAGGATGAAAACATGTAACATTGTCTTTTAAAATGTATACCAGACACATTGAGGGGGACAGGGGAGAGTAATGAGAAGAAAGAGCATAGAAAGTAAAGTAGAGAATGACAGGAGTTTCTTCTATTTAATATACATTATATTTTCCACATCCTTATTTTCCTAATTCAGCAGTTATAGTGCCCATAATTCATAATATTAAATTGCAAATGGAGACAGGGTTTCTGTGAGATGAACTAACTTGAGCAATGCAACTCATAATTATGAACATTTGTGAGGTACTGCAATGCATGGGAAGTGTTTTTTCCCTCTATGCCTGCAAAGTATTCCTCTAATGTCAAACAGCCCAGGTCTGAAGTCTTTGACTATATCGTACCCTGCCCTTATTCATGACTGGTACGGTGGAGCTTGGTATTCCTGCAGGGTAGCACTCAGTCTCTTGTTGGCATGAGCAGTTTGAGTGGGAAGCCCTGAAGGATCATTGTGATGGGTTGTGCTGTAACTGTGCAGCTTATTGTTAGTGAAGATGGTCGGAAATATTCCAGGGGAACATGATATCCACCTTGAAACTCTGATTAATCAAAATCAGAACATTCTGTGAGAACGTGTCTGTTTTAACAAATCTTCTGACAAAATACAGGCATACTTCCAAACTTGCCTGCCAGGCAGGTTTCAGTCAAATGCCTGCCTGGTTTCATGCCAACTTGCCAACCCAGCAGTCTGTTGGGGAGACAAAATGCCAGGCCTTCAGACTTTCCAGTGCTAGCACAGTCTGTTGAACAAACTGCTGCAGCACTGGAGAACCCTGAAGTTGTAGGCTGTCCATCACAAAGCCAGACTGGTTTTCAGTCTTAAAGGCAGGCAAGACCAGGGCTTCTTGCCCTGAGAAGGGCAAGAAAGATGTTTGCTTGTGACTTCTGTAACAGAAGCAGTTAATGAGGGGTAAGAAAGAGGAATGCTGCAAGAAGGACAGCAAAATACCCATTTTGTTTTGCCCTGGTTAGTCCTGCAACTGACTCTGTTTTGGTGGAGTTCCAGTTCTGGATATGATACCCATTGAGGAGGGGAACACTACATTGGCTCAGTTACCTGAAGACTCCTATCGATCAAAGTGTCTATGTATGCAAAGCGTTTCAAACTTTTTTTACTCTAGGCTTATTTCAACTTCTTTCTGTGCAGGGGAAGACAGAGCAGCAGAGCCCTTTTTGTCATATGGTGGGCTTGCACCAAACCCAGCTTACTGATATGTACTGTAGAGGGGCTGCATAGCGTGTGGATAGTATACCAAGCTCTTCCCAGCAGCAGAGTGGAAGTACCTGTGCCATGCTGCACAGATCTGTGATTGTCCCAAGAAACATCCCAAGTGTTACTGGCAATTCAACCAACCCGTCCCTACTAGTCTTTTTTTTTTTCCTCAATGACAACTCAGGAACATAAAAGAGAATAGGACATATATTGGGTGAGGCATTCTGGAAGTGATAGCCTATCTTTATTTGCAACTTTGAGGCCTCTTATTGTCTCCTTCATCCTTTAAAGGATATGCTCTTGTCATGTAATGGAGGAGAACATGAAGGATCTCCAAAAAAGCTGGCGGGTAGTAGTGGGTTTCTGTCAGCTCTCAAACTACTCAGGTCCCAATCACCTGCTGCCTGCTTGATCCCTAGTTTTCCCCAGAAAACCAGTCCACAAATCATGTG
This sequence comes from Aegotheles bennettii, assembly GCA_013398125.1. Classification (NCBI taxonomy): domain Eukaryota; kingdom Metazoa; phylum Chordata; class Aves; order Caprimulgiformes; family Aegothelidae; genus Aegotheles; species Aegotheles bennettii. Next base: position 24,943 of record VZRW01003861.1, on the reverse strand, counting down.
AGCAGGTCATCTGTGGTCTGAGATAGGAATGAGGGCTGAGAATTTGTGGCTGGTAAAATAGTCTTGATAAACACCTCTTTAAACTTTCATTTTTAGTAGGTTTTATTATTTTCTTTCTAGTCTGTGAGGGAACAGACTTTATTCTAAGAATAACATCTAAGAAACAATAAATAAAATTGGAAAATTGATGATTTGGATGAAAAGTGTTCTTGACCATATTACTGCATTCCGATTACTGGCTGCTGGAACTAACAACACTTCATCTCCATGCAAATTGTTGACAGAAAACCAAAACATATTTTTGTTAGAGAATAATATGTCAGTTTGGAAGGATTTGTCCATGTTTATTCTTCTGAGACTTGATGACATTTAGTTATTGCTAATTAGCCCAGGCAGAGTTTAGCTTAGGTACACTAGACAGGACTACAGATGCATCGACTAACACTTAGCTGACTTTTGTATCAAAACTCTCTTTTTAAGCTCATATAGCTCAAGATGGTGTGTGTTTTGACTTCTATACATATACTCAGTTTAAAAGGGGATAAGCTCGTTTGAGAAGACTATTTCTACCAAGGAAATAACATTTTTCTTCTCACAGATGTTTTGAGCCAAACACAAGTCAAATCAAATTAAAAACATGGCCTTGTCCTTGTAACTTACAAGGGCCATGGAGACAAATTCCAGGCTTATTTTCACCAATTGCATAAGGAACATTTGGGAATTGGTCTAGAAAAAGAAACAATCTCTTACTCTTTCCATGTTTACTCACTGTTAAATACTATCAGGAAGTCTTGTTTCATTGATCCCTTATTGTCCTCAGATTTTTTCTGGGATCATTTGAGAGAATATTTACTTTCTGGATACTTCATACTCCTCATCACCAGCACTGGAAGCCTCATCCCCCTGACCTAATTCTGGATGATGGTTCTCTCACCACTTGGTAAGAAGTTCACAGCTAGTGTTTCACATCTCAAACACAAATCCATGCAGCTACATCAGGTGTTAGCCCTGGTCAAACACCAACTCTCCTCAGCTCTCTCCTTCTCCCTATCTGCTATCTCCTCCTCTGAACATGAGGAAAGGCTAACTTAACAAATCTCAAGAAAATTTTCATGCAGGAAAATTTACTACATTCAGATGTTTTTTGCATTTGCCATCTGTTTCTTCCAAGAAACACAACGAAGAAAACTATGTACCCATTATTGTGTAAGTCTCCATTACATTTATTTTTAGAGAACTATTTTTGAGCTAGCTAATAAGTAATTCTTTGCATGTGACGCTTTATGAGGGAACCAGGGTGGTTCAGGGCAGAATGAATACAACATGTTTGCACAAATCCATGATGATCATCTATTTATCCCAGGTAACACAGGATGTTCTTCAGGGTTGGGTCCAACCTGCTGAATGCATAAACTGTCCTTGAAGTAAGTAGTGAAACACAGATACCTTTCTCCTATAGTGAATGTCCTGATGGCTAAGCTATAAAAGGCAAGCTCACTTTTGCTCTTTGTGTCTGCTTTTGTGACTTTTAAACTCTTTTTCTGCATTTTTCTACCTACCCTCCTGAATACTAATTTTAGAATTCTGCAGTCCAAGAGTCAGAAGGGCACCAGAGCAACAGGGATTTATATCAGCAGTGGCGAGTAGAGGTTTTTCCAAATTGTCTATCAGACAAAGCCATACTCTGGACTTGAGTAGAAGAGGTTCCAGTTTCCCACATCTCTAGGTCCCAGTTGGACTCATCTGCAAGAAGGGCACCACCCTGCTGCATGGAGAGAAGGAAAAACTTCAGTCATCTGAGCATTTTAAGGGTGAAAAGGAATGATGGCAATGTTATTTCTAGTACTCCAGGGTTACCAATTAGCTGAGCAGAGAATTTCAGGATCAAAAGCTTGAATTAGGCCATCTGCCTGACTTTAAATGATGAAGTCCATGCAACAATGGCTCTTGAACAACCAGAAGCATGCTTTTCAGTGATCCCTGCTAAGGGTGTTTTTCAGACTCTACAGTCCTCAAGAGTGAGGGTCTAAGACTCCATTCTCCATTCTCCCACAAAGCTATAATTAGCCTGCCCAGTGCTTGCACAACTTAAGGTACAATAACCATAAAACAGCGCAGACATCCCCTGCATAGAACAAAGCCTTGTTCTTGTCTTTCTGTTAATCATTGCTGTGTGACAAACTTTTTAAAGCTCTTGATATCTTTAAGTTTACTACTCAGTTTTCACTTTAATAGAACACATTTCCAAGTATTTTACAAAGCACAGTGGCTTCAACAAATGAGTCACTGATAGTTACTGTCATAGGAGAGCCAACTGCTCCATATTTTAATACACATTTTACTATTCTTGGTTGTTATAGTAGCTGTAAAAGTCCATCATGCAATGTTTACTCTCAGCATTATTCCTTAAAGCATGTCATAGAAAAATGTCTGTCCTCAGTGTCTGTCTTTCAGTGGTCAAACACAGTAGAATTCCAAACATTTTGGTGAAAATCAAGTGAAGTATGTTTCTTATAGTTTTAGTGCTTCCACTTAAGTAAGCGATTACTCACAAACGTAAATCATCAAAATCAGTGGGATGACTAATGTGAACAAAGAATAAATGGCAAGATGTGTGTAAGAAATTACTTCAAAAAAAACATCTCACTGGTTTCTTTACACATCTCTCACCTTGGAGTATGACAAATGAAACAGAAAAGGAGATGACCGGAAAAGTAATTGTGAATAGTGTTAGGTCATATCTAAAAAACTCTGCCTAAGAGCTCCGATTTTCCCTTGTCTTAGTTCTGCTGGAGACCAGGCAGTGGTTTTTGACTTGTATCATCATTTTTGAGTAATCTCATTCAGATGACTAGTTGAATCAGGCTTCTGTTAACTTTTTCGTTTGGGTAACTTTTATGCAGGACAATTTTATTTTGTTTTGGTCATGATTGGTCATAACCATGTGGACAGAAAATTCTGTTAAAGGGAAAATGTGAAACGCTTTTTTGTTTGTTTGCTTGCGCAGTGGATTTCTTTGTTTCTGTATTAGAAAACTTAATTTGCTGGAGCTTTAGACTAAAAACTGTCAGCAATTGCTTCAGTTGTTGTAAACCAGGAGAGCCTCTGGACATAAGGGACTTTTGAGTTCTCTCTAGTAGAAATGGTCTTACTTATCAAGAAATCATTGCTTCACGTCAGAAATCCTGCAAATTACTGGCCTGCCTCATTTATTTGGAATGATTCAAATGTCCGCAGCAAGGCAGATCTGAGTAACTACACACTTCAAACCTCCCTGGTCCTTGGCAACTTCTGAGCAAGGTGCCATGAAGCTGGAACTTAGCGTGCTGCCTGGTGAGCTCGTTTCACCACAGGCTGAAAACAGCTGTTCCCAGTGGCATTGCAACATCACTTGTCTCCCTCCTGTGCTGTTGCCCATGAGAAATTGCTGATCTCCCTACCTGTGTCATTTCCCCTGTCCTTTCAAATGTGTGTGGGTGTAAGGTGTGCCTTGCCTTCTCAGTCACTGCAGGGTGCTCACTGTTTTCCTTCTCCAAGACTTTTACGTGACGTGCTCCAGATTTTCTACTCATCATGTCTGTTGCTCAGTCTTATATAGACATAAGGCTAGGACTCCTCTTTTTTTTTGTTGTTGTTTTTGTTGTTGGTTGGGTTTGTTTTTTTTCCCCAGGGATATTTATAGCATCTCCCACTTTCTATATACATACTATACACTTCACAAAATGGCATATTTTCACATTCTTGAGAGCTTTCCAGTGGTTATTTTTCCAGTCTAATCTTGAAAACGAATGGTGATACATGTTCCTACTTTCCATAGTATTGGCAGCACTACCTCAGAGTTTCAGTAGCAGCACTGTTATATGCATTAGCAGCGTATGTGATCATTAATTAAAAGAACATTTTGAAAATGCTTCTCTTTGTGTTTAAAAAGTTCAGGTGAAGTCAGGTACTTTCTTCAGTCCTGAAGATATTGCTGTTCTCTATAATATATGTGAACCTAAGTAGGGCCATGTGCCCTACTGCCAGCACCCATGTGGGCAGAATTGCTATCTGTGTCCTAAGAAATATTTTTTTGTTGTTTTAGATTAATTTAAAACACTTGAACATCATGATCTTTTGAGGTCCCTTCCAACCCCTAGGATTCTGTGATTCTGTGATCAAGACTTTATTTTTGTGTTTTACATTGTAGTTCTGCTTGAAAATATGAAAACCATTCATAGTCATCGAGTTTGCTTTTGCACTTTTGTGTCATGTGAAGGTTATGAATGACCCATTAATCTTGAGTTGGCTGTTGCAGTGCAAAAGTATCATGTAATTTTCTTTATTTAGTGCATGCACCTATTGTGCAATTTTTTGTGTTTCTTCACAGCAGCTCCAGTAAACATTGCCTCACTTATGTCTATCTAAGTTACAATGTGAACATCTATCTATTTTGGGTTTGTTTTTAGCAGGAGTATATTACAGCACAAATATTTTTGCAGTACAGTTTCCACAAATGTTCCCAGATGCATGGAAATATTTTGATTAATACTTGTAACTGTAGTCAAATGACTTGCCTTTTTCTTTAATGTATTTTATTTTTGGCTTTGATCTTTATAAAATCACAATATCATCTATTTTATTGAACTTTCACTACTACTCATCTTGCACAGAAAGCCCTGGAGGACTTGGCTACTATTGAACATTTTTGAGCACTGATCACATTAATTATATAAAAAGATTGGTGAATATAGTTTCCTGTGATAGCATTGCTATGGAGTAAACATCCTACAAATGTAACAAATGTAATGCAAGGAAATCAAGGAATATAGCAGAAGTCATCATATCTTCAGTTAATTCCGGTGTTCGTATGTGTGGGTACAAATTAAAATATGTTTAATAGACTATAATATTAAAAAGTATTTTATTCTTACTTTGCGCCAAACTATATGTTATTTCAATTATTATGTTGTAATATATGTGGAATATAATAAAGGCAAGGAAATAAAACCTTTCCAATAGGACTTTTACTGTTGACTTCAGCTGATTCTGAATTTCAGGCTGGGTCATCAGAAAGCCCAAGAGGCTTGTATTACAGAAAGCCCAAGAGGCATGGACATAACTGAATGCAAAGGAGTCAATCAATGTTAGAGATGAAAGACATTACTCTCCGTTATATTTTTGTTAATTACTTCTTAAATGTCCCTTTTCTAGATCCTCCATGTAGTACTGTGACTCAGTATAGGCTCTGCAATACTTGCTAAGCCAAAATCAGAGGTAGCATTAAGACGGTTTAAGTCATGTAGTAATACAGATGAATCTAAAGAAGTTGAATTTAATATTGTGCTGTTCAAAAGCAAGTATAAATCCTACCATGCTAGAGTCAGCTGAGAATTTAGCTAAAGATCATCATGACCTACTTTGTCACTCCAGTAGGAAAATCAGTAAACAATTCTAGAAATACTATCTTTCTAGATTTTCCCCCGAAAGCCTTTATGCAGAATACTAGCTATGGCTTTCATCCATGCTACTTTTTTCTGTACCTCAGGAGAGGAGGAAAAATTATGAATATATGCCTTTAGTCACATCACTATCTCATCTTATCCTTGGATTACCATGCATCCACAGTTTGGAGAGTAAGAGCAGATCTTGCTGTAGGTTTTGACTCTCCTGACCTATATTTCAATAATCTAAGTTATGAAGGCAAATTTGACTTACTCCATTTATTTTTTCTAGATATAAGATTCAAAGTTTTTAAAAATATCTTCCCAGGATATATCACAAGTATTTACCATGGTGAAAATGGCATTTACTTTTCAATTTTAAAAATTGCCTGAAGTTTTGGGACTTAGTTTGTTTTTTGACAGTACTGAGGATTCTCGGTGCATTGTATTAGTACAATACACTTAGTATGGTATATAATGTACACTGCACAAGTTTACTTGCATAGGTTCTCCAGTGTGCCTAAGACCTTAAGCAGACCACCAATATTTATGAGCGAGCAGGTCTTCAAGCTCACTGCTAGACCTCACACCTGACATTTACAGTAGCATGTTGACTGTCCTTGTATGCATCTGCAACCACTGGTTAAGAGGAAGCACAGCAAAAAAAATGACTGTGTAGCCCCCAGACGGGGTCACAGTCGATCTCTTGGACTTGGGCTGCTTTTGAGTCTCCTTTCGAGTCATGGTGGTCTCCGTAGTCTGTTACCATTAACAAGGCTCCATATCCTAGATATTAGAAACAGGATAGAAAGAGGGGAATATCAATGCAAGTAAAGGTTATTAGACTTGTGTAATAAATAATCTGTGGAGATACAGAGAAATTAATTCAAAGCACTTAGATTTATTGTGGAGGGATGGTGTGGGTGTGATAGAAGACCGAGGACTGAGATACACCAAGGAGTATTAGGTGAACTCTTCTGGTGTCTGAACTGCCTTCTGTTAGGTTTGCTTTGCTGCAGAGGGCTATCTCTGTTGGCATACAAATACAGGATGACAGAGTAATGTAACAGGGCTGTTACTGAGGTCTGTGCTATTCTGTAGGAGTGTTTAGCAGAATAAAATCAGGAATCATATATGTTCAGGAAGTATGATTTAATAAAGAAAATTTTCTGTTGTCTCCATAAATTTGACTTGTCAAGGAAAAAAGAGAGAGGGAGTGACAAACCTGCTAGGAAAAAAATGGAGACACATATCGCACACTTAATCGAACACATTTATCTCTGCTCTTTGTAACGCCCTGCTGAGACGCAGGTTTTGAAGGTGCGGGAGGGGTGGGACTGCGGGCAGCGCGGGGGAGGATCGCCCCGGGGACGGCGAGGGGCTGCGTGGGCGTTTCTCCAAAACGCGTCCCCACTTCGGAGCAGCATTTCAGCGCTGCCGCCTCCCGGGACGAATGCAGAGATTAAGCCGGAGGAAGAAATACTGGCAAAATCCTTCACCCTTGACGATCAGCGAAGGCCAGCAGGGGCCGCGCCGCGCAGGGCAAGCCCTGCAGCCCGCGGTGCGACGCGCCCAGCACCTTACGGCACGGAACACGCCCAGCGCGGAGCCCGGCCGCCGCCAGAGTTCCTTCCCCCCTTCTATTTTCCTCCTCCCTTTTACGATTATTGCCATTTCCCGCGATTCAAACCCGAAGCGCGATCCGCCGTCGGATTACCCGTATGCGTGGCTAGGTGGCAGGTACGTGCCTCAGGAGCACGGCTTGTGCAACCGCTCTGAGACGACAACGCTCCCGCCAGCGCCGGGGGTTTGATTTCTACACGCTATACAGATACAAGCGGATAACGCCACGCACCAAGGCAGCGGGAAGACTGCAAGAGC
>VZRW01003861.1:0-16912 GCA_013398125.1 Aegotheles bennettii | reverse complement strand
GCCGATGGCTTTCCCTCGCGGAGGGTGCTCGTTCCCGGCTTTCCGCACTGCCCCTCGCTTCTCCACACGGGGAGCTCAGGCGATCGCGGCCGGGGCTGCTCTGCGGCGTTGCATAATGTGCCGGCGGGGAGCGGGCTGCCGCGACGGCCGCCGTGCGGGGCGAAGGGCCGGGTCCCGAACGGCAGTCCTGCCTCGGCCCCGAAACCACCGGGAGTCGCGTGCCGCCGGGCTGCCGGAGGGAGCCCGCGTTCCGGGGCGCCGGGGGTATAGTGCCTGCGGGCAACCAGGATTAATGGCAGCGGCCTGGCCCCAGTCCGCACGCCGTGCGGGGCTGTGCTTGCCTCAGCCCTTTCCGTCACTTTTGTCGCTGTTTTTCAGGCGCCGCGAGACCGATCGCATAATAGTTCCTGGAAATGTTGCATTATGTAACCAGAGGATTTGCTGGCAGCCGGGCTGGAAAGAGGGAGTTAATTATGCGATTTTATAATCTCACTACAAAGAAACTAGGACAATCTCGCCCTGAAAAAAAGCCCAAAAAGACCTTAACAGATTTGGTAAAGTGCGTTTAATAAGGGAAGTAGACAACTGGGTAAGGGGGGAGGCGAGGCGTGCGAGGCGGCTGCGTGCCGGTGCCTTAGAACGAGATTTGTGTTGGGTCTATATTTAGCCCCATCGCACTTGAGCAATTGTGGCTTCGTGTGCTATTTGTGGTCTTTTCTCCAGAGCTGTGCGTGTAGACGTTCGAGGCCATTTGCTCGGATTTTTAACTCCACGCCTTCAGAGGCGTTTAGATAAGGCTGTATTTTTAGGAAGGTATTTCGCCCAGATGCTGAGCCGTCTCTCCGGTACGGGCTTTCACTTGACGTTTCTTAAAAACAACAACAACAAAAAAGAGGGGGTGGCGGACACGACACCCGTCTGATTTAAGGGAGGAGGGCGTTTGGGAGAGGTCAGCCGCGTGGGACAGCGGTAGGGCCATCCCGTCCGTGCCCTGATGGCCGCGGAGGGCCAGGTGCCGCTGGCTCCCGGGGGCAGCCGCCAGCATCGCAAGTAGGTCAGTGTGACAGACCCGGCGGGGAGCGGAGCTGGTACGCGGAGCCCGACCCCGCGACCACCTTCTTCTCAGCCGTACGCCGCGCCGGGGGTCACCCTCTCTCCAACGGCCATGGGGAGAGCCGTTAGTGGCCGTTGGGGCGCGGCGGCCGCGCGGCGGCGGGCGAGCGAGGGTTGGGGGCGCTGGCGCTCCCCCTCAGCCCTTTGTTCTTGGCTGGTACGGCGGCGGCGGTTTGATAGCGCCGGGCCGTGCCGAGGGGGGAGCGGGCAGAGCGCCAGCATTCGCCGGTCACGTAGAGAGCCACCGGGCCGAGCCCGGCAGCCTTTGTAGCGGCCCTGCACTGCGCCCGGCGGAGCGCCCGCACCCCTCCCCGCCCGTCTCCCCGCTTGTCCAACCGTAGCCTGCAGGCAGGGAGAGCCAGACAAAGCCCCCACCCGCTGCGCTGCCGTCTGCCCCCCCCGCCCCGCGGGAGCGGGTACGGCTCGCAGGTAGGCACGAGATCACCTAGCACACCCCCCAGCTCCCGACACCCGAGCATTTTCGGCTTTCTCCTTACGTAGCGGACAACAACAACAGCAAAAAGGCTATTACACAATTCTGTTATTTTGCCAAGTCACTTTGACGTCGCAGTGGCAAAAAGCTGGGGCTGGACGTCTCATACTCCGGGGTCAGCTTGTGCTCTGCCCTCGATGGGAGCTTGGCTTGAAAGTTGCTGGTGAAAACTTGGCTTTCAAGATCAGGTGATTCGTGTGTGTGTCTAAAATGATACCTCTAAGTACACGAAACTGTCGTTCACCGTGCGTGTGACCAAAACCTCCGAAGTCTAAATTGAGTACACCAGCCACTGTCTTTATGTTCAGTTTACCTGCTGTAGGTAGTAGCAGCAAAGTATTTAAAAAATGTGATATTCCTGTTAACATGCATAAACTTTTCTCGTACTTGATTGTTGGGGTCACGTACAGCTTTGATCATGAAACTATCTTGGACTGACTGTTGTGTTAAAAACAACCCTATTTTTTTAATTTCTTGTCCTTGTAACTTGAATGATTGCACTCAGTTTCATTGTGTTTATTCTCATGTGTGTAACCTACTTTGAGTTGTCCATGCCCTCCTCAGTAATTAATTCAGTCCAGAGCCTCTTAAAATACTGCTGTGTGCATCACTTTTACGGTCCTTATTCAACCAAAATGTTGACTTAGATGGGCGAATTTGAACGTATAAGTATTTGGGGTTTGGCCCAAAGACCTGACTGGAACCAGCAAATTGAAGGATTACTGAATAAAGATCGTTAATATCATTTGCACTAACAGTTATTGTTATAAAAGTTCTCACATTACAGATGTATTTGACTGTTGAAGTGCTAACATTTGTTAGAATGATTTGTTTCTACTTTACATTTTTATTTATTTTACTTTTAACCCTTCTTACTCTCCAAAGGCCTCTTAACAAGCTTTTAAAATATTCAGCTTCCGGGTTTTGACTTCAAAGCCTCAAGTTTCTGTTGTGTTTTTTTGGTTGGTTGTTTTTTTAAGGGAACGGATCTGAAAAGTGTCAAAAAAGCTTAGAGTCTTCCCATGAGCAATGTAAACTTATATGACCTCCTCACAGCTTATCTTATCCTAAGAAAGGACAGTATTTGGCATGCTTTGGCCAAAACTTGTAGAACATGAAGAAACTCTTTGTATTGCAATAAAGCCTAAATAAAGTCTGTGAAAGGTATCAGTGCCATACTGCTTTTTTCAATTCTTTATATTGAAATAAAACTCATAAAATAAACCTTTAGCTCATTTCAAACTGACTTACTTTAACAAATAGTTATGCAAATTATCATTATGTAATAGTTGTTTCCAGACAGCAATCTCACTGCTGTTATAACATCACTGTGATGCAATAATTTGAACAATAAAATCCTCTGTTTGAGTCTCATTACGCACTGTTAAGCAATGTATCTGACTCATCAGCTTAATTGACTCTTCTAGGTGACCTTGCCATGATCATTACAGCCTGTTATAAGATATAGATGTGCTTAGGATATGTAATAGAAAAAAAATGCAAATAGATGGCCAATTCCTGCAGTCCGTTCTAAAAGAAAATGACAGTTGATTTCCATGTTACAGTATTTTACAGTGTTTGAAAATAATTTAAAAATATCTGGTTGTGGGGTTTTTTTGGTTGGTTAGTTTGGGGGTTTTTTGCTGTTTGTTTTTGTTTTTTTTAAATAAGGTATATGTAACTGCCTAATAGTGATTCCAAGCATGTTTGTCTAAAATAAGATTGTGTAAGCAAGGGATAAAGGCAACATTCGTAAAAACTTGTTGTATTAAAAGGTAGATCTAAAATGAATTATTATTAATACCTCCTTAGATACCCTGTTTTGTTCCTTATCCACATGTTCAGTTGATCCATGTCCAAATTAGCATGCTATGAGACTGAACCTGGTGACAAATATTACACAAATCTATATTTTATCAGAAAGAATGCCTTATTTGGATAGGGGTTTCCCCCCCCCCCCCCCCCCCCCCTTTCTTGACTAGCTCCATCTTGGTGTAATTTTCAGTCTATCCTGAAGTATTTGAAGAACCAGTTTTTGCCACAGAGGTAGCTGCACAGCAGTTAGCAGTATAGGTGTCAGTGCTGCAAGACCTCCCTTATGAGTGGAATGTGCAACCCAATAGAAAAAATGGTGCTTATCATGAGCAGTAGTAGTCTTCTTGCGTGGACCATCTCACAGAATCGGAGCTCTAAAGATTGCTGTGTCTCCATTCCATTGGCAGTGAGTGATAGATAACATTTTAAAGGTGGTGTTTGTTTTATATATTTGTACTTCAGCTGTTATATAACAAGATGCATGTTTAGAGCATCAGCTGGGATTAATTGACATAATTCTGCTACCTTTAAATAGCACTATATAAATTTAGGTCAGCTGAAGGTCTGGTGCATACTTGGCATTTTAAGAACACAGTTCAATAATAGAAAGCCATTTGTTGTCAGAATTAACATTTGATTTTGTTTTGGTTTTATGGTTCTTAACCAGGGGAAAGCTGAGATCATATTTCCAGAACATTGTTACTATTAGGTTATAGATTTTTGCAGTTTGATTTTTCCTGCTCTCAAGTAGCTCCTGAAATGAGGAGAAGCATACTGTCATAGTACTGTAACTCCATTAACTGTTGTTTCTATTCAGGTTTTATTAAAGATGCTAGAAAGGAATGTGATATTTAAAATAGCATGATTAGTATACACATATACCTACTATATATGTAATATATATAATTAAAAATTTATGCAAGTTATATGTACATTTCCTTTGTATTTCACTTTTAAAGATATACCTGGTGCTTTGAGTAATGCTCTTAGATTTTGTTACCCACCCTTCCCTCCCTTAAATCAGAGCAATTAACAGTTTGTTTTGGAAAAATGGAACAGATCTGTTATAATCATACTGTCTTCCTAAGGAAAAGGAAGAAAATATAGGTCAAATTTGCACCTGTTAGGCTTGACTGAGCTTTTTGAGCAACAGCTACCTTTAACATACATTTCATGCTCTCCAAATATAATTTGCATAATCTGTGTAATTTACCTTTTGGAAACAGACTGTACTTTAATGCATTAATTTGTAGTTATTAAGATAAATCGTAACTTAAGTAATCTTCCTAACAATAAAAGCCTTTTGCAAAAATTACATATGACATCAACTTTCTGGGTACAATTTGGAGGTGGATGCTTGAAAGTGCAGTGTGTTCCAAGTACCATGACAATCTCATTCATTTTTTTAATAGTTGATTGAAAAGTGTAATAATAAATTATTTTTTATGTTCCCAATGGACTATATTGCGTAGACTTCTCCCATTTTTTTCTTTCAATAAGATGATCAACATTTTAACAAAAATGGGTCATCTTGTACAAAGTTATCATCATCAGTGTTCCACTGGCCTAATTATACGTTGATCCTGAAACTGAAAGCGCTGAAGATGCCTGTGAAGTTGTAAAAAGGGAACTGTGTACAGATCAGTAGTTCTGCATTGCTCCGTGTTGTTGTAATGGATTCATGGTTTCCCTCAGTGCAACTATATAATGACAATAATTGGTGGTTAAATTTGTTTCGTAAATTCTTTTCCCCTTTGTGATCATAGATCCGTCATAGCCTAAAATGCTATGCTATGCTTTATTTTTTTTTCCAGAAAGTTTTAAATCCATTTGCTTGACATTGCTTTGACCCTCTTGTCCACAGATCTGTCCTAGGGGTAATACCACTCTTCAGTGAAGCAAGCATTGAAATGTTTTTTTTCAACAGGAACATAATTTTACTAACAGTGCTAGATAAAAGGCAAGAAAAAGTATGTTGAAGGATTTCAATGGAGGTTGGAATGGGGCTGTATTCTCTGTTGGAGGGGATTTGTGAGTTAGGATAAGGGTGCAGAACCCTGTGGCATAGTTTTTGTCTCTGAAAATCAGCAGAAGTAGAGTGGCTCCAAAGTATTTCAGCAGTGTTTAGGTAGACTGTGTATTCACCACCTAAGCTTAAACTCAGCATCCTGTCCTGCATGTGCAACAAGGATGTTTTTTCAATATCTCATAAAAGTCTCAAGACAGATAACAACTGTTTTTAAAACACTTTGAAGATAAAGTGCAAACTATACTCTTCAGATTTTCAAGGCTTTGAATGCAAACTGGTCATTTTGGTATGTGTGCGCAGGGTCTACACCAGCTCTTCTGGTATGTGGAAAGATTTTCAAAATAGATAAACTGTGGCAGAATGACAGCAGTAATAAGTGATACCAATTCAAAACATGGACAACAACAACTAAAAATATGCACATACACATATCAATATCATCTCTTACTGTTTTTCTGTAGTTTTCTGTATAGTGCTGTTGATGATACAGGTATGATTCTTTTTCAAAACAAGAAGCTGTACTTAGCGGTTATTTTCTTCCACTTTTTAAGGACTGAAAAAGAAATTTTCTGAATGCATACCAAAGCGAATTGATACAAAAGTGAATTGAGCATCCAACTGCTAGAAATGGAATTTCATTTAGTTTTATAGAATCAGTACCAAAATGTAAGAGCAATAGAATGAAACATCTCATTCTAGGATATGTTTGAAAAATTAGGCTTGGAGATGGCATGAATTGTTTTGCTAAATCTAAATAATCTCAGTTACTCTGTGAGGAAACGTACGCAGATGGGGAAGCCCACATGTGTTCTCTAAAGCAAAAATTACTTAGGTAATTACACAGAAGAGAGAGAGGAAAGATTGTGGCCCTGTCCTTCAGCCTTTTGAAATAGCTCAATTATTACAGTGTGAACACACAGATCCCCAAGATCAGATCCTTAATGTACTGTTTTGACACAGTCAGATCACTTAAGTATTTTTTGAAGTCCGTGGATAAATTAGCTCTTGATTTCTGCGTACATAATTTCCTGCTTCAATAGCGTGAGTTCTATGAAATAGCTCATTAATACTTGGATCTGAGATTGTATCCTGCTTCTATTGAAGCCAATGGCAAAATTGCTGTGGGAGCAAGACTGGGTTTGTAATTAAGTTAATAGGTTTGAGTGTTATTACATTGTTGAATTGGCACTCAATGCCATTAACATCAACCACTCAAAAAAAATTTTGACAGTGAGTAATGTAAGGCAGTATTAAATGTTGGTATTGTAACACTTTATGAGGGAGTGATAAAGCAATTCAAAAAGTAACCATAAGGGAAAATATTGGAATTTGAAATATAGTCAAAGGAATCATTACAATTCATTAATTTATCTGTAAATACTGGTGATTTCCAGTGGAATTATAAAATGCAAGTGAAGTAAAATGGCTGGTTTCATTGAAGGCATTTTGCCGTTATCATCAGATGGAATTTCATTTGTTTCCAAACTCAGCATTGCGCTGAGTATTAATAAAGAAGGGCTTTGACTCCTGTTTGTCAGCATTTCCAGTTACCATGATAAAAGTGCTTAAGGAATGTGGAAAGAGCTAGAGATTTATTGTTGTTTTGTTGGTTCACCAAAGTAATGGCATTAGAACTGACTACATAAATAGAAAACCAGTAAGACTTTGTCAGTGGGTTACACATCTGTCTTGACAGTTTGACAGCTGTGCTGATGGACTCTGGCACAGAGTGAAGTTGAATACTGCATGTGAAAACATGGCCGTTTTGATACACAATATTTGCTGCAGGTTGTTGGGTTGCCATTAGTGTACATTAATTTAGAAAAAAAACTCAAACCAACAACTTCTCCCTTTCTCCCTTTCTCCCTTCTCCAAATCCCTTTGACTTCAGTTTGAATTTTCGATCAGCATCTAACTATGTAATTGTTTCTATATTAGAGATATATTTCTCTTTTACAAACATGGCACTTTGTGGTGCTGCTTTTGCGCTAGAATGTTACATGCTGTCTTTTGTGTGGCTGGCTTCTAACACTATTTTCCATTAAGGCCGTATTATTGAAGACAAATAGTTACATGTCAGTAATTAACCACAGATTTCAGGAAATTCTACTTAGCTGTTCTATTAAATGTGTTAATTTTTCACGACAGAAGAGTTGGCATGGTTTGATGGAACAGAACCCAGCTTGAAACCTGAGTCTTTATGACCCTGCTTAATTGTTATTACATCACTCACTCCTCTTTGCCTTCTGGAAAAGACAAGAGAAACTGGCAGAATACAATTCATTAATTCCTTTATAACTTTCCCAACTGATAATGTTAAAATTAGTTTCATTAGTCATTGTAAAACATTCCCAATAAATGGTGACATTAATCAGAAGTGGTTAGTTTTAGGTTGTTTGTTTGGTTGGTTTTTTTTAATGTTCTACAGGCAAGAATAATTGCTGACTCGATAGTTCTATAAAAGTACTTGGCATACTACATTTGTTTTACCAGGAACATGACTAATTGTGGAATATGAGATACTGAGTAGCCACGTCTCATATCAAGACCAAATGATCTTATGAGAATGAGGTATTTCTGAATTAAGAGGGACTAAATAAAACAAATACCAATTTAAATGTAGCAAATACCATTCAAATATAATGATTAAATTATCTGAAGCAAATGTTTAAGCTCGTTTTCCTTGTTAATGGTAACACTTTTAGATCTAAACTTCCACCTTAATGCAAACACTGTTTCCTCAAGGTGCACATGCTTTAATGGTTTTAAACTTTACTTTGATGTAGTAAGAAGCTATTCAAATGCAAATTATTGATTAAATGTTATTTCTCAAATGTAGTTTTTCAATACTGATTTTAAAGTTTTCTTTATAAGAGACACAAAAACCAATTTACATAATACATTTGTTTTCTTCTCAATATTTTCTTAATTTAGATCTTTGCCCAAATTATGTGTGTGCATTGACTAGTTTAAATTTGTATGATTGATCAAAAGGGCATTTTAAAATTCTAAGTGTGTGTATAAACATTTGTATATAGATACATATATCTATATATCTTTTTATAGGATGCAAAACCAATAATTAAATGTTTAATAGCTTTCATGGGTGGTGGTGTTATTTTAAGACAATAGAAAGCACTCCAGCTTCTCTAAATCAGCTTATGTTATTTTTAATCCATGAAAGACCCATTTATAAGTTACACACCACAGCTGTTCTCAGAGGCTGTGCTTTAATGTGGAAGAACAAGATACTTTCCACTGCTGCTCATCAACATGCCTGGTATCCTGCAATGTTATGTGTTTGAGGTTTAGGTTGGTCATATCATGGAAAGATCTGTGACAACATTACTGTAGGATCAAAACTCAATTATTTTTTAATTCATTTTTCCTTGGATCATATTGTATTTGTGTGCTATTTTTATCTGCTAGCTAGGTGTCATAAAGCTTAGAGTATCAGCCATTTCAGTGTTGAGCTGTCTTCATATTACAGCAGGTTTAATGAACTAAATGCTAGTCTAAGCTTTTATCAAAAGCTACTTTTGCATGTCCTGAATGAGCAATTTCTAAATAGTAATCAAATTCTCTGTTTATTCCAGGTTTTAAGAAGATTCCCATTTCCTTTGCCAGGAAAATTGGTTCTAGATCAATTCTTTCTGAGAATATGAAAGAAAAGAAAGAATGTGCGTGGATTTAAAATTACTATATTTATCAAGTTGTGGAGTGAGAAGTATTGGGGAAATAGATTGCTCTGTTGTTCATTGCAGATCTACTACAAATTGTTTCTGATGCAGCTAAGAAAAATGCAGACCCTTAAAAAGGAACACAGACCTGTTGACACAAGTAGCAATGTGGACAAAATCATGGTACTTAAGTCTACTTTAGCAGAAGTGTCTGAAGAATTGTCTACAAATGAAGATATACTACTTACTGAAGCAAATAGTGGAAAAAGCAAATCTTCAGCTTGCAGGAGAAAGCGAGAATTCATTCCAGATGAAAAGAAAGATGCTATGTATTGGGAGAAAAGGCGAAAAAATAATGAAGCAGCCAAAAGATCTCGTGAAAAACGACGACTGAATGACCTTGTCTTAGAGAACAAACTAATTGCACTGGGAGAGGAGAATGCCACTTTGAAGGCGGAACTGCTTTCCTTAAAGCTAAAGTTTGGTTTAATTAGTTCTGCAGCCTATGCCCAAGAGATACAGAAACTCAGTAGCTCAACAACTGTGTATTTCCAAGACTATCAGAGTTCCAAATCAAATATTAACTCATTTGTAGATGAACATGAACCATCTATAGTTGGTAGCAGTTGTATTTCTGTCATTAAACATTCTCCTCAAAGCTCAATGTCTGATGTGTCTGAAATATCATCCATAGAGCATGCTCAACCAAGTCGTATACAAAGCAACTGCAGAAGTCCTGAAAATAAGTTCCAGATTATAAAACAGGAGCCCATGGAATTAGAGAGAGAGCCAAGAGATGACAGAGGTTCATATAAAGCATCCATATATCCAAACTACATGGGAGCTACTTTTAACGTGTATTCTCATTCTCCTCCTCTCTTGCAAGTTAATAGGTCCTCCAGTAATTCCCCCAGAACGTCAGAGACTGATGATGGTGTAGTTGGAAAGTCATCTGATGGAGAAGATGAACAGCAGGTTCCTAAGGGTCCAATCCATTCTCCTGTTGAACATAAAAATGTTCATGCAACAGTGAAAGTTCCAGAAGTCAATTCTTCAGCTTTGCCTCACAAGCTTCGAATTAAAGCCAAAGCCATGCAAGTTAAAGTGGAAGCAATGGATAATGACTATGACGCAACACAGAAATTGTCATCACCCATTGACATGTCCTCAAAAAGACATTTTGAGCTTGAAAAACATGGTGCACAAAACTTGGTGCATTCTTCTCACACTCCTTTCTCTGTTCAAGTGACTAATATCCAAGACTGGTCACTTAAACCAGAACTCTGGCATCAGAAGGAGCTCAATGTAAAAATTCAGAGTGGTTGCAAAACTGGAGTTGTTGAAATGAAAGACAATATTTACAATGTCTCCGAGTCAGAGAACCTGTATTTGAAGCAGGGCATAGCAAACTTATCTGCAGAGGTTGCTTCACTTAAAAGACTTATAACTACACAATCAATCTCTGCATCAGACTCTGGTTAAGTTACTACTGAAAAAAGGCTTATTGTTTTAAAAAATGTCATTTGCAGTAGATCAATATGTTTTGTATTACGCTAAATTTTCACTGGACTTATGTCATTTCACTGTAATGTTCACATAATGTCTGATTGGTGTCTTTTTGTGCACAAATTATTATTAAGACTAGGTTGTGTTATGATCACTATGCCTTGTGTATAGTCAAGTAGCCTGTACAAAGGCTGTGTATAGTGAACTTTTTTTCTTTTTTTTTTTTCTTCTACTATAAAGCGTGGAAGTTACCAGTTACAATAAAATATTGGTGACAAACACAGAACATCTACTCCAGTTCAGTTAATTTTATGAACTTGTAAATAAGCTGTTAATTAAAAACTGGCTTTTTCTTCACTGTGCTCCACTTCAGTTACATGTTTGGTTTTTGCAGCCTAACAACCAAATTGGAATTTACAATGTGTAATCCTTCTGGACACCTTTTTCCTTAACACATTTTTTAGAAGAGAATAGAAATAAAGTGAATATTTATAAATGAAACAGCACCAATTTATAGCCTTAGCCTTCTTTAACTTATTTATTAGTATAAGTTAACTAAAACTCATTCAAATTCTAACCCAGTAACTCTTAATATCAACAATGTTTATCTTTCAATCTCAAATGAAACAGTAATTAGTTTTCTGAATAGTTTATCGTGACAAACCATTTTTTCAATATTATAACTCGATGTTTTAGATGAAATTGGTTCAGTTGGATTTGTGCATCTGCAAAATTTTCAGAGCCTTGCAGTAACAGAATTGGACAACACCATCTTTGTCAAGAGGTGGCTTGTGTGTGCAAGGGGTGCAGGCATGAAAAGAAGTATGCACAAAGGCTGCATAGAAGAGTCTGTCCCTCTTGCATCATACCATGGTTCTTTCCACAGCAGACCATAGGCCACCTGGAAATGAAGGATAAGGCTACTATCTCTGTAAACTCTGAGCTCAACTAGGCAAGTATCTACATAAGGGGCAAGCAATAGTAGTAGCAGAGTTAGATGAGATCATCTGCTATTTTAGTTCCCTGTGTGGGACATAATACAACTGTAAGTATGAAGTCTTACCACCAATTTGGCCTTGGTTTCAATGGCTTAGTTAGCTGAACTGGAATACCTTGGCTCACTACAGGGCATTTTGCTAGAACTTCTTAAATGTAAAATAGAGACTATGTGAAGAACTGCACAATCTGGATACTACTAGCCCCTAACAATTTATGCAGATGATAAGTTCTTCACTTGTTGACCAGACAGGGCTGCAGTGCTCTTTGTCTTTGAAAAGAGCCACTAAAACATGAAGACTAGAATTGCATTGCATATCCTTGATTTGGCTTACCAAAGTCTTTCATTTTAAAATAAAAAAATAATTTATATATAGAACATAGACCTGGCAGAGGTTGTTTTGTGATACTTCCCCCTCTTTTAATGTACTAATAAATCAGACTAACGAATAAGCTTTTTCTGAAAAGGCTTTTTATTATTTGCCATACTGTATAATGAATGGAACCTTTCAATAGATTTAAAATACTAATTAAAAAAAAATATGTAGGTATTGTTTTTTAAATTAATACTTGACTTGAGTGAGAGGAAGTTTGTAAATTTTTTGGGGATATGAAGAGGAGTCTGAGTCACTCCTGAAAGCTCTGAAGCTTGGTCCAGCAGTCAAGGCAATGGCAAAACTCCCTGCTGTCAGCAAGGCCAGGATTTGATTCTGTACCTTTTCAGGAGCTGATGATTCACAGTCATGTTCTGGGAGGACCTTGGCACAGAAATCACTGGTACTTTCTGAGCTTTTTTGAGCCTACTAACTGCTGTGCTGTATTTGTGGCATTCAGAGTTAATAAACTGTTACTCTTTTTTCATGCCTTAATAATACAATAGACCCCATAGCTGGGCTCTGTATGTATTTGGTAATTAATATAGATGATGACATTTCAATGTTACTGAAAATAAGCTCAGGATTATTGCATGAAATGTAAAAATTTGCATTGAATTATGGGGATATGAGACATGAGGCAGTGATTGCTACTGTCTCTTTGCTTGCTAAGTATCTTCTGTAAGCAACAATAAAATTCTTTAAATATTTTGCATATTATTTATCACATGTAATGTGTGCAAGGAGAGGACTTAAAACTCTCAGTGTTGCCATCTGTGTAAGCCTAGATCTACTGGGTCTTTTTCCATTTCTTGTTACAGTTGTTTGTCATAATGGAAGAATGTTGTCCTCTTTTTAGCTCATTATATATTTTGTGTATCTGTTTTGTGCAATTAATACTTAACAGTAATGATGTAGTTGATTTGTTGAAGGATGTCATTGCAAGAAAGTTATAGCATGGAGCTTAGGAGCACAATCAGATGTTATTTATACTCCCTTTATACCTTAGTGTTATGCTTAATTTGAGGAAAGAAATAAATAATTTGTCTTTTGTTCAAACCCAGATCTAATTACAATATGATTTTCTGTTATGTTCATCACCCGAGTCCAACACAGAGGTGTTAGCTATAGTTGATGACAAATCTTCCTGTGCTAAAGTTACTATTGGTACAGCTAATACTTGGAGTACCTTCCACAGGTGTTGCAAAGCTACAAAATGTGGGAGTGTGGGTAGTGCACACAAGGCCCTATTCTTGGCTACAGCTGCAAATTGGCCAGATGAAATTCTCAGCTGCTCAGCTGCAGTGAATGTGGTGTAGGTGGCCTCCTCATCCAGAGACCCTCACTCTCCTCACCCATCTTCAGCCTGTTTTGGTTCAGGACATGGTCCCAGGAAAGATGGGGAGTCATACTGACCGGGGGGAGGGAGAGAATGCAGGAGGACTCTGCTCCCCTGCTCCAGCTTTCAACTGGTACATAATTACATAAGTTTATGACTGGAGGAGCTGGGGAGTTGGATGGCTACGCCCTTCCAGCCTGCCTTCCCTGTGCTGTAGAAAACAGAATCAGCCTCTGTGAGAAGAATATGCTTGGCTGGTCTACTAGCCTTTCCATTGGAGATAGAAAGGTTGGTTTAAGCACAAAATGGGCTTTGTACCTAAGTGGATATAAACTGATATCACATCCTCTAAGTTATAACTCTTGTAATCTCACTGATTTAACTCACAAAACAACATAAAATATGCATAAAGTGCAATCTTTCTCATGTGAAGGAACATGGATAACTAGAAAGTAACTGAAAAATTACTGTAGACTGTACCTTCAAATGAGAATGCTAAGGAAGACCACATACAGAAACTGGGAACTCCAGAGCCTTATCCATATAAATTGTCATTTTGCATGGGAACACAGGAATTACCATGCTAGATTAGTTCGGCTAGTCCCAAACCTTGCCTGTGATAATCATTAGTATGAAAAGCTGCATGGAAAGTTTTAAGCAAAGTCCAGGGCAATTAACTGTTGATTAGCAAGGTAAGTTTTTCACTGTAAACTGAGTATCAGGTTCTCTCTTAAATCTGCCTAACTTAATTATGTATCAACACAGTAATACATCCTCATGTTCTGTCAACCCCTATATTTTGGTAGGTACAAAAATTGAATGTTAATATACCCATACATATACCAAGCCCATACATCATGATTTTCTGAATCCCCTCGACTTTCTGCCTTCAGTAAAACTTATATATTGTGTGGGATATATTTAAATTTTATTAATAATATTCTGTATAGCCAAATGTCCTCCTGTACATGAATAGGAGAGAGGTAACTGGCTATCCCTGGTTAATCTTATTATTTTGGATGTTTTCATTATGGCCCTTATATACATGTAAGTAGTTTATGAGACTAAAACCATTAATTTTCTGTAGAAATTAGCAGAAATGTAAAATTGCATCATAAGCACGTTTTTGAAGTTTTATTAAAATCTTCTAAAAATCTTTTCTATTTGCTAGTACATAAATATGCTGTTGAAAATAGGCAGGGTACAATGAATTTAGCAGAAAACTGACAGAACCTAATTTAAATGGATTTTATTAACACCATACTGTTTTTAAAATACTTTTACAGTTTATTGCACAATATGAGCTTGGTAACTACAAGAATACAACAAAACAATTTTTGGTAATTCTTGCGTAAGAACGAGTAGCATATATTGTTCCATTACAGTGCCAAATTAAAAGTTAAAAATACTAGGCCAAATCATAAGGCTTTTAATTCAGTGTTAGATTCTACTTTCCTTAATGAGGCAGACTTTTTGTGTGTGCAATAAGGGACTTAGTCCAGATGAGTAACATTACCAAGACATCTTGGTGACTGTAATCTTTATCATTCACTCACGGCACAGACTCCTACTGATTTTCCTATCTCTAAGGCTAACTCCCTTGTGACACAGTGATATATGAGTCACTTTATTCATATCGCTGGAGTTGTAAGGAACTTGCTCATGTATGAAAGAGAAGGCAGCCAGACATTCAACTATTATTTATTCAATGACAGCTCTGAAAAGACTTGGTGAATTATGAGCAAAAGCTCAGAGTAGAGGCATATTTATTTGCTTGAAAGACAAAGCATCAGAAGACGTTTGGTTTTAGGATTCAAAAAAAAATAGCAGGAATGCATCTATGCTTTTTAAGATTTGACCAGCTATTACCTGTGTGCCAATCCCAATAGCCATGGCTAGAGTTATGGTAATTTCTCCTCCTTCAACACTGGAGCTCCACAGGATTACAAACAGAAGTCCTTGGAAGGACCAAATGCAAGGCCTGCAACTCTGCCATGATTTTATGTGGGTTTTAGTCTCCTGCACAGAAGCATCCTTCCTGCTTGTGTTGCATCTGAGACATAACTGCTTTGAGAAAGCCTGCAACAGTCCAAACGTTCTGGGGAAGCTAAATGGCCATTTAATATTATCAGCATTCAGATAACAGTCATTTTTTCTTCCACCGTCCTTTGTTCCCCTTCCAAATGGATGCACAACTTAAAATGTCAGGCAGTTGCCTCACTTTTACGTGTTACTCAGATTCTTGGATGTGCAAATGCCTGAATGGGCATCTTAAGTTACTAATTTACATATGTAAAAAAAATCACTCTACCCTGCTATGTATGTGTCAGAATTGGCATCCACTGTGTCTGCATTTCTGAGGCATATTAAATATGTTTCTTTCTAACAGCTTGGACCTCTAAATATTCACTTAAGATTTGTATGTAAATATACCAAGGACATACTGCATTGATTTCCATGGGATTTGTGTTATGCAGCCCTGAAATCCAAGATATTAATGGTCTGTATAACAACCAGAAAATACCAAAGCATAATACTGTATCTCATAAAATACCTGATAAAATGCAATGAGAGCTATTCTAGAGGAACACAGTGTTTCTTTCTCTGGACCTTATTACAATTAAGGTTTTAGAAATACTAGAGAATTTAGAGGAGAACAAAAGTAAAATAATAAACTCACAAGGGCTGATCTGTGATTTAAAAGTATACATTAACACACATCAATAGTCAATATATATGTGTTCAAAGTACTTAGTACCCATTCTCAAAAAAAGTCTCAGCAACACAGGTTTTTAGAAGCCTGATAGTCAAAAATGTGAATAAGAAATGTCAAAAATATTTTTGTAGCAAAACCATATTGGACAGGAGACAATAACAGTTGGACAACATACATGGCCTATAAACATTGTATGGGGCTGGAAGGAATTGTTTATATTTTCTCATTTTCTGCAAGAATAATGAGATTACTTTCAAAAAGAACATTTTTAATCTTCTTTCATCAGATAACGTGGAGGACAATGAAAAATACAAAAACTGGAGAAAGGCAAACAATGCTGATTTGATAGTATTGAAAGGTAGTGGAATGGAATAGTTCCAGTTGGAAGAGTTCTGCAGCTGTCATTTAGTCCAACTGCCTGACCACTCCAGGGCTGAACGAATATTCAAGCCTGCTATGAAGGGCATTGTCCAAATGCCTCTTTTTGGGGCACTAACAGGTACAGGTCATCAACCACCACTCTAACACACCCATTCCAGTCTCTGACCACTCTCTCAGCAAAGAAATGCTTCCTAATGCCAAGTCTGAACCTACCCTGATGCAGCTTTGAAGCACTGCCACATGCCCTGTTGCTGGATACCCAGGAGAAGAGACCAGCACCTCCCTCTCCTCAGCACTTCCCCTCCTCAGGACGCAGTAGAGTGCAATGAGGTCACCCATCAGACTCCTTTTGTCCAAACCAGACAAACCAAATGGCCGTACGGTGCAGAGAGCAACACCGAGTTGAGACCCTGCACAGGAGGAGGGATTTGGGCACCACTGTAGCGGGGCTGCACCCAGCAGTGCAGGCT
>VZRW01003849.1:33239-52094 GCA_013398125.1 Aegotheles bennettii | reverse complement strand
GACAGGACAGACAACCGAGGACTCCGTTGCCTCTGTGGAGACACCTGCTGCAGTGGAGCCTGTCCTCCCCCCCATGCCTCACAACGACTGCTAGAGCTGGCCTCTTGGTGATCGCTGGACATCTGTTGGGGTTGGTAAGATAAACTCTAGCCTTGTATTGTTTGTAACCTTAACTCTGTGTGTGTGTTATAATTAATAAAATTCTGTCTCAGTACACGTTTTGCCTCCTCGCTCTCAAATTGGAATCCCTGAACCCTGGAACACCAGTTAAACATTTCCTGTGTGGGAAGGAATTCACAGTTGTCGTCACTTAACAAAGATAAATTCAGCTCACTTCTGCATATGCAATACTTTAATATTAAACTCTTTTATTGTACTGCAAAGTTCTCATTAATGCTACATTTTGAGAAATGGAGCCATTTTTATTGTGACTTTTGTAATAGGTTGACATTTAATTCTGAAAGAAATGTGCTACACGTATTTTGAATAAAAATTATTCCAATTTTATCATGGGCACATAGCTGTGATTAAAAACTGAGAATATACTACAAAAAGCAAATCTACTCTTTCAACAAATAACGTAAATACCTGTTTTGGAGACACCTCAAGGAAAAACCACAGTTTTACTGACAGAGCATTATAGGAAACCCTTGTTGGATTTTTATCCTCAAATTTTTCTCTTTTCTGTAATTCTGCTGCTGTGGAACTTGTTACAAAACTCACCCCTTGCTACAATGTAGTGTTCTAGCATGTAATGTTTAATTCTGCCAAAAAAGTGTAATTAGTTCTCAGCCAAGAACAACAGCTTGAACTGGGTGTGAACCGTGCTACTCAAATCCCCTTGAGTTTGCTGCAACCTAAAACAATACTTTGAGAAATGTGAGCTGCTGTCTTAGTTGCTAGATAGTCCTGAAAATGAAACATGAAAATCTAAGTGCAGTTAAAGTCAAAATGCAGAACATGGTATTAATATAAATTACATAGGGCTTTTGATCTACTATTACTCCTTTCTGTCTTGTATTTAACCAAGATACTGTGATGATTTCCCTTATTTTTTAAATTTTTTTTTTTTAGTTTTTAACAATATGAAAGGCCTTTGCTAAAACAATGTTTTGTCCTTGATGAAATGATAGCACCCTCTTCGCTTTTCCCTGCACAGGTCATCTCAGCTTCCCAAATGAGGGAGGAAAACAGTAGACAAAGAGATTCAAATGTCAGGTTGAAGAATGTGTCATGACAAATTTTCAGATGCTACGTCCTTTCTACACTGGG
The DNA here is from genome assembly GCA_013398125.1 of Aegotheles bennettii. Lineage (NCBI taxonomy): Eukaryota > Metazoa > Chordata > Aves > Caprimulgiformes > Aegothelidae > Aegotheles > Aegotheles bennettii. The sequence continues at coordinate 50,822 of VZRW01003849.1, read as the reverse complement.
CACTAGACATGGCTGTGCTGCATTTGTGCAGTGCTGATCGAAGGTTTGTTTCGAGTGGAAGCCAACTTGAATCTGAACTAACTTCACACGCTGCTGGTTTCAAGCTATTTCCATGATAAGGAAAAATGATTACTTAAGAGATAAAAATCCAGTGTGCATTCCAATTGGTCAAACGGTTTCTATGGTTGCAGAGCGATATCTAAAGATTCAGCTGAAAAAAATGTGGCTTAAAGATGAGAAAACAGCTTATCTGGTGCATCCCTTCACTAGATACACCAGACAAAAATGGAGTTCCAGGCTGCAGAGGAGATATAGGCAGGTGGTTTTGTCTCTGAATCTTTGCAAATAACTCCTCTCCCCAAATAAATATTTTCCAAAAGCCCTGACAAGTCCATATATGCTGCAGGGGGCCTCTTTTTCATTTTATGTTGTTAGCTAGCAAAGCTTTTAAGTGCCCCAAGAGATTTAAAAGAATATAATGAGATTTATGCAGGGGAGGCTCAGGAGACCAGATTGCACTGATTGGGAAGGTGGCTTACCAGGATGCACCTAGATGTAAGCTATGAAAACAAGAATAATATTTGTTTTGGCTGTATTCTGCAAGGACACTTCACCCCATAGCTTTTAGACAAGTCATCACACAAAGTATTACCTAATTTACTGCTATGTTTTTCTCTGGTTTACCATTAGGAATAATATTGTCTTATTTTTCCTGAGGTTTGCTAACAGCAGAGTGGGAATAAAAAATTTATAGGTATAATATGAGAAATTAATCTTGACTTTTCCTAAGCATTTTTTTTACATACATATTTCTTACCATGCCACAGTAATATTTCTATTTTACTTTTTCATTTTACTTATAAAATTGCAGATCCTTAGGAGCATCTATAATTTCTGTAATACTTTCAGAGCTAGTTCTTAGTCCATCAAGGTTATACAAAGGCAATTGAACTGGAATAATGAGTACTGGAGTCTTACTGACGTAAGGAACTTCCCGTTCCTACTGGGAGGTAACTCTGCCACCTCATCTATAAGACACGAGTGAGTGGAGAAAAAGTACTAAAATATAGCTCAGAAGACAAAGGAATTTTTCAAAAGAATACAAATACACATTTTAAGGCTCATTCCTGCAATAGTAACACCATCATTCATCCTACCAGCTTGTGTGCTTTCTCTGTATTTACATAGTCCCAGGTAATGCATTCATCTCTGGAAAGCAGCAGCCAGGGCTGTGGTGGGGAGAACAGGGAAACAAGAGTGAAAATCCAAACAAAGCTCATCACTGTTTTTTCTCTGTGGTTTACCAATGGAAATAATAATGCCTTATTCTATTAAATGAACAGTAATGTAGAAAAATTATATGTAAGTTCACACTGCTCCTCTTCCCTTAGCAATTCCTCTATAGTAACATTTTCTAGTAATAAGGTTACAGGATCCATGTTACAGTCAGAGCACTTTATGCAAGGAATTGTTCCCATTTACTGCACACTTAAAAGATCCGTAGTTGCTACTTATTTTTTAAGGTCCCAAACTTTATGAAATAGCTGGAAACAAGTCTGTTATAGATCAGATTTATAATATATGATGCTTTGATTCTTTGTTTGGATCATATTGATACATAGGCACAAGTGAATTGACATTTCACTTTGAAGTCTCCTACATTTTCACAAAGATACCACGCAAAAAATTGCACACAGTTTCTTAATGCCTCAGGTCTACATCAGATATATGAGGAAATCTGGCTGAGGTGAAAGATACTTCTATTTTTTGGTCATTGCCTTAGCAGCATACATCAAATTGTTGTCATTATACTACTTCAATCACTCCAGAAAGACTCTGATGGTTCTGTGGCTTATACACATTTGCTTTCCTGGCACATGTTCATCTTAAGTTCAAGTCAGTGATAAAAGAAACCTGAAAAATTCTGTCTTGCCACAAGAAGACTGTGGAAGAATCGGTGTACTCAAGCCTGTGCCATTGCAGGGGATCACTGTTATCTTCATGAAGGGAATGGAATGAGATAGACCCTCAAGTCCTGATCCTACAGCTTAGATATGTGAATATATAAATGGTCAGGTTTCTACCAACAGAAATCATACATGTGATCAAAACTATGCACAATTAGGTCTTAAGATTAGCTCTGAGGCTTCTGTAAATTTATCAGAAATGAGGCTAGTTCAGTTAAGATTCCGTTGTTCACTTTTTTTTGTCTGAGGGATGAAAAACACTGAAATACACTCTTCTATGAAAGTGTGAAGTGGCACCCTGTGAAGATTTCTGAGTAGTCAAAAGCACATGATAATGCTCTTATCACATGCTATTGAACTGACCATGTGAGAACACACTTAAAGTATAGATGATCTTCATAAAGGCAATTAGTCTAACACCCTAAAGACTTCCTTTTAACACACAGTGATAAAGCATTATGCTACACTACAAAATCTCTAGCACTGTACATCCTGAATCAGTAAATGACAGAGAACTTTAAAAAGACAAAAAAAGATGTGTTGCTTACAGACAAATATGATTTCTTTCTGCACAAAGAAGAAAGACACATAAATACACACAATATTATTCTAGTATTAGTGTAATAACTTAGATTTTGGGAGCAGACTAAGCTTACTCAAGTGTGCTAAGCTACATTTGGAAAGACATAGTATTCCTGTTCTTTTTTACGATGTCCCAAGAGAGAGACTGTAAAATCTCCGGATCATCAACTTGTGATGTGTCAGATGCTGGCTCTGTTGTGTGGGTCTGTTAGATCCCAGGTAAGTACAAAAAAGGCATTTCATTTGCCTGTACTGCATGCATCTGCATGTGAGACGAAAAAGAAGCGTGACCAACAGGTCAAGGGAGGTGATTCTCCCCCTCTACCCCACTCTGGTGAGACCCTGCCTGGGGTACTGTGTCCAGTTCTGGAGTCCCCAACATGAGAAGGACATGGAGCCATTGGAGCAGGTACAGAGGAGGGCCATGAAGATGATGAGAGGGCTGAAGCATCTCTCCTATGAAGACAGGTTAAGAGAGTTGGGGTTGTTCAGCCTGGAGAAGACTCTGGGGAGAACTTAAAGCAGCCTTCCAGTACCTGAAGGGGCCTACAGGAAAGCTTGGGAAGGACTTTTTACAAGGGCATGGAGTGATAGGACAAGGGGTAATGGTTTTAAACTAAAAGAGGGTAGATTCAAACTAGATACAAGGAAGAAATTTTTTACAATGAGGATGGTGAAATAGTGGAACAGGTTGCCCAGAGAGGTGGTGGAAGCCCCATCCCTGGAAACATTCAAGGTCAGGTTGAACAGGTCTCTGAGCAGCCTGATCTAGATGAAGATGTCCCTGCTCATTGCAGGGGGTTGGACTAGATGATTTTTAAAGGTCCCTTCCAATCCAAACTATTCTTTGATTCTATGAAAGCCTACTTAATGTGTATCATCAACAACCAGAAAGCAGCAATACTTTGTAACTTTTCACTCATTATTATAAATAAATTGGATCCTCATCCAGATTTGCCACATAGGGTAGATAGCAAAGATTTGTATAATATTGTTTAGTGTTTAGAAAATATTTAATCATCACTGTAGAGTACAATTTGCATTATTGCCATTTTTCATGCCAACATGATTTGTATGGCAGCCAATGTATGCTAATTTGAGAATTTCCCTAATTAATTTTTGTCAGTGTGCTGTCCTAACATGACTTAAAATGTACAGCTTAATGTATTAAATGTATTAAAATTGCTTCTACTTCCCATTGTATACCAGGGAGTAATTTGCTATTAACAGCAAGTGTTTACAACAATCTTTAGATGCACATATTCTAATTAAAGTGAACATCCAACATGTTGGCCAAGGATGAGTCATACTTCACAACAGCTTTACAGGGAAGGAGATCTGAGTTGTGTATTCTTCTGAGGCAATGGCCAACAAGAATAAATTGTTTTCTTTTGTGTGAAATGTATTTTGTGCTGCTTATTGCATGCCTAAAGGATGGATTAGTGAACAGGAAAGTACCAAGACTGGGCATACATACTGCAAGGGACAAGGACGGCAGCTGCAGTGGAGGGCTGGAGGGAGGACTATTTGAAAACTTGGTTGATTAGGTTTTGTTGCTAAGCACAAAGCCTACTCTATGTGCATTTTTATCACTCAGGAACAAGGTACCAGCATATGCCACCCTAGTTTCCATGGTTTCCATTCAGCCACAGTGCCCTCTCAGAAAAGAAACAACTTTACTTTCATATTCATTGCATATATTCCTCAGGTATCTTAACACCAGAATTGCAACTTCAATTATCTATGGACAGATCATCATGATTTGATTCTTGAACACAACACATACTTTCCCAGACCTAAAAGCATCTCCTCTCACACCAGAGAGGTTTCAAAATAAACACCCTTACAGAGATCCCTTTTGTCAAAGAGCGCTGAACCTTTTGAACATCACAGGTTATGACGCGCTCTGACAATGAATGGATTGTGCAATTCCAGCTTGGTCTCAGATGGTACCATCACATTACCAGCAGGCAGTGATAGACTGAGGGCTTGGAAGAGGTTGCTGGGAACCTCCATCAGCCACTGCCCCACCGCAGGAGGGCATGCTTTGCTGCTGTGATGGTCGAGGTGAAGGAAAAAGATCCGCAGTGTGAGGGCAGTCCCCTCTCAAAAGGAGTAGTTCCTTGTATTCTCAGAAGAGTGAATGCATTTTAAATACAGTTTATTCTGAAGGTGTCAGGCTAGATCAACAGCTTCTAATCTCTGCACCTTTCAACAACTCCAGAAAGCACAATGCACAGTGACCTACTCTGTAGCAAAGCCCCTTGTGTACTCTAGCTATATCTGAATCACACAGTGTTCAGTGTGATACTCTCCTAGAAGAATCTGCAGTGATTTACTTAGGACAACACAGAATACATGCAAAGACAATAGCAAATGTTCTCATTTTTTTCTGAATTTTCATCTTTTCCATGTAGCTGTGGTGTTCTCAGCATATGATAATCAAAGACAGCAGAAGCTGGTCTTTAGGTAGCAAATTGTGAGTCAAATGACATGAAATATGCCAAGACAGATGGGATAATCTAATTTTTAAATGTGTCCGTTGAAACAACAGAGTCAAATCACAATCATCAAACAAGCCTCTTCATGATTTTCTGACCCATCACCATTTCTGACTTCCTACATATCCTAAAATACCTGTGAAATGAGGCTCCAGTTACACTTGTTACTAGAAAACTGCAAGGAAAGACATTCCTTACCCTAATCATCCTTCCTTCTCCCACCTCTACAGCTGATTAGAGCTGTGGTAAATCTGTAGTAAATAACCGTTGGAAAATGTTGACAAGTTAATTGGGCTCATAACTGCAAGGCAATGAGACATTTCTGCAACTGTTTAGATCAGCTTTGTCAGAAGTAAGTCAGTTACAAGGGCGACACATTTAATTCTACAAAGAACACATGGAGAATAAATCAACTTTCAGGCTTGAATTACAGTGCAGGAGGGATAATTACCATAGCAGAACATGTACTTAGAAACAAAAACCTTTTGTAGCGCACAAACACCTGGAACAGAACTACACTGAAAACTGATGCTGAGTATCCAAAAAATATAAAATAGGAATATTGAATAAAACAGTTTTAACATTCTGAATTATGAGAATTTACATTCACAGGGGGGATGGAGAAGGGCAGCTTCGAACAGACTTCTAAAACATACTGAGGTGATGCTGAGCATTTGCTAGGCATCCATTTGTTCCCGAAAGCCAATGAACAATTGTGGAACTGCTTGCGTCTTTTCGTTCCACAGTCCCCATATGCCTGGTAGGTGGATAACACGCATGTGCAGTCTAGCAGGCCTGCCTCAGTTAGAAATTTACATAAATCAGAGACACTTCCAATTATTAGAAGTCATATCAAAAACCTAAGGTGAGCTTTGAGATCTGGACTGACAGAACTGAGCTCTTTTACATAACTGCCCTACACCAAATTTTGCCATTTTTCTGTTCAGTGAAGTACAAATTGGCAATTTGTTCTTCTTGTTCCTTACATTCTCAGATATTAGAAACCTGTACCTGGTTTAAAACCTAGCAATAGTATATAGGGTGCTAATTAAAATGTGTATGACATTTAAAGTCTATCTAGATAAAATAAACTTGGGCAGGTGATCTGATGAATTACTGAGTTTTACAAAATTTTACCCGTTATAAAAGCTTGGTTTCCTTGTTCAGCATGGCACTGAATGTTCCTATTAGTTGAGGACACTTTGGAACAAAGGACAGATCTTTGAAAAAAAAAATAAATAAAAATCTTCACTTCATAGTCACCTAATTGGCATGAGTTTGCAGTTTTCCTGGAATGCACAGTGAGGCTACAACACAATCTAAGTTATTTCTCATCTACAACAACTGGCTACAAAGTGGTAGGGACTACAGTATTATCAGTCCCAAGCACAGAAAAATCTTGTGTCCCAAGAATCATATTACTGCCCTCAAGCATCAAGGGGGGAAAAGAAATATAGGGTTCGTGGGGTTTATTTGATTTACAATTATTGAATCTTTGCAGCATATTTTTAATCTTTTCTCTACAGTCATAAGGCTTAGAAACGTCCATAAAAAAAAGGGAAAGAAAGCTTTTCACCCACTAGCAGGACTGAAGGAATTAAGATATCTTCAGAGAAAAAAAGGTAACATTTTTTTCTGAGAAAAACATAAGTGACAGTGTAAAATCCATAGTATCTTAATCAGCTATTGAGAACTGGTTTGGAGGACGGTTTTCCAGCACATAGTTAAAAATTTTCTTCAATATTTGTTTTTTATTATTTTCTCAAAAGAAGAAATCTCATCTTTGTTGGCGACATGGATGGAGGGATCGAGTGCACCCTCAGCAAGTTTGCTGGTGACACCAAGCTGTGTGGTTTGGTCAACGTGCTGGAGGGAAGGGATGCCCTTTGCTTTTTAGAGATGCATGAAATAATCCTGTATATGATCTGTATACCACTCTGGAATACCACTAAATACAAGTACCGTATAAATCGGCAGTGTTGTTTGTTAGGAAAAGCCCTCAGTAGATTACCAAAGGAGTTTTTGTTTTAACTATGTGATCTTTATTTCCTGTGAATTATTCCAGAGCAAATTCTGTCTTTTAATGGTTTATGGTTATTCTGAGTTCTTCCTTTATCTTTATTTTCATACTTCACATAATCTTAGACATGACCACTGTGATGACCTAATGTGATCTAAAATAAAGTGATGTAATGCTTCCTTAATTTCCTGTTTCTTCAAAATAGAAAAGAAGCTTCTGGGGGAAAAAACAAACCCACTATTTAACAAACAATTTCAAGTGAGAAGCAATCCTGTATAATCATTAGAAAATTACCACAGTGATTTTCTACCTTCATGGTTCAAGACTGAGCTCTACTCTAGACTGACTGTTTGTGGTAAACTTTCAACCATTTATTGCCTCTCTTTAACCAATGTTTATAGTACTGAAAAAAACTGTATTCCCCATGAAGATACTTACAAACTGTGATTTAGTGATAAAACAACATCACCTCTGCAATGCATATACAAAGAAATGCACACAGTATCAGTCTAGCAATGGTTGAAGAAGAATAGGAAATACCTCTAGAATTGTCAGGGAAATGACAGACTTACTCAAAATATCAACTATTCCAAAAGAGATGCTCACAGCAGCTCTAACACGAATACCCTGTTTGTTCTGTTGAGGAAAAACACCCTGGAGGCTGTAGAAGTCGTTTTGCCTACACACCCTGCAGACTGTTCTGAGACTTGCTGTATCTCTTAAGTACACTGATGTTATCATGTCAAGCTGTGACTGAAACATTTTCTATTAAGGCTGGAGATGACACTATGATATGATAGATCTTTTCCATTTCTAGCTTCTGTATGTGTCTCTGTAGGCTGGAAATTTGCAATGTGGGCACTACAATGGCAAACAGGCTTTGAGGAACATGTAGCTTCTGTGCATTATCAGTCTTGCAAATCAGTCCTTCTTTTAATGTATAATTAAATTGTGGAACCCATTGCTGTGAGATGTTACGGAGGTCAAAAGTATAAATGGATTAAAAATAAGTTAAAAAATCCCAACAACAATGAGGTGAAAGTGTAGCTGTTAAACACAGCAGTTGGGATGCAACATCTGGAAAGCACAAGAGATTTAGGAAGTCCATAAATCACTGACTGCTGGAAATCAGATATAATTATTTGGTACATGGCCTGATTCTTATGCTGTTCCTGTAAGCATCTACTGATCACCCTTAAGAAAACACTGGGCTAAAACACGCCAGCATGAGTGACACACTAAAGCTGTGTGGTAGCTTTGTGGTTGACTCACCAGAACAAGACATGCATTGGTCAGGGTGTCAAATACCCTTTCACCAACATTTCAGAACAGAGGCATTCAAACAGGCCAAGAAGAAACAGATCTCAGGGCAGTATGAATGGAAGCACTGCAGTTCGTAAGACCCATAAGTCTATACTGTTGATTTTTCCTGCATTTCCCAGTGTGCCACATGAAAACATCTGAGAATGCATAAATCTGGAAGCAAGGTGTTTTCACCCTGTACAGAAATGTTGCAAGCTTAGTATTTTAAAAGTCCTCGCTGTGTGGTGACTATCATTCAGGCTGCAGCAGAAATAACTGGTTGCATAGATACAGCTACTGGGCTGTGTCAGAGAGTCACCACAGAAATGGCAGAAGCTGTGCTCTCTTTCAGAGTTCACTTGCCTCTGGAACACAGCTTGTGGAATGGCCTTTGTGGGCCCTCCTAATCTACTCCTGCATGAAGTCAGCTGGCATAGTTTAACCTATTGCTTAATGTATTTTGAGCTAATCTTGGCTGACCTTTTGCTGAAGCAAATAAGAAACACTTGTACAACCCTTTCTGCCGGCTCAGCTCTGATGACAAGTGCCCTCCAGCAGAAAAGCTGTCATGTCTAAAACTTCCACACATGCTTTCACAAAAGTTATTTAATGCAACTCCACAGCTCAGTAAGAGTTCAATCCCTGCACACGCAAGGTATAGCAGAGCAGAACGTGTATTTTCTCCTTTTAATCTCCAAGACAGAGTTGTAGCTATGTACACACATAGACAGTAGAATGCTTAGAATGTAGAATTCAGGGGGGGCAGTTTGCACAAGAAGGAAAGACTCCAGGCTGTCTTACAGCCTTCTGATTAAATTGGCAGAGCTGGAAATCACAGATGTCATCTTTGTACTGAAAGAAGTTCAACCCACCATGACTTCTGCTGAAAAGCTGTTCCAGAACCGGATTCTTCTGATTATTAGAAATGTTCTAAATTTCAAGCCTAAATTTATTCATAGCTCTTCTCCCTCCTTGGTGATTGCCATCTCACTGCCTGTTTATTTATAGGCATCAATCATAATATTAGAAAGGACTTTATATAGAGCAACCAGGAGAGATATGCTTCAGTAAACATGATCTGAAATTGAAAAAAGAGTGGTTTCATTTTTCCAAGTTTGTGGGTTAAAATACATCTTTGCTGTAACCATCTCCTCCCTGCATGAAAAATAAAGAATCAGAGCTGGCGTCAGCTGGTCTGTTTGAAGACAAAAAGGGTAAAGAGTATGCTGATAATTAACAAGAGGTTGATTCTTCAAGTATATTTACTTTTAATAACACAGAGTTGCTTTAAGAGGAGACTGAGCTTTCACATTAATAATCTTTTTATTTGCAGTAATCAGCATTCATAAAAATAGAATAGTGTCAAATTATGAATTTTTAAATGGATATTTTATTTATTCCTTGGATATTTTACAACCCTTCTCCCTAAAAAAACAACAGGTAGCAAATGCTTATATTTGCTAGAAAACAGACTTAAAATGTCTGCATTTTTAAAATACAGAACTAAAACATAAAAGAATAGCCTGCGCTCTGTTCGTGCCTACATAATGGTTTCCCCATAGGTGCCCTACATAATGGTTTCACGTGGATACTGAATAAACAAGAACTAATATGCCAAGCAAAGCGTAATATGCAAAATTCCTGATTGCTAAAAAGCCATTACTTCTGTCTTCGTCTAAGTAAAATGGATAAGCAACAAATTATTTCTTCAGTCTATATCTGTTTGTTTGAACTCTGCTGCACGGCCTTCAAATCACACAGTGCATCATACACAGAGTGTGTGCACACACTCAAAAAACTCAGTGTCATGAAGTCTCTGATAACAACCTCCTAATTGCTCACTCTTGGCGTTTGTGCATCTAAAAATTAGATACGAAGTTAAGAAAAGAAATAAAAACCTATGAAGACTGAAATGATGTTTAAGGAGCACTCATTCCCCTCCTCCTTACCTACTCCACATGGAGATCACCAGCCACAGAGAAAGAAGCTGACTTTTCTACTGCAGGACTCAGGTACTGCTCCAAAGGTAACTCTAATTTGCTCTTTTTGCCATCTTCCCATCTAGAATCTACATCTACAACATTTTCATCTCATCTACCTCATACCAAAGATATGTTTGAGCTTATTTTAACAAAAATTCCACTTCACTCAAAGTAGAGATGCTCCTTTGGAAGACCTATAATGCTGGGAACAATAGACATATTCATACTTTATACAAGAAATTCTAAAAATAATAATTCATGGGATTCAGAGCGAAATTCTGAACCTGTATAGGTTAACATCACTTCTAAAAATTGAAAACATTATTTAATTGGCTAAATCAGTTTGCTTTCTCTGAAGCACACAGATTGTCACTCAACACTGACAGATAACCACCAGATATAATTGAGAAACGTTAGAGTTATTGAGACTGAAGTTCTCTAAAATCATGGGGTGAATTTGTAGTTGCATTCAAACAAAAGGCAAAAAAAGGTGTTGGGCATCATCTGAAAGGATAGTGAGAGAGCAATTTGCCACAACTCTAGTGTGAGTCTACTGTACTCACATTTTGAATGCTCTGTGCAGTTCTGGTCTCGGCCATCTGGAAAGGACATGGTAGAATTAGGGAAGATACAAAGAAGACAACTGAAATTATTGAAATGATTAAAGGGAGTGGCTGCTTTATGAGATCAGACTAAAAAAGTTGAGACTTTTTAACTGGTAAAAGAGAGTGCTGTGGTAAGGCTTGTTCAAGGTTTATGAAATCATGAAGGCAGCTGAAAAGATGAATATGGAATAATTTTTCACCAAATCTCAAAGTCTGGCTTGTTTGGTGAAATTAGTTTAAAAGAGATAAAAAGAACACATTACTTTACGCAGTGGCTAGTAAATTTCTGCACTTGCTGCCAAAAGAAGTTGTGCAGATCTCAACACCGGGTTCGAATAGGAATTGGACAAGTTCATGTACAATAGGCCAAAAAATTAATAATAAAAGGATTAGGCAAGAATCTACCTTCCTAACAGCCATGGAAGCCAGTGGAGTACAAGGGGAAAGGCCTGAAAAAGGTGGCCAAGCTTGTGTGCCCTCTATAAATAGTTTCTCCTACTGCTGCTGTTTCTATTTGCTTTTCTGTTTGGGTACGTATTAGCAAAACCTTTAAGCCCCCCTGAGGAGGCAGAGGGCTAAAGGTAATGAAACCAAGGAGAAAAAATGAAATACAATGAACAACAAATGAAAGAAAGGGAAGAGTTACAAGACTGAACATACAGAGATAGGGAACTGAAGATGGGCATGAAGCAGAGAAATCCTGACACCACCTGCCACTACTTGAAGGCTAACTGAGGAGGAGGTGGATGCTGCCCAGTGATGCTCTTGTCTGGAGATGTGGGAGAATGATGGACACAGGTCCCACAGTCACCAGGGTCCTCTCATCAAGCTTCCTTCTTCTGGTGGCTTGAATAACCAACAGGGACAGGGCCTAGAAAAGGTTGATGAAAAGGTCCTGCAAATTGGAAGGGCCTTGGTTAGAGAGTGTATAAATAAAAAGTTGCGAGGCAAAAGTGCAGCTAGAACTTCAATAAGAGGTTCTGGAGGAGCTAGAAGAGAGCGCGCAAGTACCTAGTGTACCAGCATCTCTTGCCACTGTCAGAGGAAACAAGGGAGCCCCAGACTGACCCAGTGGAGTGTTGTTTTCTCTGTTCACATATGTTCTCAGACATCTTTCTCTCTGAGGAGTATGAGTTGTACAAGCCTCCACAGGTGAAAGTCACTGTTAAATTACTAGTGCTATTCTAAAAATAATCAAGCATATTTAGGACAAAGGGAACTTAAAAAGAACTTGAAAAATTAGCTAATTCTAGGTGTAATTAAAATAAGGTAATATTTTTTTAAAGAGATAACTGAAAATTACATGCAACAACACAGTAAAATCTTTATATTCTTATTACATCCATTGAACAAGTTTTGTTTTAAACGTACTATTTCATATTCATTCTTTGCTGAAGTTACTTATCAATTCAGAAAAGGAGATTCCAACACTGGTATCTTCCAGTGGTAAATCGTTTGCCTTACTTACTCTAATTGTCTCTTTCAATTTTAAGTGAGTTTTTCACCATTGTTTTTATTTAATTGGAGGATCTATTAGGCATTTGTCATTGGTTAGTTCAGAAACCTGTTTTATTATAGAGGTCACTTTGTAACATTAAGTTCATGGGGCATTGCTTTTGGTTCTGAATAAAAAGAAATCTGAATTTTTTAAATGAAAAGTATTTATGTTTTCCATTTTGATTTATAGCATGTATTGAAGGAAAATTTGGGGAATAAACAACAACAGTTTTAACAGTATGCACAGAATTAGATTTTGTAATACCAAACTTGAGACATCAGAAAAGAAAGGTGCCTTGTGGCAGAAGTCCTGTTTTGTTACTCTTGTCCTAGAGAGTGTAGTTGCACTCAACACTGGACATGTTCAGACACTGCACTGTAGATAGTTTCCTACATTAAGATACTGGAAAATCATCCCAAATAGTTTCACTGGACTATAAAGTAAGGACTCCAAGGCATTTCCTGAAAATAAAAGCAGTTATTTAAATTCCTATGCTATCACTAAAAATAGTTGTTTTAAATATAAAGATATCAACATGTACCATAAAGGTTCTACTGAAAATTAGATCAAGTAACTGTAACAGATGTAAATCTAATCTGAATGTGACAGAATAGCAAATTTACAAAACCAGACACAGCTGAGATTTGGATGAGGGGGATAGACTACACTTCTTTTATTACACCCTCTGCATGGAAGCACACAAAACACTAAACTGGGGGGAGGGAAAGGCAGAGAGTAGGGCAAGAAGTTTATAGTTCCTCCTTAGGAAGTCCATGCATCAAGATTTTTTGCCCCTGGTTCCTGGATTAAAGAACAAAATTAAACATCATTTTAAAAAGAGTATATCAAGTTTAGTAATACTGGACATAGCCTCCCTGGCAACATCAGAAATATCAGAAAATGTTCAGCATACTAACTACAAGGGGAGGTCAGCTGGTTCTCTTATGGGAGAGTCTAAATGAGAAGTGCTGCGAGTCTCATTCCTTTCTTAAAACCGGGACATGAGATGAAGATACATAGTTCTTAAGAGTTGAGTTTCAGGGGCAAAATATAATTTTGGAGACCATTCCGTGTCACGTCCTCCACTTCCACAAGCTTCTGCAATTATTACAATTTGGGGTCTTATAGACTGGGAGTCAAATGCTGAATTTTCCCAAAACATTTTTTTCATGGTGATGTGCATGGCGCACAGATGCAACAGAACTTTGGCTTATCTTGCTTCAAAGGCAAACAGTAGCAACTGAAGCAGCAAATGGCCTTTGAGAGGAAAGTGAATTTACAAGGTTTGTTGACCATCTTTTCATTTTTGCTATGAAAAATAAAGAGGAATGACTTCAATAGCAGTCAGATGGCCAAAAGAGATGAGAGACACTGAATACATGGCAATACCTGACATTACATAATAAATGTTCACATATTTGCTTGATAATGACACAATTTTTGCTCAAATGCTTTCTCTTTCCCTCTCTTCATCTCAGAATAAAAACAGGATGGAAAAAGTACTGAAGCTGTGAGGAACGCACTAGCTGATATTTGCTCCACTGCAAAAGCAGCTCTAGAGGATCTCATTTTTCTAAAGGCATGAAAACATTTTCGTGCTACATTTCAAACTCAGCCCCAGTTCACAAGCCTTCTGCATGAATTCTCAGATAAATGTCATAAATTTCCATTTCAAAATAGCTGTCTGTTTTTTCACTATAATCCTTACTCACCCAGTCTTTCTCCACTCATTCCAGTTACTGTGATGAACTTGGTTGCATTCCATGTACGTGCAGACAAAATACTTGTGTAACTTCAAGCACGTGAATAACCCTGCCAAGGTCAGATCTTGATATTGTCCCTTTGTTGTCACACTTTGCTGTGCTTTTTCAAGTCTTCAAATTCATTCTATTACAAAGAAAACGCAGGCAAAAAGGATGACAAGGTTTTTTTATGTTGGATATACCAAACCCCACATTTTGAAATCTTCCTTTTCTTCAGGGCACCGAGTTCAGAAGCAGCTTTGAAACTGAAGACTCTTTTGGGGTTGTATACAACTAACTGCTTAATAAACTAAGTGCAAACATAAAATCTTTCAACATCTGATTTTTTGTTCTGTTCATCTGCATGTTCTCTTGCTCCTGTTAGGAAAAAATAAATAAATCTAACTGCACCATTTTATCACCCATGTTCAATGTTTCAAAAAAGCAGACTTTTCATTTTGGGGAAGTCTTCCTTGCTACCGCTGCCCCAACATTACTCTTTGGCCTGTTCCCTAACGAAAAAAAAAATAATAAAGAAATCTGTGAGGCTGAATTTTAGTAAAGACTGAAGAGCAGTCATGTTATGTCCTGATCTCCCTTCAAACAATGCTAATGGTTTCACAAAAAGGTCTGATCATTTGCTCTGAGTTTTCACATATGATATTGAAAATCACCACTGAATAGAGTTAAGCATCATAAAAATGAATAGAATAATCAGGAGAAGTCTAAATAATGCTGAAACGCTCATGTAGGATGCTTTCAATTGACAATTGTTTCAAGAATTCTGACAGTTGTGCACAAGGTGAATTAGCATAAGCATTATGTTACTTATATTGTAATAATAATGATTTACTGCAATCAGTGCAGTGATGAAGTGATGAGTCATTGCTCTAGGAAAATGACCAAGGAGTCTGGAAAAGGCTAACAAATACTGTAGCCAACAAGACTTGGTATTCTTTCTGGAATTAGAAACATTCCACCTTCGAGGCATTACTTAAAACAGATCAACTCTACCTGAATGGACTTCACACAGTTTGGAGCAGTCAACCTTACCTGCAATCAGCAGGCTGACCAGTGTAGTTCAAGCCCATCCCTGGTAAGCGAAGGAAAAAAGGCCAGTGCTTGGTTCAGCATAGCTGTTCCACACCACGTCATGAGGAGACGCACATACATAACTGCTATTGCCAGAGAGGGGAGAGTTCTGGAAAAAAACATAAAGCAAGTTCACATCTGCTAATTAAATTTTTCCTCATTGTGGAACCTGCTTCTGGGTTTGAGGTAATTCAGAGGATCCTTGTTTGTACAATATAATTTTCTCCTAACTTCTTCCTGCGCAAGATCTATTTTTCCTTGCTTTTTTGGGTCTGAATGACTAAGCTTTTCTGCAGTCTCTCCTCAAGGAAACCTTTTTTCTTCCATCCAAGGAACAGTTGGAATAACCAGCCCTTTGTATTTTAAGTTATTCATTAAAGTTAAATGGCTTTCTCTTCAAGCTTGTCCTAGGGCAACTATTATAAGGTTAACCTTTCTATAGCCGTGGATCCAGATAAGTTGCTCAATTTTCTCTGCACCTAGCCAGACACAAATAGGTATGAATACGCCTTTGCTACGGTTCATAGTTGCTGCCTCCACACCTATTCTGATTTCCCAAAGCAGCTCTGAATACCAAGGGGAAAAAGGTCATAAGACACAAAAGGCAGATTCAGAAGGGCAGAAAGAACCTCTTAATTTGGGTTTTTCTGGTAAGACAGAGAGTGATCTTCAATACAGTGGCCCAGATACAGATAGATTATTGTACTTATTACAGGGCTAACAAAAAAAAAAAACAGACCCAAAACCCCAAGTCGGTTCCCTACAGAGCAATCCTGCGTAGCAGAGTCTTTATCCCAGCCACATATTCCCCCAGATCACCATCCCTGCTCCACCTGGAGCCTTTTGAAGACTCTCCTGAATCTGGGTGTTCCCTGGCAACCTCACCTAGAAAGCAGGTTCCTTTCTGCTTTAGTTTCTCTTTTCAAATTACACTCTTCGAATGCTTTCCTAAAGCTCCTTTCCAAAACAGAGGAGATGTGAAGCTCATACCTAAAACCAAGGGACATTTACACAAATCCATTGGGTACCATTAGGCAGATAGAGAATTAAACAACTGCTATTTGTAGTTCCTTGCTTCGGCAGTAAGAACCAGACACTGTAAGGTTTAATTACTCAAAAAACCCACTGTAGGATCATTTTAAAATGTGTTGTTGCCTCTTCCACAAGATGGAGTGCAGTGATAATATCTGAGGATTTTCAAATTGAATCAATGTATCATTGTCTCACCTATGTTAGAAAAAGCCTTTAAAGACTTCAGCCAACCACAGAAAAACAAATCAGAAGCCCCAGTGGGGCAGTTTCTTGCTAGTTAGTTATGCTTATTTCAGATGGGAGGAGCTCAGAGTGTATCCAGGAAAACAAATGGAACCCACAGGTTGTTTTATTTTTCCATGCTCAAAATGAGCGGTAGAACTCAACAGCGTTTTTTGTGCGATGGGAAATTACAAACAAGCCAGTGCTCACACCCACCTGCTAAAGAAGATGTAAGGATGAAGAAATATTTTTACTTGGTCGAGAATTTTTAAAGCAGCCAGAAAGAATTGCTTCCTCGTTGGATTTGCCTTGCAGTTCTCAACCACAGCCTCGTGGGTGCAGGGCAGCCGAACTCGGTGGAGAGTTGTACTTCTCAAAAGTCAAAGCAGTATCAATGTGTTTCGAATAGGAAAAGGGATTGAGAAAGACTCTTCCTGGTTCAGACATCAGGTTCTATAATATAATTAGTTTTCATATCAATTTACATCCTTATAAATCCATTTAATATGACATAGCAAGTCTTGCCAAACAGTGTTTTAATTATGAAAACAAAGCGATGATATAAAACACACTAAGCCATGTGAACCATGTAGACTTTGGCCTGAAATGATGAACTATGCCCCGCACATGCCCGCACCAGCAGCCCCCCTGCCCTGGTTTGGGGCCGGTGCGGCTGCGGCCGCCACAAACCGTGTGACCTTGCCTTAGCAACTGCCCCCTACGTGGCAAATCCTGCTCCTTACCCAGGAGGCACGCAGGCAATGAGGAGATACAGAGGCTCGTCTCAGTCCTTAAAAATCAGCCAGCACCACTCTCGCTGTTGAGGCAGCGACTCTGGGATATTTTGCACCGATTTTCCCTTTACGGACTGCGATACCACCAAGCGCATACCGAATGTCAGCCCTGCTCTCAGCATCTTTTACCTGGGGTTTTAAGAGAGGCGGCTCCAACTCCACAGGCACAGCCCGCTCGGCGCCGAGACCCGAGCGGGGGCCTGGCAGAGCAGCTACGCCCAGCCCACGCCGCCCCTCTGCCCGC
>VZRW01003849.1:17404-32026 GCA_013398125.1 Aegotheles bennettii | reverse complement strand
CTCGCTTAACAGAATTAAAACAGTTGATGTCTTTTTAAATGGCAATGTAATTTCTATCTGGGTGTTCCACGTGGTTTTCCTCAGGTTTGGTTTTTAAAAGCAAGGTGGTCCAGGGCAGGGTAATACACATAACAAAGCACATTACAAAGTTTTCCTTGTGAATCAGTAAAAACACCTCTCCTAGGAAACAGTGGGTCTGCAAGGAGGTACCGGTAAGGCACGCGTTTTAGCTGGTCAGAGCTAGGTACAGCTGGCACGTCAGATTCATGCCAGGAGAGTTGTTAAATAAAGGTGTTTATCCTAATTGTCGATCCTTACTGAAAGCAGGAATGCTGAAACAATGGCACAGGGGTTTTCCACAGTGCGTTTTCTGTGGGACCTATTACACATTCTGACAACAGAGCGAAGGCAGGAAAGGCGTCAGAATGTGGAAGGGACAGTCTTAAATAGACCGTTTCTAGGTATCTGAAATTACAGAGATTTTTTCAAAGAGCACTGATAACGTGTATTGTCAGTTCTCAAATGTATTTTTAGCATTGTTTTTGTGCAGTTTTCAACTGTGGTGTTATATTTGCCAACATTCCTGCAGCTATGTTTCCAGGATAACATAATAGTCACTAGTGATTGTATTTTTAGTCTACAGAAGCAGATTTGGTAATGACTAGTAGTTAGAAGAAGAATAATTTCTGAGTAACTTTCATTTGAGGTATTTACTGCCAAATGATCAGCCCTCAGAAACTCAACTTCTTGCGCTGTTTTGCATGACTCATTAATTAGAGAGTGGCTTTACTGTAAGAGCACATGTTAAATGCATAGAACCTCTTTTTTTTTAACTGAGAAAAGAAACGAGACTCTGGTTATTAGTAGATGATATGCAAGGTCTGTCTGTGCAGAGAAACGGGAAGAAGCCAAGATGAGCTCTACTGTTTTCTGACTTTTCTTGTGTACTACAATGTGTAGATGACTTTTGTCAGGTGGTGCTGATCAGGCTATGCTTGTGTACTTCATTGCGTGTACCGCTTTGAAAGTCTTCCTCTAAGAGTTAACAGCAGACAAAGCCTGGAGAGGCTATGACTGCTTCTCTACCAGTTAATTAAAGTACCCAAGACGGTTCTCTGGTCCTGAAGCCAAGTGGCGTGGATTAGCCCTTGTCAACGCTGCTAAACTCTCCTGCCTTCCAGAACAGGATAGCTGAACGTGAGCTACGGGTTGGGACTCTCTCCTGGCCTGTGTTAAATCCGAAATCATGCCCAAGAAATGCCTGGGAGAGCTGTAGCTGGCCGGGGTTAGAAGGATGCTGCACCAGTCTGTAGCAGTTCAGCAGTCTGCGTGACTGAGTGAGTTCCATTTCCTGGGAATGGTTCCCAGCGTTGCTTGATTTACTAGTGCGGACATAGTCTATCAGTAACGCTGTAAGTAGCCTCTCTTAACTCTGCGCTCAATCATAGTGATCTAATTTACCTGCATTGAGGATCTCGGGCACTGTAAATTGCTGCTTTTCATAGTCAGCTGCTCAGAACTGTCAGGGCTGCTTTTTTCTCCACTTGTGCAGGTGGGTAAAGAGAGAGTAGGTGTAGGCTCTGTGGCTTTCCCACTTGTCGGTAAGGGAGGGGTAAGCGGGATCGGGGAAAGGCTTACAGGACTTGTTCTGCTTGTTTGGGAATGTACTCCTGGAGCAGTGCATGTCCATAAGCTGTTCTAATGGCCAGATGTGAACATGTCCGTGGCCTGCATTCTCATGCTGTTTTGCTACTTTCCTAATTGTTTTTTCTGTAAGTAGCAAGTTGGGCAGAGCTAGTATTTATTATTTTTTTTAAAATGCTCTGAATGTTATTTACTTCTGGATGCCCGGAGAGATTGCTAGCTCGTTAAAATTATTAGACTAGATGTTTAAAATAAATCACTGTGGGCTCTTGCCATGCTTGCTGTCTGTTTTTGTCACTGAAATTATGAACAAAGTCTCTGTAGCATTCTGTAAGCCTGTGTTTTGGTTCACGTTCTCACTGTTCGGTTCAATAACGAAACGGCGCGTGTGCACTGTATTTCATGCTGTGCTTGCTTTTTGAGTATTGATATGTGTAGTTAATCTCACATAACAGTCTCATAAATAAATTTCAAAGCAATTCTGAAGAATGTCAGAACTAATTGTACAAATGAAGAAAGTGAGGCACGAGGAACTATTTGTCTAAGGAATCCTAGTCATAGGACCCAGAGGTAGAATCTCGGATTGGAAATTGATCTGTTAGGTGGCACTGCCTCTCATAGACTTAGAAAATACTTTTAATAGAACAGTGTATTTTTTTTCTCTGTACTTGTTGACAGCTGTTACTTTGCTAACCCAGCTAGCAGCACAGTTCAAACTTAAGTAGGAAAATTGTTTATCGCCTTCTTTCCGACTGAGGATAACACTTAGATACTTACCTAAACCTTGCGTATATGATGGGACTTAGTAAATTCTTTGAAGTACTTTCCCAAACAGGCAGTTTGTCTCAGTGAAGTTCCAGTCGATTTCATTTGAATGAAACATCATAAAATACAAACCTCAACACTGAGACGTTTCAATGTGTACTTCAGGAGAAAGATGAGCTGTCCTTTTCTTCTTCTGCCTCTGTGTAAAAGCACTGATTCAGTGGGGTATTTACACTTGGGCACGTGTTGAAATGTCTGAGGAGTCCCATTGGTTTGAATGGCACTCAGAGAAATCTCTTGCATAACTGTAACCTAATTTACTTCAATCTAAATGTATATTATACACAAGCTGCGTTTAAAAGAAAATTGTTAAGACTGTATGAGCACAGAAATATTTGGAAATTTAAAGCTTCATAGTAGTGATGATGCAGCCTTTGGGAGCTGTGCTTTATACTATCTGGGATCTTACTTTTTTCATAACACTTAGTATCTCAAATTGGATAACCAGGATTAGTGGATGGTTATGATTTTTGCATCTCTTCCTTAATTTTCTCCTCCTTGGAGTTACTAAAGCAAGATTTGAATTGTGTTGGTTGAGTATGACATGGTGACACATAATAATTGTGGAAAAAGCAAGGTTTTGAACAGTTGTTCGTCTTGGTCAGCACCTGGCCTTCTGAAGGAAACTGGATTCTGTGTGGATAAGTAATATTTAGTCATGTACTTAAAGCCTGTATCATAGTGTTTATTTACAGTTTTATAACTGCTGCTTCTCAAGTCTTCAGAGCTTGACTTTCAAACCTTAATGGCATAAATTTTTTAATACAGTTTTTGGGTGTGTAGTTTTCCCAGTGCTTTTTTCTGTCCCTAAAGCAAAGGGAAGCAAAAAGAGTATTTTTTTTTTCCCAGGGTATCTCTGGTCAGTTCCGATGTCCTTAGCCGAGTTGGAACCTCTAAATGGCAGTTCAGACTGTAACTGTCTGAGCTATAGCAATGGGTTGTGATCCATGCATGGAGTGACAATGAAGGGAAACAGCATGCTTCATACATGGGTTATGGAATGACCCATGTCACCTCATAATTTTGATGTAATATAATATAGCTGACTTCAGGAAGATGGTGAAACTCTGGGGCTTAGTTCCATTCTGTTGTCCGCAGGGCATTGCTGTCTGGTGACATTGCTGCTGTTTTCTCTGCACTCTTACTGACCTGTTTCTTCTGGGCCATCTGGACAGCTGCTTCCTGAATTTTTCTGCCAGATCCTGCTCTTGGTTGATTTCATATATAATTTCTAGTTGCTACTCACTTTAGTTGGCTGTTTAGAGTATTTTATCCTAATCTAGTTTGCAGCCCTGTTCTTGCGTGGGTCAGGTCAGCTGGCCAGGCAGATCAGGTCAAGAAAGCAAAAGGGAAACAGACTTTCAGATCCAGCGCTCAGATTTAACAGGCTATGGTGAAGGAATAATCACTGTTACAGCCTAAATGGGCTGAGGCTGGAGAACAGAACCACCGAATAACTGAGATTAGAAGAGCCCTCAGGAGGAGGTCACATGGGCCAAGGCTCTGTTCAGCGCTGAGCCAGGTTGAAGGTTAGATGAGGTTGCTCAGGATCATGTCCACTTAAGTTTTGAATATCCCCAAGGATGAAGGTTCTGCAGCCTCTGTGAGTAACCAGTTCCAGTGTTTGACCACTCTCATTGTGATTGCTTTTTTCCTGAGGCCTAATTCTGCAGCTTGTGTGCATTGTTCCTCATCTTTTGCTATGAACCTCCAGAAGAACCTGGCTCTTGTGCTCATTAAAAACAACAGGTTTTTTTTCAGATTCTCAATAGCATACTTTCTGTCAGGAACGTATATAACTTTTGCCAAACATGTAAAAACCAGTCCTTTTCCAGCCAGTCTTGCAGACCTTACTCAGGAGCGTGCTGATGAAATCAGTTGAATTACTTTTTTTTTTTTTAATGTGGGCAAAATAAACATCTTTTACTAGCCTTGCTTTTTGAAACAGATGACGTGTTTGAAATTCCTCCTTTCTTTCTTCCACATGATCATGCATGGTATTTTCCAGCCAGTGCCTGCCTCGTTATGTGCAGTGAATGGATGCTGGTGGTTTGGGAGGTAAATCTAAGTCTTCAATCTGAGCTTCTGAACACTAGATACCTAGTCCTGTGGTTCTTTTTCAAACTCATTAGGTGTATGGGCCACTGCATAGCAAATTTAACCCCACTGACAATATGCTACCTTTCAGGGATCTGTAAGAAATAATCTGGAGGTCTACGGTGACACTGAGGTAGTCTCATCTAGCCTTCCAGGCACTTGTACAGTCAATGGAGAAAAATAAGCCTGTCCAGAAAGTGATTTATCCCACTTATGGCTGAAGTAATTGCTCAGTGTCTCTCTGGTTTGTATCCTGAAAGTCTCAGTGTTTCTTCTAGGCTTGCTGTCCATCTTTTAGGACAGCTAGAATTGGGCAAGGTTAATCCTTAGTGAGGACCTTTGCAGTCCTTTATTTTCTCATCATTATTCAATATATGGTCACATGCTTTATTTACAACCTATTCAGAATGCTTAATAATTAACTTCAATCTGTGTTTCTTCTGTGATGGAGTTCATACCTATAATATTTCAGTTCTTCAGAAGCATTAAGTTATCTTCATTTCCTCACTATCTTGTGCAAGCTATCTCCTCATTTAAAACAGGAAAAAGGAAAAAAAATGTGGTAGGAAAGAGTTCACAAACAAGAGGTGGTCAATTTGGGTTGCTTTGAGCACAAGAGAAAAACTTTGCAACAAAGGGGGAGAAAAAGTGTATTTTTGATGCAAATTGTAAAATAATAATCCTGCCTTTCTAAAGGTGTCATAGCTAGAACTTCAAAACCTGGAATTACTTAGAAATGGTTATTGCTACAAGTTTTCTGCATCAGTATTGTAATTCACAAAATAATCCCTTTCAAAGGATTGTACAACATTCGTTGTGCACAATGATAGAAAAGAGTATGATATCGTATGAAATAGAGATGACTTTTTAATTTTTGTCAGAGATTTGAAAAGTAATTTGAAAACACATGGTATTATATGTTGATAAAATTCTTGTCTTAAGCAGATAATATTCCAACAAGGCTTATTACTTGACTATTTTGATTTAGACTCTTCTGTCAGTTGTTACTTCTGAATTTTCTCTAGACGTTTTTCTGGAGTCTTACATGGTATTTGTGGATGTGTTCAGAAATACATGCACGTAATGTAGTAGTGATATTTTGATTTCTGTATCACTAACTGTATGTGTATATACTTTTGTATATATAAGCTCTAAAATGCAGGTAGTGATTTCAAACTGTATTTCTATCCAAATTTCCTTTTTTCACTTTTTACTAGCAAAATGGTTTTAAGAAACAAAGTAGAAAATATCCAAACCAAAATCCAAACTTCCCACATCTAGCCGAAGACATGCCATGAAACATTGAAGGAGTATGCGTGTTATGTTTGTGCTTCCATTCTCTCAAAAATGCACACATGCATGCTGGTACCCTAGACCTTTGTATGCTTGTATTGAGCATTTTGGAAAAATTGATATGTAGCCTGTAGAGTAACTGCCTGTTTATTTTTGTAGCAAAATCAACCAAGTAGCAGTGGGACCTCCTACCTCTTGCTTTATTTCTGATTTGAAGGGTTCATGAGTTGATAGAACTGAGAAGTTAATTCCATCCTTCACACTACTGAATTCATTCAGCATGTCTGCTCAGGCTCCAAGTGTGCCGTTTATGATAAGGAGGTGACATTTGAAAGAAATTTGGCAATATTTAATACTGACTCATAAAGGCATGTTCAGAGTATTTATAACAGGGAGAGGCTGTACTATGCCTTACTGGTATTGGGACATCTGCATCTGCTGTAAGAAATTTCCATTGCATTTATTATGAGGGTAGAGGTGGGACTGAGTGCATTTGCAGACTGAAGTTAAGAGGCTTTTTCTTCCATTTCCTTCATTTTGATAAGAAGGCAAGTTCAACTACGTTCATCTTTTCTGGAAATATCAAATCAAAGCATGAAATCTCAGGTAATAGCACTTCTGCTGTTAAACTGCTAGATCCGAATGAACTGGATTAAATGTGTGTGTTCAAGGCTACCACAAATGATAGACTTGAAAAAGCATCTCTACGGTACACTGGCAAATATGGTGATACACTTCGAGCTATTACCAGCAAGACTGAAAATGGAGTAGTCCCCTGTTCTCTCTGGTTTTCTTACTGTTTTCAAAGTCTCTCTTTTCCTAGGTGTGAAGCTATTTGAGTAATTAGTTGGATTCTTCATTTCTTGATGACAATATAAATGAATACAAATTAGGCATTGGCTTGGGGACTGATCAGCCACTTCAATGGTCTTCCAAGATTTCACACTTCTAAAATGATGAGGAAGATGGATGATCTCAATTCCATTAGGGTGTTCTGTGGCTTCTGGCAAACTCCAGAGCACACTGAGAATTCCAGCAGCCTAACTCCAGGAAGTGGGGATCACTCCTGGGGTAGGCTGGTGTCAGCAAGGTGCAGCAAGGCAATTTCTGTAGTTTTCTGAAACTACAGGATTGTGGACTGCACCTGTTAAGCATTATACAGCTCTTACATAGAAGCATACACCAGAATCCGTGGTTCAGGCAGTGCAGATATATGCAAACTGATACAGGTACATAGAGGTATAGAGTTCGTATACAGTACTGTTAAGAAACAAGATCATTGATACAGATATCTGAAACTTCTTAGTGAATTTGCTTTCCAGAAATGCACGTTCTGTCTGACTGCTGACTAAGTTTATGTGATTACCTCAAAGCTGCTTTGAAATTAGGTGAGATCAGTCTCAGTTCTAGTAGGAAGAAAATGTGTGTGTGTGTAAAAATAAATGCTGATAAGGAAACAAGACTTCCTTAAGGTGATGAGCACATACTTAAGTTGCCAGACATTGCTAAAAGGCCTATTCAGTTCTGGGGACTGCAGCACCACTGTGTTATAAGTTTTTCAAAAAGCTGTCATCTACATTGTGAAAAAGATTAAACTCGTTCTTTGAAAATGTTTTCCAAAATATGTGTAATCAACAGCCTGCTTCCTGAGAACTTGCTGCAGTCACTCATATAACGTATGTATGATTGAATACTTAAGTGATTTTAGGTTAGTATTTGTGAATATGACCCATTTCTTCCCTCACCTGGGACAAAAGACAAGAACTGTCATTGCTTCTCTCTGATACAGTCAGCCTGCTTCTTTCTTGGAACCAACCAGCACTACAGCATCTAAGAAGTATAGGTTGTAGTCAACAGTTGGTTGGAACTGGGTGATCTTTAAGGTCCCTTCCAACCCAAACTGTTCTATGATTCTGTAACAGTCAGGTGGGACTTGTTTGAGGGAAGCATCAGGTGTCTAGACTAAGTGCTACTGTATTTAGTGCTTTCTTGAGGGATGCTAGCCAATGAATAGCAGTGGGAAACACCGTTTGGTTCCTCACTGTAGGAGACTCCTAATTTCTGAAAGCTCAAATCTCTCTTCAGCTGCCATCAGCAGATCAGGCAGTATGGACTTGTGTGCCACCGCAGTACAATAGAGTCAGGCAAAGCTGTGCAGGCTTATCACTGAAATGATTTGACTGCATGGCAAAATCATGGCGTGTATTATAGACTGGCTTGCTGATGGGTCTTTGTGAGATGTAGGCAATGAGTACGTTGTTCCATTCTACATGACTGGCTAATTTGTCTGTTAGGTAAGAACTGAATTTCCTTTGCCAGATTGGAGTTTCCAAATTCAGGCAAAATGACACACAGTTAAGATGCATTCTGCCATTTTAGGTTGTATCCTTTCATCCTGGTGGCAGAAGACCAGATGTTTACCCAGTTTTATCTTAGTTTGACTTATGGCATTGGGGAATTGCTAGTAATGCTCCAGTCTCTGAATTGGCTTTCCTGAGTATTTTGGATTTGTGATTTTTATGCTTTTAACAATGTTTAAACATACCTGTTGGGGACTGGATTTTTATTTTAGTTTGTACAGATTATATTTAGTTTTAGATGCAAAAACCTGAAAAATAAGTATTTTTAAGACAAGTGACTCTACTTCATAATGTGATTAACCTTCATCAGTTTTTTTTGGCTGCCATTAATAGGGTGCATCCCAGGTCTTTTAAATTGCTTCTCTTAGAAAGGTAGATTGTCGTGCAGTTCTGAAGGCTCCTTCAGCTGGGCATGGTGGAAGAAAGATGAGAGAAACTTTTTCATTTCTGAAACTTTTGGTGGAAGATGATATACAAGATCTCTCCCTCTCAGAGCCAGGACCTGGGTCTTCAGCAGCTCTGCTTGGGGCTGTGATGTCAGGAAAGAGATGCTGTTGTAAAACCTGGAAGTTGAAAAGACTCTGTGCCATTCTCAGTATGTGAATCACTTATTCAGGCTAGAGCAGGGAGAGTTTGCGTGTGTGTTAAGAACATTATTGCCTTTCTAGATTCATTTATACGCTCACTAATCATGATGACTGCATGCTGTTTAAAATATAAATGTTTTTGAGCCTGTTTCCGGTGTATAGGAGGATATGGTTTAGGAATTTAGTTTTCTGCAGCCAGATGGATTATTGTGTTGCTAAGGAAACAGACTATAAATGAAGTGGCAGCTGAGTGTCCCTAGAACATCAGGCTGCTTGGAGCTGGTATTTTAAACTCATTTAGGTGGGTAGATAAATTGATGATGTGATGAGAAGTTAATTTCCTATGTTTTACAGTTTGTTAATTTCCATTGCTTTGTTAGTATTTACAAAAGTACCTTAAATTCCCATTCAGACCACATGGTGGGTGGGTCACTGAACAAAAATTTGCTAATAAAATTAGAAAACGGGCAAAAGCTGTACAATAAAACAGATCCTAAAATAATCATTAAATTAATCACTAATACTGCTCAGTGGATAGACAACGGTGTAATAAAGACCTGGCAGCAGTATGGTCCTGTTGAAAAACTGGGACTAGGACAGAATCCTAGGGGTTGGAAGGGACCTCGAAAGATCATCTAGTCCAACCCCCCCTGCCGGAGCAGGTTCACCTAGAGTACATCACACAGGAACGCATCCAGGCGGGTTTTGAATGTCTCCAGCAAAGGAGACTCCACAACCTCTCTGGGCAGCCTGTTCCAGTGCTCTGTCACTCTCACAGTGAAAAAGTTTCTCCTGATATTCACATGGAACCTCCTATGCTCCAGTTTGCAACCATTGCCCCTTGTCCTATCATTGGTCATTACTGTAAAAAGCTTGGCTCCATTGTCCTGACCCTCACCCTTTACATATTTGTAAACATGGATGAGGTCACCCCTCAGTCTCCTTTTCTCCAAGCTAAAGAGACCCAGCTCCCTCAGCCTTTCCTCATAAGGGAGATGTTCCACTCCCTTAATCATCTTTGTGGCTCTGCGCTGGACTCTCTCAAGCAGTTCCCTGTCCTTCTTGAACTGTGGGGCCCAGAACTGGACACAATACTCCAGATGTGGCCTCACCAAGGCAGAATAGAGGGGGAGGAGAACCTCTCTTGACCTACTAACCACCCCCCTTCTAATGCACCCCAGGATGCCATTGGCCTTCTTGGCCACAAGGGCACATTGCTGGCTCATGGTCATCCTCCTGTCCACCAGGACCCCCAGGTCCCTTTCTCCTACACTGCTCTCCAGCAGGTCAGCCCCCAGCCTGTACTGGTGCATGGTGTTGTTCTTCCCCAGATGCAAAACTCTGCACTTGCCCTTGTTGAATTTCATTAAGTTTCTCCCCGCCCAACTCTCCAGCCTATCAAGGTCTCTTTGAATGGCAGCACAACCCTCTGGTGTGTCAGCCACTCCTCCCAGTTTAGTGTCATCAGCAAACTTGCTGAGGGTACATTCTGTACCCTCATCCAGGTCGTTGATGAAGATATTGAACAACACCGGTCCCAGTACCGACCCCTGAGGGACTCCACTAGTTACAGACCTCCAACTAGATTCTGTCCCATTGACTACAACTCTCTGACTTCTTCCCTTTAACCAGTTCTTGATCCACCTCACTACCTGATCCCCAAACCCATACTTTATCAGCTTATCTACGAGGATGCTGTGGGAGACAGTGTCAAATGCTTTACTGAAGTTGTATCCCATTCATACGAGGGTGTACATTCAAACACATGAGCAAGTGGTTATTATTTTATTCAGAAATATTATTTATGGGGCATATCTACTCAAAATGAAACTGTCATGGACTGAATGTGACTGTCATGGACTCTGCACACCTTGAGTGTGTGCAGTTTTGGGCACCGCAATATAAAAGACATCAGACTACTAGGGAGTGTCCAAAGGAGGGCCACGAGGATGGTGAAGGGTCTGGAGGAGATGTCTTATGAGGAGTGGCTGAGGTCACTTGGATTATTCAGCCTGGAGAAGAGGAGGCTGAGGGGTGACCTCATTGCAGTCTATGGCTTCCTCGTGAGGGGAAGAGAAGGGGCAGGTACTGATCTCTTCACTCCTGTGACCAAAGACAGGACTCGGGGTAACAGTAGGAAGCTGAATCCTAAACCTGAGGTTTAGGTTAGATATCGGGAAAAGGTTTTTCACCCAGAGGGTGATATAGATCACTGGAACAGGCTCCCCAGGGCAGTGACCACAGCACCAACCTGCCCGAGTTCAAGAAGCGTTTGGATGATGCTCTCAGGTATATGGTGGGACTTCTGGGGTGTCCTGCACAGGGACAGGAGTTGGGCTTGATGATCCTGGAGGGTCCCTTCCAACTTGGCACATTCAATAATTCTGTGAATATGCATGAGTTTCACAGGCTATGTTTGCTTAAGAAAAGGAATAAAAGCAGGCTGGGAGGAGAACAGGCAATGGCTGAGTCTGTAGAGCTTCAGAAACTTGCCTTAGCTACTTCTATAACAAAAAGAGGAGATCTGAGAAGGTCTTTGTAAGACTAGAAAATTGTAAGAACTCAGCAAACAATGGTTGTGACCTAAATAGGAAATGGAAGGCCTAGGAAAGATTTTAAGTATATGCAGGTGGTCAGTAGAGTTGCCATTCTGTGTTTTCTGAATTGGAATGAAACTGTTTTCAATAAAACACATTCTGGAAAATGAGTCAGTGTTCCAGCAGTGCTAAACCTCTTCAACGTGCAGCATTTAAACTGTTATTTAGAGTACACTGGAGAGAACTGTTTCTGGTCTTTCCAACCAGGTAGGCTACAGAGTTCATTGTGGATATGGCATTAAATGCAGTATAATTTTTCCCTTCATGTTTGTCATATGACTGGATTTATTGCATTGATGTAAGTGCTGTTAGCCTACATAGGATCAGGATCTGCCCCTGTTTTCTCACTTGGAAAGAGTAGCCAGGAACAGACTATAGCTGTCACGGTATGCAAATCATGACTTTTCCTCTTCAATTACCCCTTTGCTGAAGGACTTCAGGATTGATCTAGTTGAATTGTTGTGTTGGCTGTTTGCTCCCTGAGGATGCCTTGCATCTTCCCTGAAAGTCTCTTTCTCATCTTCTGGCAAACTTTATGCCTGTCGTGTGGTGGAGGGAGCTGCAGGACCCATGAGACGGCTGGCAACAGAGGGCACGCTGTGGATCAGATTATCTGTTGCTGCAAAGTGCCCATAGGAAAGGGATAGTAGGAAGAAGACAGCAAGCCAGATGAAAATGTTCTGAAGGATTAATTATGGCTCTTGGACCATTGATGGAACCTGGATGAGAAATATTTTGAGGGAACTAAAGTAAATGTACCATACTGCAGCCAGGTGTGCTGGAACAAGTCATGGTTAAAGTGAATCTTTTTTTTGTGTAAACAAGGTAACTATGCACAAACAAACAGTTTTGGATTTTATGGGAGAGATTTTGTAGAAATATGTTAAATTCAACAAGATTTTCAATGGAAAAAAACCCAATGATTTGATAGGCAAAAAATTTGATAGAAGTTATTTTCGGCCAGCTGTGAGTGTAAAAGAGCTGCTAACAGAAGCTTGACAAGCTCGATTACATCTGGAGTAAGAAAGGGGTTTTGATAGAAATAAAGAGAACATAATCAGAAGATTAGACAAAAAAACTTTAAATCAATCCCAGAGAAAGGGACAAAAAAAATTAAATATTGTCAGTCATGACATCCTGATACAGAATCCTTTAAAATGACCTGCAAATCTTCCTCAATAGTTTAAAATATTTTTTTTTCCTTTCTGTCTTGGAAATACAGGAGGAACATCACTTCTGATTTTGCATATGTTCTTTTTGATGACTTGTACTGAAAAATGTTAATTTTAACATGAATTTTAACATGGAATTAGGATTGTTTCTCAGAAACAATTGCTCTCTTGAAAGTATTATTCCAGCTGGCTGGCATGAGAAAAAACAATTCTGAAGCTATTAAAACAATTAGATGACATATGTAACTATTAAGAGGTACTTAGTTTATTTAGTCTCTGGTTTTGTGTTATGAAAAATAAGTTACTATTGTAACGTGGCTGACTTTTAATAGACTAATTTAGACTAACAGCAAAGTATAGGGTAAATCTGGGGAAAAAATCGAAGGAACACAAGCAACTGCTATTTTGTTGCATTAAGTATTTTGTGCTTGTTTTTGGCTGAATGGAGATGCTAGTAAGTACTGAAAATACACACATAGGTGCATGTATGTATATGCATAAGAAGAAAAGCACATACTATAAATACATCAGTATGTATATATTTTAAGTCTATGTTTAGTTCTCAGCTAAATCTTATACTTGCAGCCTTAAAGTACTCTCAGAACAGGATGCTGCAAGCAGCAGCATTTCTGTTGCTGAAATACACTCATCTCATTTAACTTGCTACCAGCACCTCTTTCTGTGAACCAAGCGCCAAGAAGTAAGATACATAACATCTGTATTACAGCAGCAAAACTTTTGGGCAGCAGCAGAATTTGACTGTAGCACAAGCTGAATGCCTGTAGGAAAAGCAGAATCAAGGCTGATTCCTTTGCTCGGGGAATTAAACCAAATCCCAGGAACCCGTTGTGGTCAGCGCACAGTGTGAAAGCAGTACAAATTCAGTTATTCTAATCACTTTTTTGTTAGTATCCCTGCATCTTTTTATAAAAAAATGATTTTTTTTAAAAAAAAAACCAGGTTTGTTTTTTTTAAAAAATGTGTCTTTGTGGGAGAGATGGCTTAATAAATAACCATTGTTATAAGATAAATTTTGTAAGCCCTTGGATTTTTGTAGAAGTTAGTGTGCTAACAACTGTTGTTGAAACTACTGATGAATAAAGAACTTCATCTTTCCCCATTTCTAGCAGAAAGCAACACAATAGTATATGTTGGGTGTACTAAGGCACTACAAAGGAGGTAAGAGTGATGTAATACCAGGAGCCTTTAGATCTTTATGTTATGGTATAAGAAGGTGAAACATCTTCACATAACTCAGTCTTCCATTCAGAGAAGTTGCTCTGGAGAAGCTGCTCTAGTTGAAAAGCCAAATTAGCCTTAGGACAGCTCTGTTGAAACTTTGACTCGAAGCAGGCTTTTTCACTTGTCTGTTATCTTCTGATAGACTGACTTTTTGGTGAAGAAAGGAAGCTTTCAGTATTTCAGTTTAGTTTTGCCCATGGTTTGGCTTAATATCCCAAGAAAATGTTAAGAAAACTTGGTAAAAAATAGCCATGGACTAGGTGCAACTAGATGATAGAGAGCCGTCAGTAAAGTAATTAACAAAAGTAATGTCTCATTTGAAAAGTAATGGTATACTAAAAACATTTAGTAATATTTTTGAGACCTCTGTAGCCTGTTGCTGAGTCTTTAGCATAATCTGAATGCTTGTGGGAAACATTTTTAAGTTTAATAGTGTTTCAGATCTCTGTGATTCTAGTTCTACTATTTCAGTTCTTTGGAAATGACAGTTCCTGGTTTGGAGAATTGAAATAGACCTAATAAGATGCAAATTCCTCTAAGATCATCAGTAATGGCAAGTTTTGCACTGTTCTTGCTTACGGCATGGCACTGTCTAGAATGTAAATACCTTTTAGTATATAGAAGCCATATATAGTTCTTATGCCTTGATCTGTCTACCCCAACGTCTTGCAGCTTCAGGCCAGAAATGTGAAACTTTTAAATTTGCTTGCCAGAGTCTGATTTAGTTCAGATCAATCCTTCTGCTTCAGGACTGGGGAGCTGGTTTGAGGAATGGGAGAGGGAATGGGGAAGAAGTAGGCACCAC
>VZRW01003849.1:0-16974 GCA_013398125.1 Aegotheles bennettii | reverse complement strand
TGATTTAGTTCAGATCAATCCTTCTGCTTCAGGACTGGGGAGCTGGTTTGAGGAATGGGAGAGTGAATGAGGAAGAAGTCAGCACTACCCTTTCACTAGCTCTGCCAGCTCTAAATAGTGATATCATCAAGGTTGTCAATCCACCAGCAGAGCTTTTTTGCAGGTACAGGAATTCTTGCATTCAAATTTCATTGCAGGATTTTGAAGCACTACAGAGCATTTCCCTTCTGTTCTTAAAAAAAGCCTGACTAATATTTATAATGGAGAGGGGGGAAGGAATGTAATTTGGAAATAGTGTTAACCCCTGATTGCCAACAGAAAACTACCCTAAGCAATCTCACTCAGTTAAGAGCAAACTCTTCAAGGTACTCAAATTTAGTAAAGTTTTCCAAATTTACTTTGAAAAAGTGCTTATATTTTTTTGCTTCTTGGAGGCTTGAAATGGAAGAACTTTCTAGTTTGTGGTGATGTTTTGGATGCTTTTCTAAATCAGTTTTAAAGGTACTTTTAATGAGATTTGGAAATACTTTCTATAAA
Source organism: Aegotheles bennettii (assembly GCA_013398125.1). Taxonomy (NCBI): domain Eukaryota; kingdom Metazoa; phylum Chordata; class Aves; order Caprimulgiformes; family Aegothelidae; genus Aegotheles; species Aegotheles bennettii. The sequence continues at coordinate 16,437 of VZRW01003849.1, read as the reverse complement.
CACATAATCGGACAGAAGAAATGGTTCTTATGTTAGAGAATATGCTTGTTTGGTGGGAAGAGCTGACAGGTTGTCACTGTATTTAATCCATCCAAATTCCTGGCAAACCTATTAGCTTCTTTGACACTTGAGAAGACCTAAGAAGGAACAGTTTATAATACTTACCTCATTAAAGAGTGAATAAAACAAGCCTGTGATGATCTAATGGCTATGTTTTCTCTCTTTTATATGTAACTAAATCTGAGGCACATTTTTCCTTCCCACCTTGTTCTGTGGAATAAACGTAAAGATCAAATTTTTGTGCTAATGGAAAATAATTTGTATTAATAGATTGTCAGGAAAATCTCTCAAACACTTAACTTCCATTGTGGATAAGTAACGGGTTTGTTCTGCAGAAGGCAGATTTCTCAGCAGTTGCCAGTCTGGCAAATCAGGGCTTATGTTTTGCATATTTGAAGTCTGTGTTAAATTTGTTGCAGATACAGAAACTGAGCCCTCAAATGGTTGGAAGAACCAGGAGATTATAAGTGGTCTTAAAGTACAGTTTGTTGTTATTGCTTCCCTTGTAGGATGTCATTGTAAACTCATTGGCTCATTTGTCTTCCAACTGCTGTGTACAGTATTTATTTAGAAACTTGTTCCTGAAGGGTCCTGACATCTTTTGCTCCAGTGTAGAGGTGACTTACAGACGCTTCAAAAGCTGCTTCTGGCAGAAATTAAAAGTTGTGTAGCCTTTTTAAAACCAGCATGTGGAAGTATCTGTGTTCCACATCTCTGTTCTTCTGACTTTTATATGTAAGTATTGTTTATATATATTAAAAAAATCAGGTCACTGGGATCTTTTACTGTGACATAAACTCAGCTTTCAAGGCTCACTGTAATTTTCTGGCTTCCTTCTGAGAGTATATGGAAAAGCTACATTGAAAATCGATGTTCTCAGTTAAAAACAGGTATGTCCTGATGGAATATGCAGCTTTTTACCTATGTTCGGCTCAGTTCACAGAAATAATTTGAACTGCTTAAGGTATAAAAGCATTGTGCTGATGTTTGATAGGTACGAGAACATGTAAAGTAAATGCTGAGATCCTGCATTGGAACTTTTATGGTTTATTCTTCCTCTCAAGACCAGTTTTCTTGCCCTTTGTTTTTCTGATACTATTACATGGGTATCTTTGCCATTTAGGGAAAATTTATTCAGTTTCTTTATGATGCTCTGTAGCACCCTGTGGATATAAGTGACATGTTTTTTCTGAAAGGCTTTAGGGATCACAAGATCAAGATCCTGATGTTTAAGGCTAAGCATGTATTTTAATAGATGCAGTGAGACTAGGCAACTAACTGCTATGTGCTTGTCTACAACTTAAATAAATCCATCTGAATGAGATCTACACTGACATATTACCTCCAGTCCTGGCAAATGTTAGTATTAAATGCTGAGATTCTTATGCTCCATGGGTGAGTTAGCTGAGGGTCTCTTTGGCTTGGTGAAACTTAGATGCTTTCATCCTGTCTAAGGTTTGTATCTTCTGCGAGAAAGGGGCATATGATCCGCCTTTTGTCAGGAGACACAAAGTATTCTACCTCTTCCAATAAAAATAAAGTCTTATTACAGGAAAAACTCCTGCTATTCAAATCTTGTCCTGTCTGGTGTGTAAATATGTCACTTTTTTTTTTTTGACAGGTTATTTGGAAAGGGAATACTTTGCTGATCAGAACAGCACAAGATGACTTATGATTCCTGCTCTTCATGGAAGCCTATCTGGATTGGTATGCTGTTTTAATATTTTTATTTTTTTTTTATTTGTCAAACTGACATGTAGTGGTTGCATGTATAATCCAAAGGTCCATTCAGGAAGCCAAGCATTTAGGAAGCTCCCAGCTTGTTAGTTGTTTGCTAATAACCAGACAGACACCATAAATTAAAATAGTATGTTTTCAATAGTATTATCAATGTGTACTGTTTTTCTAGCTACTACAGTATTCAGTTAGCTCTTTAACATGAACATGGTTAATGTGACCATTGAACTAGTGGTAGTGTTAGAAGTTGGGGAATATTGTGACAGTACTAGAAATACACCTGGAATTGTGCATGTCCTTTCACATGATCCACAAATTGAGAACATGATTTTTCCCAAGAGCTAAGAAAATAGAATTATTCTTTGCATTTTACATATTTGTGGTTTAGAATAATAGTAATGATACCCATGGCTGACATTTCTTGACAGTTAATTGCTCTCTGAATTAGGGACAGAAAGAAATATCCTCAAGAGGGCAATTAGGTGTACTTAATGACCCAAAGCAGAGGTGACTGTTTCCCACAATACTTTCCTATGAAAATTGCCACAGTAGTGTTTATAGGGTGGAAAAAAGGAAAATTTCCTAAATTAAACTAATGCCTCTTGTGAATGGCTTTATGGGTCATCTACTCATGCAGCGTAGTTGATTAGTTTCAATTTAGGATATGTAAATAGGTATTAAAACTGAAAACTGCTAGTTGCTTTTACAGGAACAATTAGGTGAGTAAGAACACTGTCCCTGCTGATTTGTGCTCTGACTCACTTTTTGTACCAGCTTTACCAGAAAGGATTCCATTGCAATACGCTCTTGCCTCTGCTTAATGGCATAGGAAACAATGCTTGATTCATATTGAGAGGGGAGTATGCCCCGGGCTGCTCTGTACAATAATGGGGTGTCAGAGGGCACATACATGAGTATTTTCTACCAAAACATTTTTTTTTAATTAAAGAAAATAAGCCCATAGCCTTCATGTTTGTTGTTGACTATATCCGTTTTGCTGTAAGAATATTTTGATTTTTAAATGTTTTCTATGTTGCAAAAACTGCTTTTGCCAAAGTTTGCCTTCAAAATAAAACCACTGATAGTAGCTATAAAGCGTGCAGAAGCTTCCCACTTGTGACCACTTAAAACATTCCCAAAATACAGGATCACTGTCCCAGGTAATGCTAGCTTCAGGTTTCAGAAGAAGAATGACTTCTGTGTGTTGGACCAAATGTTGGTTCTGGGAAATACTGAAAATATAAATTTAATAAATCATTGAACATTTGGGCAGCTGTCAATAGAGTTTTCTGATCTGCATGAAACATAACTCTTATTGTGGTACTGTTATGTTCCCTGTTTTGTCTGTGTTGTAGTTACTGGCTTTGACTGACGTAAGCTTTGCATATAAATATAATCTTTTATTTCCAGTTGAGCATGCTATCCAAATTTTGAACGGAAACCTTTAGCTTCAAAAGCTGTTAAAAACAGACACCATAGTTCTAGCAATAATTATATTTGATGAATGAAATTTATGTGGTATTTAGCTTTAAGTGTGTACTTCATTGAAATAATTGTGTCTATTATGTTCCATAAAAAGAAAGTTGCATATGAGTGAGAACCTTGCTTGAGAGAAAATCTGCATACCCAGTAATTTTGAGCACTGAAATGGAAAAAAGTGATTGTGTCAAGCTTTTTTTGCATCTGAAAAGAATCAGTGAGGGTACCTGTTTCAAAAGTGAGAATGCTGTGACAAAAAGGTATCTGCCTTTTACATGAGTACTTTGGCCATCAATGAGCTTACCTATTTAAACTGCCAAAGTATGGTTGTCTTTTACAAGCTATGTGATTACCATTCAGCAATGACTCTGTCTTTGAAATTACAGGACCTGTCTTTCCCAAAGAGCAAGTGAGGAGTGAAATGAAATTGCTGTGAAGTTATCTTATTGGTCCCTTTCTTTCAGCTTAAATTTCTATCCCTACATAATTTTGGGGAAGTTGGAAGAGTAGGAGGAGGGATGGAGGTGCATGTTTAATAATCATATGGATGTTTATGGTAGAAGCCCTGTAAGTAGCAGAAAAAGTTAGATAAGTGTAACTCCAAAACACATTTGAGCATGCAGATTCAGTATGTGATGCATGGAGAGATTTCATACCTCAGAGTGATAAACAGCACAGGAAAGAGTGCTGCCTGAAAACCATCAATCAGGAAGCAACAAGAACAGGAACAACATTCAAGAATTTTTTTCTACCTGGGTTCCAAAGCCTGCAGTTTCCCTATTAGGTTAATTGTCTTCTTTGCAACAGCTGATCACTGTTTACTCTGTTGTCCATCTTGAAAGAAGATATGGCTGATGACTTATGCAACAGCAAAATGGCAAACACTTGCTTTCTAGTTTAGGCACTTGGCTCAGTCCAGGCAGCAGCTTGCATGAAGTCATTTTCCACTTCTTAACACTGCACAGAAAAGTGTACAGGCTTCACACTGAGGGGAGAAAGCACAAAATAGGAGGTAGCTATTTGCTTAGAGAGCTGGGATGGTGAGAGAGCATGCATGAGATATTTTTCTTAGTCACTTTTTCTTGTTTTTTTAGGAATAGTCGATGGACACCTATGAGTCCTTTGTCCTTTGCTATATACCGAATGCTACTGGCTTGAGAAAATGCAGGATAGCTCAATCTTTTTGACTAAATTAAGGATGCAGAACACTTTTGCTCTTACTTTCCCTGTCTGATTAATTCTGTTTAGAACGACAATTTCTGATAAAACAGTATTTTCTGAAACTTTGATTCTTTACCTTGGAACATTTGCGGTTTGTTGGGGTTTATTTTTGTGTTTGTTTTTTTTTTCTCTTTAGAGCTTATCCAAGTCTCTGTGGAACTTCATAAATCATAGTGTGTAAAGTTGTGTGGCATAAATATGTTTGAACAGCTGTAAACTTCAGTGAGCAAATTTTGTTGTATACGTTTAAAGTTAGTCAGGTAATTGCATATATATGCTCAAAATCTCTGTATTCAAATCAGGTGGCCATGTATCATTTGCAGTCAGCAAAGGCAGATAGGTACTTCATGAGGGTTATTCATCTCTTCCTGACATGGACGTATTTATAAAGATCATCTGAAATATATTCTAAATTGCCTTCTAAATCCACAGAAGCTCTATGACATCCACAGCATTCTATGGCATCCATAGCATCCTGTGGTATTTATTTTCACAATTAATTGTGAAATAATAATTTCCAGTTCTGGACTCCTTGATTCAAGAGAGACGTGGACGTACTAGAGAGAGTCCAGTGAAGGGCTGCAGAGGTGATGAAGGGACTGGAGCATCTCTCCTTTGAGGAAAGATTGAGAGAGCTTGGACAGTTCAGCCTGGAGCAGAGAAGGCTCAGGGGGATCTTATCAATGTATATAAATACCTGTAGGGGCAAAGAGGACAGAGGGCAGGCTCTTTTCAGTGGTGCCTGGTGACAGATTCAGAGGCAATGGGCCAAACTGAAACACAGGAGGTTCCCCCTGAACATCAGGAAACACTTCTTTTTTTCCAAGTGTGAAGGTGACCAAGCACTGGGTTGCCCAGAGAGGTTGTGAAGTCTCCATCCTCTGAGATAGTCCAAAGCCATCTGGACATGGTCCTGGGCAACTGACTCTAGGTGGCCCTGCTTGAGCAGAGGGTTTGGACGAGATGACCTCCAGAGAGAGGTCCTTCCAACGTCAGTCATGCTGTGATTCTGTGATTCCTATGGCTTTTCCTATTTTTGTATTATGAGAAACAGCAATCATTCACTTTCCCTGTACCACTAATAATTCTGTAAACTTCTGTGATACCTTTTTTCAGTCACTTTTGAGTGGAGATCAGGTGAAGCAGAACTGAAGATAGTACTGAAGAGGTGCCATGGATGTGTATTGTAGCAGATAGTGTATATAAATATGCAGTCTATGTAGATAGCTCCTGCTTTTCTTCTCTCTTTCCTTGGTAACAATTCTGAACACTTGGCTGATGTTTTCGTAGAGCAGACTATCAAAACTTGAAGATCTGTTTTTCTTCTGGATGGTAATCACTTAGCATCTGTTACTATGCAGATAACTTTTTTTATATACATGCATAGCTTTACTTGTAGCAACACTGAATTTTATCTGACAGTCTATTAGCTTGTCCCTGACTGTTGTGAGATCCCTCTGTACCTCTTTATAGTTGACCTTTGTTTTTATTAAATTGCTCTGAAAAACAACTCATGATCATCATCAGCAAATGTCATGGTTTCACATTTGCCTGTTCTCCCCTATAGGCTGAAGAGCTTTTGAACCCCAGTATGAATTTTCTTTGTAGGGTCATCTTGGTGACCTTTATTCACTGCAAAGCTAACTGCTTCTTCTCTTGTTTCCTATTTTAAACTGATTATTGTGAGAGGCTTTTATATTTATCTAATGCCAGAGCAGTTTCTTTTAGAGCCTTGTTGGAGAGACCTTGTCAAAACCAATCAGAAATGCAAAAGTTACCTTTGCTTACAGAGCTCTAAAAGATACTGCCCCGGGGATCTAATTTCCTGTACTCTATGGTTGTTTTAAATCCAGAATTATTTGTTGAATTTATGCTCTTTTGCAGTCCCTGCGGAACACAGCTTCCTTCCCACTTCAATGTTCTTGGCCTGTGGGGTCATAAACTTCACTGGAACTTCAGGTGAGATTTTCCTGTTCATTGCTGAAATCGTTACTTATTTATCCTGAAAAGCTGTGTTAACCTTTCTGCTGTTGATCACTGACTTTATTCTAACAAATATGTTAAAGAAGACTAGTAAAGGAAAGGTCTATAAAGACTAAAGAAATTTTTTTTACTACTATGTATACTTTAGCCTGTAATTAACATTGAGGCTTTCTCTAGATTTACTGTAAATTAAAAATGAACGAGTGAGAATGGAGAGAAAAGGAAAATCTAGAATAAAGTTAACAGAATTTGGCATTTTTGAAAAATGTCAATGTACACAGCTTAGCTCTTGCTGAGTTTAGCAATCTTTGAAATATAATAGGATAAAATAGAAAACTATGACATTCCCTCCTATTCAAGCAGAAAGACCTATAGAAAGTGGAATTTGTATGACTCAATGAAATTAGGGTGTTTATAATACTATCCCTTCATGATACCATTGAAAAAATGCTGAAGGTGGTCTGTCCCTGGAAATCATCTAGCTATATTTAGCTTGTAGACAGCAAGGGAGTAGCTTTTGCTATGGAATGAGAGGAGCAGGTCAAAGTACTGATGTTCTTTGAGTCCTTGGCAGCAGCCTGAGCAGGCTTGTGTTTGGATTGCTAGAAGTCGGAACTGGGGATATCGGTTAGACTTTGTTGTCTTACAGTTCATTTCTTTGTTGGTGAAATACGATCCAGAGAAGAGTAAACTTTTGATCCTCCACAGAGCACTTAGTCCATATGTAAATTCATGTAAGCGTTCCTTCCTCCCTTTACTTTTGCCCGATATTGATACCAAACAGAACCTGCATAAATACCATGGGCAGGATTTCTGTTACCAAACATAAGCTTCTCGAGTTAGTAGCACAAGCTTGTCACCATGTGCAGAGATGGAGGAGACAGATTGCCCTCTGAAGATGTCTATATCCCTCTTCTGACTGAAAACGTGGAAACAGCATCAAGTGCCTATTACAGTCATCCAGAATGAATGAAGTGAATCTCGCTTTATGTTTCTGGCTGTGGTGATCTGTTTTTTAAAAAGGCATAGAATCCTTCTGGTTTATGGCTTGATCAAATGCCAGAGTACTCTGGGACTGCTTAATTTAATAGTCCAAGATAGAGGGGGAGGAGTTCTGTGAAGAGCTAGCACTGAAAAGGGGATACAACTTTCAACTCCTTTGCATTTTATTTGTCTGTAATAACAGTATATGTAATAATACAATAGAAGTAATAATAGTATGACAAGACAGTACACGTAAACTGTAAAAGGAAATGTTGCATTGTATCAGCATAATAATGAGGGAGGGAGTTCAGCAGAATGTCTAAAGATTTGATTTACAGGGAAAAAGAGGGTGCAATCAGTTAGATTATGTGGGATACCAAGATGAATTAACAAAGACAGGTCTAGAGCAGTGAAAGCTGGAAAGCTTGCAGCAGGAGCAGGGGTTATAGCAATTTGCTGCACGGGGAAGTGTTATCAGCAAGACTACAGGAGCAGGATCTATAAGAAAAAGACCAAATATTATGAGACTCCTGTGCCTGGTACTTAAGTAAATTGTTTCGACCTAAAGTGTAAATATGTATTAAGGATCCTTTTGCCTCTAAGGAAAGTGGAGCACTTGTTTGATTCTCATTGGTTTCAGAGTCTTACTTTGTTTCTTTAAATTTCTTTCTTCTTTTTCAGATGGAAATACTGACATGAATTTAAGAACTTTGATGCTTTCAGACATTCAGTTTTGATTTGTTAAATGACCAGAAATAAGATACTGCCTGAACAAGATGAAATGCCTTGTAGACCTTTGGTCTTGCTTTCATTTCTCCTGAAGCAATGGTTTTCTCAGCAATGTTGACACTGGCCCACTCTGGGACCTCAAATGCTACTTTTATTGTTTATGAAAATGCCTATACGAATTTTACGACTCCCCAGTTCTTGCTTCGCAGTGGCACAACACAGCCATTGAGATATAGTTCAGGTGCCGTGCTCACCACTGAGAGAAGTACTTTTTTGGTAAATACTACAGCTATCCTGCCATCGCAAGAAGTTTTCAAGAGCTTGAGTTTGCCACTCCAGATCATTCTATCTGCTGCTATGATATTTATTCTATTGGTTTCTTTCCTTGGAAACTTTGTTGTCTGCCTCATGGTCTACCAGAAGGCAGCTATGAGATCTGCAATTAACATCCTCTTAGCAAGCCTGGCTTTTGCAGACATGCTGCTGGCAGTGCTGAACATGCCTTTTGCTCTGATAACAATCATTACCACTCGGTGGATTTTTGGGGATATATTCTGCAGAGTCTCTGCCATGTTCTTCTGGCTTTTTGTCATAGAGGGGGTAGCCATTCTTCTTATTATTAGTATTGACCGATTTCTTATCATAGTTCAGAGGCAAGATAAACTGAATCCTTACCGTGCAAAGATTCTCATTGTGATTTCCTGGGTGGCATCCTTTGTTGTTGCTTTTCCACTATCAGTAGGGAATCCTAACCTGCAGATACCCTCAAGAGCACCTCAGTGTGTTTTTGGCTACTCTACAAGCCCAGGTTACCGAGCCTACGTGATAGTTATCTTGCTAATTTCTTTTTTTATTCCATTCCTGGTAATGCTGTATTCTTTTATGGGCATACTCAACACCGTCCGCCACAATGCAGTTCGTATCCATAGCCACCCTGATAGCATATGCCTCAGCCAGGCCAGCAAACTTGGTCTCATGAGCTTACAGAGACCGTTTCAGATGAATATTGATATGAGCTTTAAAACTCGTGCCTTCACAACCATCTTGATTTTGTTCCTTGTCTTCATAGTCTGTTGGGCGCCCTTCACCACTTACAGCCTTATTGCCACATTCAACAGCCACTTCTACTACAAGCACAACTTTTTTGAGATAAGCACTTGGCTCCTTTGGCTCTGCTACCTCAAGTCTGCACTGAACCCACTGATTTACTACTGGAGGATTAAGAAGTTTCATGATGCATGCTTGGACTTGGTGCCCAAATACTTCAAGTTTTTGCCACAGCTACCTGGCCATACAAGGCGGCGCATTCGACCCAGTGCCATCTATGTGTGTGGGGAGCATCGGTCGGTAGTGTGAAGCTGTGGTTGTTTGACAGTGATTGTTGTTTTCTGGGATTATTTGGTTTTAGGCTTTAGGTTGAATTTTGTTTTGTTTAATATGGCTTCTTCAGCAGGGCCATATCTTATAACCTGATTAAATTTTCCAGTACTCTGTGCATTTTGGGAGGAAGGATAGAGGAAGGGAAAGCGATTGGTTATAGTTGGGTTTACTACCAGAATACAATGTAAACATAATAACAAATGTTACCTCTAGGATTCCATGGAAATCCATTCTTTTAAACTAAAACTACATTTGTAACATTTTGTCAGGTTTATGCTTACTAGGCCTGCAATTGCATCTGATTGTAGGGACTTTTTATGCTGCTAAGATACAGTATATTTAGTTGGTGTAATTTTACTGAAAAATGTTGCTGCTGTCTGCCAATATGTTAGAGCCAAAAAGTCTCATTAGATGACTTCTATTTAATTTTAACAATATTTCAGAAGTTTTCATGGTGACACTAGAAAACTTTTTTCTTTTTTTTTTTATATTTCCATTAATATTTTTGTGCACTTTACAAAATCACTATAGAATTTGCTCACTGGAGTAATTTGTTCCGTATTGAAGAGGTATTATTATTATGTGTGATATTGGTGAATTTCAATGAAAGACCCATTTAAACTCTAGGAGGACAGTTTTTGTTGGTATAGCTGCACGTACAGTCATAGATTTGCTGTTTTTCTAACAATTGATCAAAAGTAACACTAACTGCTCAGTTATCAGGGGAGTTGGAAGGAGAAAATAGAAGAATGAAAGGAAAAGAAAGCAATGAAAATATAATGTCCCGAGGTTTAGGCTAACAAAAGATTTAGAAAAATAGAGTTCATGTGAAAATTGTCATGGGGGAAGGGTTGACTGTAGTTATTTGCTTTAGATTGTTACAAGCTATCCAAACATAATGGTATGCCTGAAAACCTATCTGAAATGGTGACTTTGGGCCTACAATTTCACTGTGTTGCTACAGTGCTGTTTCTGCTTGGAGCTCATACCAGGCTAAGTGTGCTCTGCACTGCTGGAATCATGCTGTCAGGCACTCGTTGGGATAGAATTACAAATAGTAGGGTAAACCAGCAAACAAATTGCACATGAATCATAGTTGAGGCTAGGATTTATTCTACATAGTAAAGACTGGGGAGAAAAGTCCTCAACTTACTTGTTTTCCAGTTTAAGTAATAGACTGAAACCATAAACTAATAAAATAATAACAGTTGGCCATCAGAGTTTCCTAGGGATGTAAACTAAGTTCCCCTTTTCCCTCCGATACTACTTTACATTGATTTTTCATTGTCTTTTTTCCTCTGTAGTGCCTGCTGCCTCAAGGGTTTTCTCTGCTGTTCTCATCTCTTGGGCATCAGCTTCTCTCCCTGAAATGCCAAACCACCTTTCTGATTAATGTCAGGCTGTCTCGGTATCTGCCTGGAAAGCAGAAAGGCAAAGGTTTTCCTCGATGATAGCAATCCGAACTCGGATATTTTTTTATTTTTTATTTTTTTTCAGCTGAATAAGTATTTAATGTGAGATAAGTAAAATTAAGATTTAGGTTTGGGCTTCAAAGTGAGATCCTGAGTAGCTCTGAGACTGGGGAAGAATGCCTGCAGAATTTGTGCATCCTTGCAGTGAGCTTTTTAGGGCTGTCTGTGACTGAGTACAGGAGGATTAATGTACAACAAGCTTATCAACCGGGGCTAGGATTTGGTCTTCTGTTGTTTCCATCTCTTTCAGTACCCCAAAGCATGGGGACCCTTTCATTGTTCTTGTACCCGAGGAGCAAATAATAGCAATTTTCTCCATTTCTATCTATCCACACAGAACAGGGCATTTTCTTCATACACATCTGTGTGTGGATGTCCAGGAACTGCTTGCTTCCTGATGCCAACTAAACTTTTACACCCCAGATTTTATTTAACTCTTCACTGAAGAACTAATTTAACGGTTATCTCTGTTCCTCTCGTTGACAACTGTTGGTAAAAGTGTTGGCAATATTTAAATTTTAGGAGTATAAAAGGAACAATTTTGAATTTAGTAATTTCATTTTTTAGAAAAAGTTGCTAGCTGAGGTTGTGGGTTACAGGTAAAGGCACCCAGGCAGTGGTGATCAGAGAATCACAGAATCACAGAATCTAAGGGGTTGGAAGGGACCTCGAAAGATCATCTAGTCTAACCCCCCTGCCAGAGCAGGGTCATCTAGAGTACATCACACAGGAACGCATCCAGGCGGGTTTTGAATGTCTCCAGTGAAGGAGACTCCAATGATGTTATTGATGTCTGTGCTTTCCATTCCTTGTCAACTTCACTGATGATGGTGTGGAATTCTGTGGTCAAAATGTCAGACAGTGAAGGAGTTCCACTGTAAGAGAGAGTGTTTTCACTTGTCTTTGCAGTATAGCTTGTATTTCTCAATTACATTTACATTGATAGCAGAAGTTTATGACCTGGTTAGTATGGATTTTCTGTTTCAGAGCTGTCATGCCTATTTATCTCTGAAAGCTGCAAAATTGTGCTTAGAGTTAATGTAATAGAATGCAGTGTAACTGTCTAGGATGGCAGGAACAGGTATTTTTGCTGCCTTCCCAAGCGATAATGTAAGAAGTTTGAATGAATGTTGTAAAACATGGTAATTCAAGAAGGAGTGAGGATGAGTAATACGGGAAAGTTAGTGAAGTTACTTTCTTGAAGGGGGAGGAGAAAACACTTTGTGGGGTTTTCATAATCTCCAATAAGTACTGGCTGTGAAGTAGAAATTGCAAACATCAGACTAAGTTAATTTGTCTTGATAATTTAGTATTTGTTTATGCTGACTGTAACAGGGTTTCCGCTCAGAGCTGTGTCTGCTTACATTTGCGCAAAAGAAACCCAAATTGTGTGGCCCAAATTCAGAAGTGACTTGCACGGTGGTACAGTATTCACACTTGATGAGTTTTTGAGGTGATAAGAGCATACACTGAACAAGAGGGTGTTCAAAAAAAGAAACAAGGTGGCAGAGAAGTATCCCCAGGCTAATTATATGTTTACAGAACCATTTGGGCTATTGTGTCTAATATACTGTCTTTAGAGCAGTGCCTTGTTAATTACTGCTGAAGTCCTAGGACCAAGTTGAAGACTGCTGAACTGCTCAGTCTTGCTGTCTGTGATCCTGCCAATACCAGCATAACCTTGCTAACATTTGTAATGTTAAAACACATACGTGTTGGCAGCATCTGGGCTACTGAGGCGTTTTAGTGGGCTTGACCTTGACCAAGACCAAGGATTTTAAAAACTGAAATTGATCCTTCTTGATTCTACTGGGAATTTATAATTTTCTTCCTCTCCAGAAATGATACTCGTTACTAAACCGTATTCCCTCATGTGACATTTTTGGAAATCTTTGGTATGGAGGATTGAAATGAATGTATTTTGAATTATGTTGCAGTTTAATTCATTCTGTCAAAGCATGCTGCTTACACAAGTCTTATTTGTACAAATCTATTACTAAAATGATTCTTTTGTACTCAAAGTTGTGTATTTTTGACATTTCTTGTTACTTATGTAAAAATATGTATGTATATAGAGAAGAAAATTGTTTTGCCTCTTACTGCTTTCTGTTACTATTTTTTCACTTGTATGCCTAATGCTTTCATGTTTTCTTTTATTTTGGCATATGCATAAACAACTGCAAGATTTCAATGGTCGTTCTTCAACTGTTTGAGATTTTAAACTCATATTATTCAATGCCCCTCTTGAAAGAGAATTTGATTTATTTTTGTGTGAAAAATAAAAATTCAGAGCACAAGTTTGTTGCAGTTGGAATGGTGAGGAATTTCTTAAGTCCAGTTTGTCATTATGAATTAGTTTGATTTTTTTTTTTTTTGAGGAGTAGTCATTTTCTGATGTGGAGAAACCTTGAATTACTGTTTTAAAACAAGCTGTTAAATAGAATGGCATTGTCTTTTCTGTACATATTACACCTGTGAAAATACCTGAGAAACATAAAAAAAAAGAAAGAAAAAATAAACATGAACATTCTCCAAAAATGTAGCAAAAGTCTATAGAATTGCTCTCCTTGTGCATTCACACATTTCTTGGATTTAATGCTCAGCGTCATAGTTTCTAACACTTTATTTAGTCTGTATATTAAATAACAAAGATTGCCTGATTTAGTTGGTTTTGTTTAAGCTAAAATGTTTCTTGTATCAAGAATTTACAAAATGCTCTTTTCTAAGACATTGGGTTAGAGATGTGTCAATATAACTAAAACAAATGAAATAATATCCAGCAAAAGAGAGAGCCTAAAAATAAAATAACTTTCTTAAAAATACTACCTGAACTGGGTGTACTACCTTTTAGCTAGGACTAAGTAATTAAGATCATCTTATTGTGTGATAAATAAATCAGGCGGTGGTACTGCATGACATGATTCATTTCAACACAAGACAGTGACCTTTATGATTCAAGTGCTGCATGTTTGTATGTGATGGATTATTCCCCATATTAGTAAGATGAAAAATATTCAGCGTCTTGGCTGCTCTGGGCAAATTTTTCAGCTTGCTAATGATTTAGCATAAATTCTGCTGGAGTAATTTCTCTAAATGATGGAGTCAAGACATGTCCCTGAAGAATGCCTGAGAGGGGATGGGTATTTCCAGTAGCTTGGGAATAGCATTGCTCAACTGCCTACAAACCTAATTTTGAGATTCCTTCCTTGTGCCTCTGCAATAACCACTTCTTCCTCCCTTCTCCTTTCCTAGTCGCCTTTACTTCCCCAAGGCAGTGCCTGTGTTACAGCAGGCGTGGTGGTGGCAGGAGACACTGGTGCTGATGGCAGGAGGAGGTGCCTGGAGTAGCTGTGGAGCCAGCAAGCACCTAGTGCCACTCCCTCCCATCTTGAGTACAGTTTGGAGCATCTGTGGTGGGCTGAGGGTGAGTTTTATCACCCATGGCTGTAAAATTAGGGCTGTCAGAAGAGCTGTTAAAGGAGCATGTATATTTGCCTCTAGTCCTAGTGCAGGATTCTGGTTTTATCCCCCTTATCTCCTTTTAGATTTACTGGGCCTAGCTTCTGTGTCAAAGATGAAGGGGAGATTTTAGTGACTGAGGGTATTGCATAAATACCTGTGATGGCAAGAGGGAGCCACTGAAGCTTACGGGAAAACCTCAATACTTGAGTATAGTTTAAGCCCTGCTGTTCTTTGGGCTGTCAGTGCTGGCTGCTTCTGAAAAAGTCATTCCTTTCAAAGGAAGAGAGATGATGAAGTGACATCTCTTCCGTCATCTCTTGCTTTATTGACACCTAGACTGTGAAAACAGTAATTTTCAATTTGATTCCCTGGACTTGAATTTCTTTCCCTTTCTCACTGGAGGTGATCTGAAACTATCATGTATAGGCACGTATACTGCGGTGTGTTTTAGAGGAGATGGGAGATACCGTCCGTCCCTCCTGTGGCCTCTTTCACGCTTAATACTCCTTGGGCCAGAGAGAAGGAGTGAGTGTACTCACAAGAAAGTGGAAAGTTGTGCTCCAGCCACCGTTTGATACAAAGCAGTGTAGAGTATCACACTTGGGAGAGCAGCAGTGGAAGCCACCTTTTCCCCCTCACGTGCAGTAACTACCCCAGCCCAGGTGTCTCTCTTTTCCAGTGAATATTTAATTATTCTGTTCAAAGTGAAACAGCTTTTACAGAAGGGCGCAAGAGTGCCCTTTCTCTTCTTACCTCAGATTACATAATAATCCACTGATTATAAAAGCATTCAGGAGAGACTGTTTAAAATCCTCTGGGATCCTGAGAGCAACTGAAATCATATCTCCTTCCTAAATATTTTTGTTAACAAATTATTAGGTGAAGGGAGTGGTCTACCACGCCTTTTGGATTAGTTTATGGGTTTTTTGCAGCCTGACCTGTTGGTTGAGCTCTGAAAATTACTTTCTCATCTGATGAAGATAATGTAAAACCTATTTTGTAAATTCTAGTTTGAATTATGCAAAAGCAGATATGTATGATGGGATATATCTGTGGTATTTTAGCTATAGCATAGACAGCTCCATTGAGCACTAGGTTCTCCTTTGCAGCCAGTGGAGATGAGTGGACATTTTCAGGCATGAAAGTTTGCCTACCAAAAGGAGTGAGAGAAACAGCCCTGAAAAGCCAGTGCCTCTCTACTTATTAAGAAAGAAACACGGAGTGTTGAGAAATACATGTTCTCAACTGGTCAGATTAATCTCACTCCAAATCATTTAAGGAATTTTAGTGTGGGAAACTTAGGCACTTATGAAGGTTAGGATCAAATGTGAATGAGCAGGGTTTTTAAGGCTCTACCTTTTTTACTTTCTGAAATATCTGCATCCACCTGTAATCTTTTTTGTGATTTCTGGTCATAACTGCACTGGAAAAATGATTGTGTATTTTGGAACTTGATTCATTTCTCCAGTGCTCCTTTGTAGACAAGAGACATGAGATACCTACATTTTTAACCACGATGTGGATTTTCTTCTGCAAAAGTAAATTAGCCTCAGTGTCTTCCAATTTTTCTGAAGGAATTAGACCACTTTGCCTCTTTGTGAGAGCTTCTACTTAGGGATTTAGCATTGTTCAACTAGAATGCATTACCTTTATACCTTTAATTACTTGGTCTTTGATTTCTAATATTCAGGCGTAGACAAGTCTTTATAAAGTCACCCCTAAAATTACCCAGCCTTCTAGCATGATTTTTTAAGTACTGGTAATTATTCTATTTCTGTTATTTCAAATTTAGAAATCCAGAAGGCATCATTCCATGGACTGAGCTGCTCTCCATCTATTTTGTTTGACTAGATAGAGGGAGCAATGTGAGATTTATAAGACTAAATGTAAAGACTAAAAGTAAAGTCACCGCGGCAAATTTAAAAGCGGC
>VZRW01003836.1:89974-179581 GCA_013398125.1 Aegotheles bennettii | reverse complement strand
GTGATTCTGTGATTCCTCCACAGTAATGAACAAACAACAGGATATGGCAGCCCTTTGACGGGCTCTGGAGATGCTCTCAGAGCATGCCCAGCATAGCCTGGCTAGACTAAGTTCCTTGTAAAACTCTCTGAAGGCTTCACTTTCTTTTAAAGTCTTCTGAAAAAGCAACCACCACCATTTCTAGCTTGCATCGGTCTAGGGGTTAGGAAGTAGGAAGTCCATATTCAGTTCCTATCCTTGCTGGAAAGAATTCAAACACACTTTTCGTCATTATACTATAGGTTTTTCTGGGAACGCTTTACCACTCCTTGTGAAGCTGCACCACTGTGAAGAAAAATAGTTTGAATTCACTGAGAGAAGGAGAAAGGGCGAGTGAAAGCATGACTCCCCAGGCTAATGATTAGGCAGCTTTTTCGGAAGTAGGGGGAGGTAGGCTCCAGCCATTCCTCCTGTTTTGTGCTTTAGCTCATGCCTGTTTCATGTAATGTCCCCATTCATTCCGTTAAACTGGTGCATTTTGGTATTTTGAACAAGAAATTATAGTCTGGTACCTACCTACTGTGCATGCTCATGGTGTTCTGCCTATGCAGTGATTTTATTCTGTGTATGTCAATGAAGGAAGCTGAGTTTTCTCATCTATTTCCATTTATATGAGATGGGATCTATGAGGCTGATCCACTCACAGTGAAAACTTCTCTTTTTGTCAAGTTTCCCCCCCACCCCCCACTCCAGTCTTTTTCACAGTGTCATCTTTTATTAAGATCACATTAGCACTTCTGGAACAGCCATATTTTATCAGGATCTCTCAAAAGAGGATGAGTCAGACCATCTGATTTTATTTTGTTAAGTTCATTTTTGATTTGTTGAGTTTAGTTTAGATATGAATACATCTTGTCCAATTTATCTTTAATATAATACAGACGCTGGCACAGGCTCTGATCTTGGTTACACTAGTGTAAATTTGGGGACATGCCAATGGAGCGCTGCCAAGGCCACATTAAAATTTCACTTTCAGCATGGCTAGAACTGCTAGCTTCTCGGGAAGCAGGCTGCCGTGGTGGGACAAGCTTCTCAATAGCTCTGCAATTCTCTCCTGGTTAGAGAATATCCCAGGTAACACAATACAACGGAAGTCAGACAGGGCCAAAAGGCTGCTTTACATAGCCTGAGGCTGACTGGGTCGCTAGTGCACATAAGCCTTGACTGACGGGGATAAGCTGGTGGGATTTAATCAGTAAAGAGGGAAAAATGAAATAAACTTTGTACGGATGGCAAGAACCATGATTAGTCAGTGTATTTATCACCTGGCTATTTCCCAGGGTCATACAGTAAAACAAAGAAGAAATGAACAGCATCCAACCTGTCCAAGCATTATTTGCTCGAATTAACATACACTGCAAGGCCTGTACTGGGAAAAGGCAACTGGATACTGTCATGGCTTTTCCCAGAAAATAGGCATTCTCTGTAATTCCCCCCAGTTTATGTGTGTACCCCAACATTCTGCAGTAAATGTTACAAATATAAATTACTTATTTATCAATATTCTGATGAATTTTCATATTTTGTCCCATGCAGTGTGACTTCAGAAAACCCAGCTTATAGTAACTTATCTTTCCTTGAGGCTCTGGATGGATAATTTGCACTCTATATCCAGTGAAAACCTCTACAGGTTTTTTTGGTACTTTGTAGGTCTGAAGACTGCTTGGCATCTCTCACTTAACTGAAGCCAGAGGACGTAATACAAAATCCATTTAATATGTTCTTCATGCTAAATCAGTGATAAACATGGGGTAAAACTGACCCCGCTTCTCTGAAATGGATCATGACAAGCTTGGGTTGGCAGGAATGACAGCCTGCTGTGAACATTGATACCTCTGTAATTATTGATTTATGGAACTCTCCTGTCTTTGATCAGTTATCTCCCTACCCTTTGCATGTTTATTTGGTTGTTTGATATTGCCTACGCTCTAACTTGTGAGCTCTGTGGGTTAGTGATTCACTTTGTATAATTTTGTAGTGGCATCTTATACTCACTCAAAAGTCCTTAAGAAACCTCTGCAAATTTAAACATTAAGGTGTGGGTTGGCAGTCTTTGTGGAGTTAAAATGCCTTTCAGCATCCATGTCATTGAATATATGGAGTGCTTTTGCCATTTTACCCTGATTATCTGAATCAAGGTTTGATTTGTCAAATGTTTTACAAATGTTTAATCCTTTCAACACATAAAACTCACCATTAAAATACACAGCACGCTTTACTGCCAAGAGTAATAATCTGGGATGAAGCCAACACTATGGATGAATGGGGTCTGCCAGGCCTCCAGGCTTTATGTGGACCTTTTGGGACTTCCTGAATGTCCCAAGTGTAGCTCCTTGCAAGGCAAGCCCCAAGGCTCTGGAGCATGGAGACTGGACCTCTGGCTTCCCTCTCTTCCCAAATGGAAGACCCAAACCCTGGTCTACACTTTACCCCTGCCTTAGTAAAAGTTGCAAGTTTTTGAGACAGCACAAGACAAAGCTTTTTAAAAGACTGTGAGGCAACTTGAAAGCCCCTGGGTGTAAACAGACATCTGCCTGAAGCTCTCAGTGGACTTGGAACCTTGAACAGTGGGTGAACACTGGTGGGTGGTGGGGAAGAGGTTGGGCTTTACTTTTTGCAATAGGGTACATGATGGGTACACAAAGCCCCTGGACTACAACACGTAATGAACTTGTGCTCATGCAGCAAAGCAAAATGTAACCAGTTATGCCACAGTAAGTTTGTCAGCAGAAGTCTCTCTGCTGATATGGCTGAACTGCTACCAGTATCCAGTCTCGTGGGTTTAAGTATTTTTGCACTGTCCTGTCTATGCTTTAGAACTGTATTGTCCTCAGAGAAATAATCCCTGGTGCCTCCTGGGTTCTTATCAGGTGTAGGTTATTGTCCCAGTTTGAGCCAGGACAGAACCAATTTTCTTCTAGTATTTTTACTTTTCAGTTAAGTCTCTTCTAAGTAACTGCACTTGTTGAAATTAACTGCACGTTTTTCAGTCAGTGTCTGCTTCTAGGACTAAGAACATGCAATGTTTATAGTTACTGCTGAAGAATGCTATGCAAAACCAAGGCCACTGCTTGTTTCTGCTAAACTTCTTGTGCTCTGGAAACAAAAGGAAGGAAAGGGATCACATCTGTGACCCTCCTACAGGGAGGAGCGGACTGGACAGGTGACCAAAATTGACTGGACTGGTGTCCTGGGAGGATTCTGTCCATTTGCCTGCCTTTGATCCTGATCCATGTGTTCCTGATTCTGTGTGTTCCTACCCTGCAGCGTCGGGGGTGACATGAGCATTGTTGGGGAGGGCATGATATTGTTTTCTATACATTTGTGTATATTTAATTATTTTCTTTTTCATCATTACTGTTTCATTAAAGCTGTATAGTTTAGTTTCCAACCTGTGAGTCTCTCTCCCTTGTTCCCTTTCGTTTCTGGGAAGGGAGAGGGGTAATAGAGAGCATCTGTCATTCATTTAATTGCTGACCCAGCATTAAACCGTGACAGTTATCAGGAGGCCCACAGGAGCTTTGGTCCTCTTTCTCCTGCTATGTGACCCCTGATTGGCCTGGTGTTTGGCCCCATGTCACTTGGCTGAACTGCATCCCTGCAGAGACAGGAATGGCTCCATCCCTGTGATGTTTGCAGGGAGAGGGGACCTATGCCTGCCCTGTAACCCACTTCTGTCCTTAAGAGACCCTGCAAAACCTCAGCTTCCATGCCTTAACCAAAGTATCTTTTACTCCAGCTGTCACTGCTTGCACCAGCTACTGCAGCAGTCAGATGAGATTTGGGGCTGGATGCCAAAGGCCTGGGGGCTGTGATGGTTTTCCACTCACTGCTACTCACTGACTTCACGCCCACTGTCAGGACCCCAAGGCAGATTGAGAACCACAGGCAAAGCCCACAGGTGGGTCCCCCAAATTTTGTCATCGCTCAGGTATGCACACTCTGGCAGCAAACTTCTTTCTCCAAGAATCAAAGAAATTTCAGCTTGTTTGCACCAGAGGTGCTCTCTTCTAATGATGACGAAGCAGTGGGCATGTGGCCAGGGGCTGGTGACTCTGTGGTGTTGCTGGATACTTGACTGTGTCCCTCTGATCCCTGCTGGTGAGGTGACAGGGTAATTTGCACCCTGGGGAGGTGATGCCTCACATCTCCCAAGCCATTCTTGGTGAATTGCATGACTGGGACACCATTTACTAGTTGCTCATACAGGAACCTGGTTCTCACATCCAGACTGGTGCAGCACAGCCTCTCCAACAAGGGCATTTCCTAGGTAGATTGTCAAGAAGATTTCCCAAGCTATTTGATGTCTTGGAAATAGAAACAAGATAGTATTTCCTTTTTCATCCTCTGTGGTCTGTGGGGAGGGAATAGAGACAGCCACCACTCATTTAGCAAGAGCAATTCAATTTTTAAGAAATGGGAAGAGACACTAAAAAGCACTCCATGACTTAGGGTCATTTAAGCAGATAGTGCTGAAGCAAAACTTATGATTAAGAGCAGTAATTATTTTTATATACATTATTACATATTATCCAAATTCATTGCAACTGGAAAATAATCCATTTACCACATTAATTTTCTATTTATTTTATTTTAAATAAGCTCTACAAATGTTATAAAGAGTTTGAAACATCATTGCTAGCATGACTACCCTATCTGCAGCCAAATAAGCATTTTTTTATTAGACCTCATTTTATAAATGGAATGTGTCTTGCAAGTTTGAATTCAATCCTTCTCTGCTCAGCACTAAGCCATGTATTGGAGAGATACAACATTTAAATGTGGCCAAGATACCTTTGCAACCAGAATGGCAAGAGAAAGTTCAGTTCTATAAAGTGAAGGCTTAGATTCTGGAGAGTAGAGCCAAATCTGTGGAGAAAATCCTAAAATTGCAAATACGGTGGATTTAGATTGATCCTAATAATGCATTTTATTATTTAAATGTAATAAAAATTCAAATGATGTGAAAAATAGTAAAACCTTTAGTTTAGTGAGAGAGATTGAAGTGTTTTTAGACTATGCTACATGAATGCCAATATAGACAATAGAGTTTTGATAGCTATTCATCTAACATTTGTGGAAAGACATTAACAATATATCACCCTTCACTGCCAGCTGCAAACACATAATATCATTCACAAATTATGCATTTAGGTTTTGGGAACATGAGACTTTTTTTTGTAATGCTAATACCAAGACCATGTGTCCGGAGATACTGAACAGAGAGTCTCTGGCCCAATCCTGATCTCTTTGATATTTCTATTGACATCAAAAGTGAGAGCCATATGCAAAGGATTTAACACTGCCATCTGCAGATTGCTATCAAATTTGCTGGGTTTTCTCAATGTTGCATGACTGTTTTCAGTTAGCAAATCACAACAGTTGAGTTGTTGCCCTTTCCATTCACTGCTTATTACTGAAAAGTCTGCTGGACATCCTCTGATAGAGTTTTTCTTGGAATGCTCCTCCAAACTTTAATGCCAAGTAAGTTTTGTCAAAATACCCTTTTTTGTCATCATGCCTCATTATTGACCTTTCTACCCAAGAGGGGACCCTGAGCAACCAGTCTGAGTCAAATAAGCATGAGGCTATTGAAGATGATGCGTACATCCTGTGTTCTAGGACTACTTATGAGCAGTGATATACTGCTCATGTCTTCCTTTCACTTAGTAAAATTGCCAGAAGGGAAATACCTCCACTGTCAGAATGGCTATGTGAATGGATGAATTAGGATTAATAGACATTTTTAATGAGCTTTCTAAACTGGTTATATGAAAGAAGGCATTATAGCATGCACGTGTCTCCACAGTGCCATCCCAACATGGAGAAGATAGAAAAGAGTGAAGACTGGACACAAATGACTTTATGTAAATAGGTAGTTTGCACAGGAGAGATAACAAACTAGAAGAATCTGAAAATCACTGTATCAAAGAGCTAATCTCCAAAGTGGCATCAATGGGATGCTTTAATAAGGATGAGTTATGTCTACACCAAAACCCAGAACCTGCTGCAGAGATTCGTGAGCTATCAAAAATCTCAGTAAGCAGGTCCATGCAACACAGTGCAAAGTTGTGGGGAGTTACTAGCTTGGGCTTCAGTCTGGGATATTGTGCATTGATACTGCTCTGAACCTGAGGCATATAAAATCTGCCTTGTACACAGTCAGCTTTGGAGTCTGAGCACGTCACGCCACCATACTTCTAGTGCTATTGTGGGCAATGTCTGCTGGAGAGATACAGAGCCAGACGATTTTGATTCTGTTGCAAACTCTGGCAACTGTCTACAGTGTGACATTTAACAGAAATTGTTTCAGTTCTTTGTTTTCATATCTAAAATAAGCATAAAAGAATAATCATAACCCTTTGTAAAATGTATCTGAATTAAAAAACCACACTATATGAACTGATATTTGAACCATTCTTTGATTATTAATTTATTCTTGATAAAGATTCTGAATAAGGATTTTAATTAATAGAGCGAATAAGTAAACAATTCAATTGTGAGGGTTGAAATAAATCAGTTTTAGCAAGTTTCGTAGTCTATTCTCAGGGGCTGATATTAAACTGGGCACTTGTCTGGTTCAGAGAGAATGGTGTAACTTTACAGGAGAATTTATACTTGAGAGGGAAGAGCAGACCCCATAAATGAGATATTAATATTTTCTTAATTACAGCAAGGTGACATGCAGCTGTATTTTCAAAACCCAAGTGTTCTGCACTTTAGGCAGTTGGTGCTCCAACAGATCTCTGTATGCTGCTCTGACTAGGAGTTTTCAATTGTTATCTTAAATGCTGATCTCTTCTAAAAATATGACCATATAATTACATGCTCAGATACTAAGAATTGTGACGATGGTGACTGGAGGCATGTGTACTGGTTCCCTGCTGGACACTTGGAAATTAGCAGTCCTTGCCTTTACTTCTCAATGGGATTGCTACAAACATTGGCCTGTCGTTACAGATGGCTTCCTTATTCTCTGCCTAGCAGCAACAGAAAAAAGATGCACCCAATTACTAGTGTCACTTGAAAAAAAAAGTGCACAGTCCATTAGTTTGAATGGGTGTGCAGTTCTGACCTAGTGTGTCATTTAAATATTATAATGAGTCATTAACATATGCTAATTACAACCCTGAGCCTAGCCCTGGCACTTCTAAAAGATGTTGGATGATGCTCTGTAGATGCTGGCTAGCGTTGGCTGTGCTCTGGATGGACAGCTTCTGCTTCAAGCAGTAGCCTGGGCTGGTTGGCTCCAAACTTGGTACCATGAGAAGTCTGCATTTCTCTCTGTGGGAAGGACTGCTGTATCAGATTTGAACACAAGCAGAGGCTTTTTGAGGGAAAGCATGTTGCAGGAAGGCAAAGGTGATTTCTGGGAACCAGTCATAACTGGCAACCCTCTGTGATCTGCAAGAGAAGCAGTCAAAAATGGATGGAGACCTGCAGACCTTTCCTAAACCTAACAGCAATGTCTAGTTCATTCAGCAAGAAGATACTATCAGAAAAAAAGGCAAAGTGCCAAACCTTTGGAATGGTAGTTGAAGATCTATACTGCAGGCCTTTGAATGTGCCATAAATAAGAAAAAACCATGTTAAAGCTGAATTTCTCCCACACCCCACACTTATAAAAATGTTTTGAACTTGGCTCACTTGCCTTGAGGTCCAGTCTCCACAGTTTCACCTACATTTTCTGCAGGAGGGACACAACTCCTCCCTAGCTTACCTTTCATCTGCACCACAGAGCAGAGAGCAGGGAAACCTGGCTGCCCCTTACATCCTGAGGGAGGGAAGGGCAAGGATTTGTTTGCCTCCAGCTGAGTCTTGTGGAGTGCCTTGGCTACATTCTTCTAGGATGGAGTCACTTACAGCCCCTTGATTTTCTTTTTTTCTCATGAGATTTCAGACTGTCTCAAGGAACAGGTTGCCCAGAGAAGCTGTGGCTGCCCCCTCCCTGGCAGTGTTCAAGGCCAGGTTGGATGGGGCTTTGAGCAGCCTAATCTGGTGGGAGATGTTCCAGCCCATGGCAGGGAGGTTGTAACTAGATGATCTTTAAGGCCCCTTCCAACCCAAACCATTCTATGATTCTATGATTTATTCTAGTTAGTGGTGTTCCTGAGATAATTTACCTATTGGGTTTGGCCAGAGCCCCTCACATTTCCTCCCTGGGGTGCATTCACCATAACATATAGAATATTTCCTATTAGTAAATATGGTTTAGCAAGCATGAGAGCTAAGTGTGGGAGCTGGAGTTCAGGGGAGATGACTCTACCGCAGCAAAAATGTTGTTGATGTTTCTCTTTTATTTGTGCTGACCACAAGCTGTCAGGGGAGTGGAGCAAGGCAGTGTCACCTGTTGTTCTCATGCTTTTTTGGGGAACTGTTCCTTTGTTCTGCAAGCTGAAAATGTTGGGTGCAAAAGTACATTTCTCCTGCTTCATGCTTATAGTCCTCTCCCACTCATAGTCTCTCCTGTCATCAGACCTATCTGGAGTAAGCAGTGTGGAGGGTGAAGTGTGGAAGGTGCCCAGTTCCATGCACAAGTCCAGAGCAACCTTTGCAATACATATTCCATCCATCCAGCCACATTGGCCTCTCCTGTGTAGAGGACGGGAGTCAACTGGAAGCTGTGCTCACCATGTGCCCAGTGCCACAGCTGCTGGATATCACCTTCCCAGCTACTGAACCCCTGTCCACCTCCCCTCATGCCTGGAGAGGGGAGCCACACTCAGTACTGACAGTACTCAGAAATCACGTGTTGAGCACTTATTAATAGTGGGATTGGCATTAAAACCACAGGATATTAAAGACAGCATATTCTTTGTGCCTTCTCGTTCTGAAGCCACCAGGGGTCAGGGGCTCTAGGGCTTTTCCTGCAAGCATTAGACATTTCTGGGGAGGAGGAAGGCAGAGAGGAAGGGAGCATATTTCCACAAGTCTTCTGACTTCAGGGACTGAGACTACAAGAAAACAGACAGCAAATGTTGTGGAATTGACTATAAAATTTGGCAATGTCACACATGTTTTTGTCAGTGGACAGAATAAAACAGAAAAGTAAGGGTTTAGCCTAACTGAAGGTTTAATTTCTTTCTGTTGAATAAGTTTTTTTCTAATTCCTCCTGATCCTGATGTCCATTCTGTTACACAGAAGCACCCACAAAAACATGCTGCCTGAGCATTTTCATCTTTAACTCTGTGTTTGCTCATCCTGAGGTTGCACTGGCCACTACCAGAGTTGATGGCTGTTATTATGTCTCTTCATACAGGTTTCTCTGCAGCCGAAGTATCCTGTTTTTCAAACAAACTTCTATCAAGTAGAAGTGATTAGCCAAATTAATGTGAAGTTAATGTCCCAAAGCAGCACAATTTGTTCTCAGAACTTCACGCGACATTTAGCTAACAGCTTAAAGAAAGGGTTCCATTTGATAAAGCGATCAGAAAGAGTCACAGCAATGAGCTCGGATATGCAGGGCTTGGTATAGCTTTTCACTACCATAAATTAAAGGATAAGTATCATATAATGTATTTAGCCAGACAAGCATATGCAAAAAAAAAAAAAAAAAGCAATTTGGAAAGTTTCTCACTGTTTCCACAGTGCACCTTGGGAATGGTAGCTCTGAGGGTCACCAGCACAGAACAGTACTGGGGAAGGAGGGAGAGGTTCAGTTTGGGAAGGCCAAAATGCCAAACTTGAGGTCCAGATCCTTCAGCCCTTGACATGCTAACATCAACTGACCTTTAATGCAATAGCTCAATGCTCATCCTTATGCAATAGCCTTTCACTTATGAAAACCTATTTCCAAATCATGTTTAGAGCAATAAAAGTCTGTCACAGGACAATGGATGTCAGCTGTTTCCAAAAAGGCTTTCAGAAGAGCCTGCCCTAAAGGATGCTAAACACTTGTTAGTGATCTTTCTCGCAGAATAAATCCAGAGAGAGGCAAGACCGGGATGATAGTTCTTTTGCAGGTGCATTGTCTGAGCTGCCTGGGGAGGCACACACAACACCTGCTCAGGCACTACCTGACTGGAGTTGAACCACTGTAATTAGTCCCTTATTTTAATGAGCACCAGAGTCAGTCACATCTTTTTTAAATCACCCTCTTGTGATTTTATCCTTTGAAATGCTGTTAATCCTCCACTGCCAGCAAGATCAGTGAGGAAATGGATTACAGTACCACTCAGTTGTCCTGGGCACCTTGCAAGGTCAGGCCAGCTCTATATGGCTTCTTTTTTTACAGTTTTCAGGGTGTACTTTGTCTACAAATGGGGCCCTCGTGGAGACACCATCCCCCATCTGCCTGTGGAGTGGATGGCTCTTACAATCTGACTGACTGACCATTTGACCTAGGTTGTCCCAAAATGGCAGTGTGGCCATTCCACATGGATGGTTTTAGATTAACTCCCAGAAATCTCTTTATTTAAGCGTGCATCTATTTTGCAAGGACAACTCTGTGTTCCTTAAACCCACACTCGTCCCACATTCCTAGGACTCATCATGTAACTGTGAATCACTCTGCCCATTCACCTCAGCTAATGTAGATAGAGTATAAAAAACCTTTCAGTATAGTAAATGTTCAGAGGACAAATGTTTGTCTGTCTGTCAAGCAGAGCAATTCTTCAGTATTAAAGAAATCCTGCAAATTAGCATTCCATGAGCTACAAATCCAGCAACTTTGTGGGAAGCTTTTAAGAACATATTCCGTGGTCATATGATTGCATATTGAGCTAAAACTAAAAGTGATTAAACATTGAAATTAGAAGCCTATGAAATAAGCTGGGATCCCTAGAAAATCACTGCACAGCTTATTGTAAATTTGATTATGAATTTTTTAGGCACTAAGTAGACAAAATTACTGTTAATCACATGTAAATTGAGATACTGGAACTAATCCACTGAAATTAGTGGGATTTTTGCCATTGATTTCCACAAGAACAGGATTGGGCCAGCTCTGAGGAAGGAAGAGGAGGTGGAAAATTAATGTCTTGAAGAAGAAAAACTTAGGCCAGGTCTCACTATCAAAATGATGGATGTCTCAGTAAGTAACCAACCCACAACTCTCTTTCTTTCCCCCAAAAAGGTGTCATTAGCTGAAAATCTGTGCCAAGCTCAAGTCCAATTTCTGTTAAAAAAGTTACATTTTGTTATCATGGTGTATTAATATAAATGGTCAAACCCAGAAACTTATTTACTGAATATGTGTTGATGAATCCTTTGGTAACTGGCACAAGGAGTAGAAATCCAGTCTGTAATGGGGTGTCAGTAGAAGGGCAGCATTTGCTGGAAGTGCTGCTGTGGGGTGCTCTGGTCTTTTCTGCCTGCCATGGTCAGGCAGCATGGGTAATCTGCAGAGACACTGTAGCCTGAAGTCAAGTAAGCATCTTTACAGTGGACATGGGTTTCTTAAGAACAGCTGATATGTTCAGGTAATACATTGACAGAACCTCAGAATTAGAAGTAAAAATCAGCCGCATTTCAGAGTGAAACAACTGCAAGCTAAAGAAAGAATTTTTACTATCCAGAGTTCAGCCTCAGTATGTATTTACTTATTGTAGCATTTGGGAATAAGTAGGCACAGTTTATGAATCAATTATTGATGGTGCAGTAACCCCCTCCATGGCAGGCCAGAATGCACAAATGGCCTTTGCACTTTTAAGGTGCAACCATACAACACTGATCACTATTTGTTGTGCTGTTTAACCTCTTGGACAAATCATTATCAGCTCATGTCTATGGAGGCAGAGATTCCCTAATTCTCCTTTCCCCCCTTTCCTGGACTCAGCACAGCAACCAAGGGCAGAATGAGGAGAGAAGTTAATAATTACTTTAAGCTGTCTCTGCACCATATTCTCAGGCTACTGAAGATCCTTGGCAAAAATTCATCTTGAGGCTGTCTCCCCACCACTCTAGCTGAGTCCTCATTCCTGAGGATTCATTTGAACAAAGACAGTCATCAACCATAGCTTATCAGCTTCTCTTTTCTCTCTGTTTTCTCCTGTTGCTTATGCCACAGCCTGGTGGAAGTGTCTTTACTCAGCCTAAGAAATCCCTTACATAATGTAAATTCTCCAGAGGCTCTCTATGCATGATTTACAGCATTGTGATGCTATCTTGCAGCCATAAAACCCATAAAGTCCCAAGCACTGAAAGCAAGACTCACAGAGGCTTATGCTTTCCTCTATCTGCTCCTGTACCTCCAGAACATGTGCAGCACAAACTGCTTCTCCTCACCTGCATGACCTAATGTGATGCCCTGGCAGGTCACCGCGGGTTGCCAACTGGTTGCCAGTGGTGGTCCTGAGAGAGAAGAGGGCTGGAGAGCCCCTGGAAGATGCAGGTGTATCTGCAATGTGGCCAGGTGACAGAGGTTGCATCCAAGGACCGTGGCTCCTCCCACATCATCTGATGCTAGAAAGTTTTCTCCTGTCAGCAGATAAGCTACTGCACAGGCTCAACTGTCAAAAAAGAAGAACCCTGCAACTCTAGGCAAATGTGAATTAAACACAACCGCTCAGGTACTGTGTTATGACAAGCATGTTTCCATCCATTATTTTCAGCTACCCAACAAGAAATCATTTCGGTATCATTGGCTAACTCTATATACTCACTCATTTGAATATAATGACTTTGGTTTCATTTGAAGACTTAAAGTTCCTCTGGGCAAATCAGATATTTTTTTAAATCTTTGCGAACTGAAAAATTTAGTAGCCATGGTTGATTTCCTATTTTGATGGGTACATTGCTCTCTTAGCTATCTCTCAGGCAGAGTATATCACCTGAAGTGTGAAGTTCTATAAGCACAAATTATGCCTGATACTGAGATGCCTTCCTTTTTCCCCCTAATTAGTAAAGTTAATTTGATTTAAATGGCAATTCTGCTGATGTACTTGTATTAATTCTGCTTTGAAATCACAAACGTTCTGAAAATGTTTTAAAAATATTAAACGAAGCTGTAAGCTTCCTGTGGTCAAGCAAGAGAAAAAAAACGCAACAGAAATTATTACTTGAGCATGCTATTCCCAAGCATTTTGAGAAGGCTTGCTTTGCTTTAATCACAGGCTTTGATTTTTTTAGAAATGGTGACTTCTCTTACATGATAGAAAATTGCAAGTCTCAGCCACAAAGATCCAAGGAAAACATAAGCTTCTTTATGAGAATCACGTTATCCTAAGACAGTCTTTTTCAGCCTGGTGTGTTTGCAGACTACCGTGGGTCCCAGCACTCCTACTATGGGGACCACAAAAGGTAAGCAAAACCAGCATGCCCACTGCCAGTAGATTTTCATTTGCTGTGCAGAGATTCACATCTCCAGCGATAAATCCTTAAGGGTCCACAAATTGAAAAATGTTGAAAACCACTGCCCTAGGAATTGTGCTCATACCTTGGAGCTATATTTGCTAATTGGGCAGAGCTGACAAGCAGGTCCAATATGGTGAAGAGAGATCCCCAGATTATTAACAACATGATGGCATCTGGAAGTTTTGTAGAGCAATAGAGGCACAGCTCTAATCAAGGACTTTTTTAGCCTCTTGTATAGCCCATCTGTTAAAGATTTACCATATTATATATAATGCCTTCAGCAACTGACTTTGATGTATGTTCAACTATGAAACATCTTTTGTAACTAACATAAAGAAATTATTGTTTATTATCTGCTAGGCCCTTGGAATGAAATCTCTGCAAAAGCCACCAAAATAAATGATCTATGTTTTCAATATCTATGAAATATTGATATCAGTTGGAATTACTCTGCTATCCCAAACTCACTATGTCACAGAGATTTTTTTCTGGATTTCACTAGGATTCTAATCACGGCCAAACTCTGCATAAGACAAGGGAGACATGTTAAACTTAGGACACTCTGATTTTAGATGGAGTATAGGAAGCAATGTGGTGCAAACATAACTACATTTCCATCTGATATGAAGTGATTTATTACAAATATTAGAGTACAGTTTATTGAAAAGTTGAAACAGGTTGGGTTTTTTTTCTTCCCCTTTACTTGGTGCAACACAAAGGGTAAGGGATGTGTCCTGGCCAAATTCCAGTTTGGGAAATTGCATTTTGCCTGACCCTAAATTCACCCTACAGTGCCAAAAGAGAAGAAAAATGATAAAAATCCGCTGGTCCTAAGTCATTCTCTATTGCTGTAATTATTAATCAGCAGGTACATCTGACTGCTTCTAATTTTGGGAAAAACAGATCATTGTTTGAAGGGCTCTTTATTAAGTTTTTATGCTTTCATTCTCCAGAATGAAAAACATACTGTAAATATAAAATAACTGTTTTGGAAAGCCTCTACTTGTTTTTAAGCTAGTCTACACCTTCAGTAACTGATATTAGAGTAACATAATCTCCTTCTCTTAGCATTTGTTTTCAGCGTTTGACTTAGCAAAGGGTTCCTTCCCCTGTTCCTCCTCAAACAGAACTTGTATTTAATTCTCAGATGGCTTGTCTGGGTTAAGAGTGTGTGCAAATCAGTCAGGATTTCAGCATTTGCCCCTTTTGGCTGCCATGGCTTGTCAGCATTGGCTTCTCAAAGGCAGTTGCCAAAGCAGCTGCCAGGATGCCACCATGCAAAGGTTAGGAGAGTACCTCCAGGTACTTGACAATGGTCTGCAGAACCTGCAGAGCATTTTGCTGTTCCAGGGGCTGCTCAAGCACGTAATGTGCTGAGATCCATGGATTGGGAATGCCTGTTTGAGGTGACGTTTCAGCAAGTGTTTTTTCTCTTGTATCTGGATCAGGAAATGTTTTCCTGAAGCTTTTGCTAGGAAGGCTGTGATCTCTCACTTTGTTCCCTGTGATATCCATTTATCCTCCTATTATGTTGCTGGGAGCAGGTGATGAAGGAGCGTGAAGAGTACATGCCACATGGTATCAGGCCCCTGTCCACTCCACCAGACTGCGAGCAGCTGCTGTGAGGACATGGAGGTGCTGGGGAGGAGCACAGAGCCCCAGCACGATACTGGCTGCTCTCTGGGATGCTTTCAGCAGTTCCCAAGGATTTTGTCTTCTTAATGCCAATGGAAATGAAACTAAATGGTTGTTCAGATTTCTACAGAATCAGGGTTGACAAGTCTTGGGACTAGAATGCCCTTCCAAGCCTGCTTTAGATCCTGCTTTGATTTCCCTGAAGTTAAGTCAGTCGCATTAACAGATCTCCATGTTTCTTCCTTAGCTATGCAATCCAACACCGTTCTTGAAACAGATAAACAAGAATAAGTTATGCAATCACTGCTTAATTTGTGTGTGTGTGTGTTTGAAGTTAGAGCAGGGCAGCTCTGCACTGGAAGAAGTCTCCAGGATTCTGTCATTTTTAAGGTGGACTGTGCTGAGCATTTACTTTCATTTAGAGATAATAGACTCTAAAATTGCCCAGTTTTGATTTACAGACATAAATTAGTAATAAAAGTCTCTAATGACTTTAAACATTTTGTGTTATAATTAAATTGTAAAAGGGGCTATAAATTGATGGGAAGATGAGAATATGTTCCTGTTACTATTTATTATACACATTGCTGGCTTGATATTTTGATACTGGCTTCAATATTTGAGGAAGACTGGAGACCCTTTGCACTAGACAAGGAACAGTGCCACGCTGAGTGACAGATGCTGCCCTGAAGAGCCTACAGTTTCAAGAAAGAAACAAAGCTTGCAAAGAGATAAAGCGATTTGCCTGGGATAACACTCTTAATTCTCACCAAGGATGCTGCTTCCAGGTCCATGACCCTGTCCACTGCGCAGCAGTTCAGGCACAGGACATAAAGGACAGGAATTAAAAGATAACAAGTTCCCACAATACTAAATAGAGAAATATTTTCACTTGTGCTCCTAACAGGTTCATTGTGCAAAAAATAGTGTTTTTTCCCAGACATCCACACTAGTGATATGTGAGAGGTCACTTAGTCCTGCCAGCAGATACTGTACAATACAGAAAAATGCAAAGAAGAGATTGACAAAATCAGGATCTTCTAAGAGCTATAGTATATAGCTATATGTAGCTATATTTTCATTTTCAGTGGAAAATGGCAGTTGCCTACCTGCATGTTCAGAAACCATCAAAAAGGCCTCTTGAGAGACATACAATTGATCTTAAAATCATGAAATACAAAAATAATACAATAATAATTGTAGTAAAGGTCTGATGTTTGTACGTATTTAATATAAAACTTAAAAAAAATTGTGGTATGCACATCAAGGCTTCCTCTATAGCTGTAAGTTAAACTTTCTTTTTAATGGAAACCAATAACTTACTGGAATCTCTTGGCCCCAGCATGGACAGTTTTCAAAAAATAGCACCTATTGCAAGACTCAGTATGAAAAGCAAGAACCGGTAATTGAGATACGGTCAGGTAAGGAAATTTTCAGCCTTTGCTGGACATCTTCCAATCTCTGTAATGCAGATTTGCTCACCTCAAAACAATCTTTTTTGTTATGTAATTACTCATAATTAAAAATGTACTTCTTATTTCTAGATTGATTTTTTTAATAGTATCTCACTCCACAACAGTGCCGTCTTATGCATTTTTCTGGCTTTAGCTACCTCCTGTTAAAGATTTTGAAGACAGGACATGGCTAAGTTTTTGTCTTCAATGAAGGAACTCTGTGTATCTCCCACGTATGCAAGACCAGCATTTAAAACTTCTGAAAAGACATGCTCAGTTTCTTTCTTATCATACTTATTTGCCTTCCAAATGGGGAAAAAAAAAGCTTTTGTTAAATAGGGATAAAAAAAACAACCTAGATTTGTCTTTAAATGTCCTGGACTGGTGACGAATTTACTTTGTTTACCAGTCAAGAAATATTTCAGATATTCATTCACAGATTCACAAAAAAGAACAAAACAAAAATATATGTATAACTTTTGCTGGCCTTTCTTGACCTTGAAAGTTCATAAATGAATATGAACCCCAAAGTTCACAAAGATTGAAATAGAGATGTACTCAGACTGCTGACAGTTTCTGAGAGAAACTTGCAAAGATCGGTATCATAGATTTTGATGAGGGAAAGGTTTTTGCAAAGAGATGGTATCAGCTTTTAAACATCCTCTCCATGGGCAGGGACAAAACAAGAACAGAAATTCCTTAGGACATGCCTTCAAGCTCAGCAAGTGTTTGAAGAGATATGTTCATGTATCTGCTCATCTGAAACAAAGCAAAAAATCACTGAATGATTGATTTTTACCCCAGCATTAAAACACTTTATATTTTTGTTTTGCATTGCTCTAGATGCCATCCCATGGTAGGGTACTAAACAAAGATAAATTAAGTCATTCACTCTCAGAAACTTCAAAAGTGAAGTGATACAGTGTTGGTGATAACCAGCTAGTTTTACGCAAAGCGCTTCTGCTTTCTTTCATAGAAAGATCACAAAAAGTGACAATCTTACCTAGTTCACTAATTAAATTAACAAGATGAGTGAGTATACATTAATAATACATAATTCAGATGCTTTTCACCTCCATCACAAACAGATTTTATGAGATTCTAAGTATTTATTACGGTGGATTATCAGTATGAAATATAACTCCTAGGTCCCAATATCAAATTTAGGGCTCTGATTTTTCACCCAGGTTTCTCCAGTTGTTGCTGTTGTCAATCACAATTCCAGTGGGTGCTACTAGTTGTATAACACAGTGTACAGTACCACATAGTGAAGTGGTGGCCTTCTGGAGTTGTCTCCAATTTATAAATGTGTATCAATGTTTGAATCCTCTTTATGTTGCTGGATGTATATATGTATATATATATATATAATAATAATATATATAATAACATCCTGACTGGCTCAAACTGAATGTCTATCTAGTCCATCAGCCTGTTGTCGAAAAAGCCAAATACAAGATGCTTAGAGAAACAGTATAAGAAAGTGAGAAAGAATAAAATTATCTTTGTACTGGGACATACTCGTAAACTCTGGTCTCATGGTCTGGTGTTACTTGGTTGCTTACTGTCCAGATGGCTTCCTATGAAGTCAGAAGAAAGAATACCATATGAACTGAGGTGGCATCTACACTACAGAATTTCCAGTAGTCTCCTTTTACCATGTACTGGTTTGATTCAGTGTGGCTTTGGTGTGTGTGAGTAAGATTTCTTTGAGAGCAAACTAAATAAGAAACTCTCCTCCTGGTTTGTATTAGACACACTCAAAATCCAGATGGAGTTATAAGGCTACAAATAACTAACTGACTGGTGCTTTGAATGGCTTTGAAACTCAGGCATGATAGGGAAGTTCAACCCAGAGGACCAGGCTGAAATAAAATTCTGTAATTGTATATAGTGTAAATGCAGAGACTTCAATACCAGCCTCTCAGACTATGTCTGAGAGGGCAAAGCTGCAACTCTTTCTTGAACTACTGAGATGCAGACCAGTTTTTTTCCACTATCCTTTGGAAAGAGATTTTAGCATAAAGAACTCCATAAAAGCCATGACTGATGGGAATTCATGAACTTATGAAGCAGCAGTTAATATTAAACAATATTACATACATATCCATCTCTCAGACATAATTTTAGAAGCTGCTGTCTACTTGTTCACTGAAAACAAAATTTAGGTAAGAAGTCCAAAGCAACAAAATGCGAAGGGACAAAGCTGTTTTTTTCCTCTCAAATTGTTCTACACATTTTACCAGTATGTTTCTTTGACATTGAATTTATTGGAATTCTGGATATTTTCAGTGATATTAATGAGTCATCTGACAAAATTAGATAAAGTAGTATTTAAACCGCAGGGCAGAGGGTTGCAGGTACTGGTTAGTACCTAATAACTCTCTGCTTCAGAGAGGAAAAAAACACAGCAAAAAGGGAGTGCTTAGTTACAGAGTGGCTGTGAAGTTGCCTTCCCATGCTGCAGAGTCACATCCTGGACGTCCTCATCAGAATTCCCCTGTGTGGCATCTGGTGTGTGCGGGAGGGTGTACGTACAGCCACACTGGCACATAACCATCTAGAAACTAGCTGATAATGCAGGGTGTATTGTAAGCTACTGTTGCTCTGAGCAGCAATAACTAGCTGCCTGGCTTAGGGAATTGTAGGGCACCAATCACTGTAGAATCTAAGTGCCAATAATGCTTAACATTTATTTTACACTTTGCAGAGTTAAAGTGCTGTAGGAACATTAGCTAATTAATTATTGCATCTCCCTTGTGAGGTGGGTTGGTTGGTAAGTATTAGTCCCATGTTACAGATAGGAAAACTGAGATGCAGTGTTTTCCCCTTTTATTTTTCTACTGCATTGGGTAAAGCTCCAGACACTCTCTAGAGGAGTTCACTGCAAGTTGCTGGCCCAAAGCCACTAGTCAAGTTGGGGGCCTAAGCAGCATTATAAAATTAGACTTCTGGTTCCCTGTCTCTTGCTCGTTCCTCCATGCACTACACGGCTTGTTTTTGGATCATAAGGAGACAGTTATGTTGCAGCAATCACACAAAAAAAGCAAACAAATCAGACCTAAAGCAACAAATGCAGTGTTCTGACAGATCTGCCCTGTCCAGAACTCCAAGCAACTTGTCTGGGTACTCTGCTACCTCTACTGCAGGTTTCCCATACATCACCAGAAATAGAGTAGATATGCAATGGCTTTTGAATAGGCATCCAGAAGCAACTAGTGAACCTTGCAAGAAATAGGAGATGTGCTTCTAGCTGAACCTGCTGCTTGGGAAGCCCAGAGCTGTGATGTGTCTGGGATACCTGAAAACTCAATAATGTTTCTGAAAGGTTTCCACAGTGTCATACCATTCAGCATTCAAATGACTGGAAGTGGCCCTGTCATGGTTTAGACAGTTGCTCTATCTCTTTTGTTCTTACAGAATTGGACTCTGCAGCCTCTCAAACTACAGTTTCTCTGAACAGAAAAATGATTTTAGAATTCTGTTCCAGCAGAACCAGGATGGGTCCTAAATTTCAAACGCTGGTTTTGTTGCTTGAATCCAGGTTCTAGCAGAAATTAAATTTCTATTTGGCTTGTACTTATTCAGGAACAACCCTCAGGGGTTGCTAGCATTTGAAGATGTGCCCCTTTGATCCCTCCTTGAACCAAGAACATTCATATGTGTTTTAAAACATGACATCATTGACATAAGTAAAAAAGTTTTGGAGTTTACAAAACCACCAGACTTCTTCAGTAGAAAATTTTATGGTTTTCAGAAGTCTTGGGCTTCTCTTTTCAGTCTCCTAGTGATTTCAGTTTGATCCTCTGAGTTCTGAACCTTGTATATGAAGTAAAAGCCTTCAATCTTAACCCTGAAAAAGGGACTGGGGCGTTTTCTACATGTTACTGCAATTACAGCCCAGAACAAAAAGGCAAGGCTGGTACACTGAGCACCCACTAAGTTACTCTAATTTCTGATAATGAAAGGGTTCTGAAATATGGGAGCTGTAAGGTGGAGCAACCCAACATTGCTCTGTCTCCGATGAGAACACTGCAAGTGTTAAGTGAGCATGATGCAGCATACATTGGTATTTTAATGAAAATGGTCCAAAATATTGAATGATGAAAGACATTCTTAAGGAGTGAGATATTTGGAACTACTTGAATTTGTGAATGATACTTCCATGAATGTTTTCTTACTAGTAGGGCTCTGACCTTCTCCATGTTGGGTATTGTTGAAGAGAAAATAATCTGACCATAGGCAGTACATGGAGAATCCCTCTACTTTGACTTGTACAGGTTATGTTTGGACTTGGGAAAGGGTCAGTCACAAGAATTTAGTGATTATAAGTCAGGCCCCCAAATCATCTGATGAATACTGGATTATTATTTGCTAGTCACCTTTTGGTAAGCCCAGATAGAATTTTTAGCCCTGCCTTTGCAGTTGTTTGCACTGAAAATATAATGTAGGTTTTTTTCATTCTTTACTAGGAATCTGATCTAATCACATGCCTCTAACAGCTGATGCTTAAGAAACCCCCAGGATTCAGAAGACCCGGCAATTTCAAAATGCAATTCATAAAGCTAATTGCAATTCTTCATGTAAGTAGAACTAATTATGTGTATGTACTTGACCTTTAAACATCAGTTCTGTTTTCTCTTTGAGACTTTTGTATTTTTAATTTCTTCACCTCTCTGTTTATTGTTCTTAATCAAATTGTGCCCTCAAGTGATTAACAACTCAAATTAAGGTTTCATACTTTTCTTTAAGTACATTATGGGAAGATGAGGGTTAACACAAACACTTTCATGGTAATATTTTCAAAATTTAAATTATTAGTTTGGTTGATTTAGATACTTATTCATAGCACTAGAAATACAAATATTGATGTATTATGCTAGTAGACAAGATCCAATGATGAGAGTATTTCTATAAAATTTTTATAGATAACGTAATAGCAAGGTGTATTCTTTAATTAAGCAAGGTATAATAAAAATAAATAATGAAGAGTGCACTTGATTTTAAAAGTCCCTTTAAATAAGATAATAGCTAATCAGTAACATAAGCAAGCTTATTAAAAAATTCATATTTAACTTTTTGTTCTGGCAGCAGCCTTTGAAAAACTGATTCTGGTAGCCTTCCCTGGCATTCACTAAGTATTGGCAGCCTTGGCAAACTGGCAGGAAAGAGGATACAGAAATTATCTAATTCAAACATCTGAATCATTGCGCGTTGGCTCCACCAATCTTTACATCCTACCCCTGGGTTCTCCTGCACTGTCGGTCACTGCCGTGATCAGGATTGGGCTGGTGCCTGCAGCTAATGAATACTGTGTTTCCTCTCATTTCTCATCTCACCTATCAAGATGGAAATGTGAAATACTGTATATATGTTGAATCTCACCCTGCCTCTTACCATCAACATAACCATGAAGCAGTGTCA
This sequence comes from Aegotheles bennettii, assembly GCA_013398125.1. Taxonomy (NCBI): domain Eukaryota; kingdom Metazoa; phylum Chordata; class Aves; order Caprimulgiformes; family Aegothelidae; genus Aegotheles; species Aegotheles bennettii. The sequence goes on along the minus strand of VZRW01003836.1, from coordinate 157,735 downwards.
GAGAGGGAGAGGCTTGGATGGATGGTTTTAGGTTGCTCTCCCTCCCGACCTAGCGCCTCGACTGGAAAGCTGACACCACTTGCTGTGGGCAAGTTGTAATATGGTTTGTTTAACAGGGTAAATCATGCTTTTATCACTGGAAATAAGATGTGGTGGAGACACGTTGTCATGGTTACTTAGCCATTTCCCCAGAGTCACAACACCAGTGTCCCGGAGGGGACATAATTCTATTTTATGCATATGCATGAGGCTAGCAGGTGCTTTGGCACTTTAATTATATATTTTTTAAATGGCTAACTGTAAAATTGTGACAGAAACATGGAGTAAAAAGAATAAGAAATGGACTTGAAAAACAGGCAATAGGATTGTCAGGAAAAGGGAAAAAAAATGTCCAGGTTTCTGAAGGCTGCTACCAGAATTTAAAATAAAGTAAATAAATGTGTTTCCTAAATATGTAAGAAAGTCAAGGAGGTACCAAAAATTATAATAGCCAGGTAGAAGGGTATGTGAAAGAAACTTCATGGAATTGAATTCTTACGTGAAATTTTTCTATAGAAAAGTTCCTCAGCTCATGGAAATTACAAGAAGAGTGGGAGTGAGAGAAACAAGAATGAATAAAATATTAATAACTCTTAAATAATTCAAGAAAGCCCCCCCTCAACAACAATAAAACAGGTAACTTCAAAAACTGTTGGAAAATGATTGGTATAATCAGATGACTACTTTCATGCCTGCTCAAGAGGTTTTATAAGTTGATGCACTTCATTTAGCTACTGTCTCCTCGTGTCAGTCAGTCATGACCTATCAGCTCCTGCTGTCCCAGATGTTAATTACTGTCCTTCAGTTAAAAGGGACTACATATTTTTAGCTCAGTAAAAGAAAAAGTAAATCAGCTTGAAGTCAAAATAACTTATAAGGACAAAAATCTCCCAAATTATCTTCAGTTATATCAGCTGCTCTGTAATTACTGTAATTACTGTACATTCAAATATTCTACAAGTCTATGCACGTTTTTACAGGTAACTGATATTTAGACATTGGTTAATGTGTCCAACAGTAAGATGAAATCACAAAATCTGGAAAATCTCTGAATACTGATACCTATCAAAAGCAAAAGTTACCATGCTGAAAGAACACCCCTTTACAACTACTTCCCCTTATATATGTCTCCTACAACAGAAACACAAAAGCACTTTACTACTGCTTTTAAACTTAGTCAAAGATTTCTGAAGTTGAACAGAATAAATTTATTCACAGCAGGTGAATAAGCCATGAAGAATTTTTCAAACCTTTTCACTGTACTTCTTAAAGGAGGTTGGGAAACCATTATTTCATTAAAAATGTCAAAATTTCAAATTTATTTTTTATTTGGTGGGAATGAAAATGAGACTGTTCACTATTTTTGTGAGTGACTTCAAGCCAGATGAGTCATTATTTTGTTTTGGGGACATTCAACTGGGTTTTGAGACAGTCTTACACTGTTCTGTGGATATATAGAGACACATGTGATCTTTCTCTCCCTCTCCACTTCTCCTTCCCACTTAAATTGATATGTTTCCACAAAATATATTCTTTTTGACAGAAAACTGCATTCCAGTTTTTTCAAATCTTTTAAACCACTCCAGTTTTATGTTCTTGAGCATCTGTTTTAAGACCATTACTTTCGGTTGTGCGTTCATGGGCACTTGGCTCAGCCTCAATGCACTTTTGTGTTGTAGGGTTGTTTAAAACTCTGGTCAACTCACAGAACCTGCAAACAGATTCAAGAAAGGGGGAGGAAAAAAGCAGGGGTAGGAAGAAGCATGAGTTGTTTATTGAACTACTTATATCAAGAAAAATGTTTGTGTAACTGCAGATTTTGATAGAGCAATGATAACATGGCCTCCAAAGCACTATTTCGGAAGAGAAGTTGACTGTATCCAGGATCCTCTTTCTCCAATAACTGTTATTCTAGAGTGAGCTCAGAAGGCACAGAAGCTAAAGGCACATTTATAGGCAAGGTGAGAAACACCCATAATCAACTGAAGTGAGGTGTGGACTGAAAATGTTAAGAAATATGTTTTTCCCCTGGTGCAAATTCGCTATGTTCTCCTGAGAATATTTCATGACAGCCAAAGCATGTTTGGGTCATGCAGGTTCTGATAAAGGCTCTTTGTGTTCATTACTAAAGTTCTCCTCCAAAAAGTTCTCTTATGCAACCAAGCAATATTAATTTTAAGTATATTAGAAGCATTTTTTCCCACCATTGTGAATTTGAAGCCTGAGCAGTATCTTGGCTGTTTTCTGTGGCATTCTGGCTAGCTAATGTAACTGCACTGCTGTTATGGGCACATACCATAAAATGTATGTGTTCAATACAGCAAGAAGACCAAAGAAGAATACTTGAGACATACTGCATTTTTTTCAGGTGGAGCAGAAACTTCCTAAAAGGCTCCACTATGGACTATACACACATTTAGCCAGTACGTTTGGAGAGATGTGTACTAACAGTTTCCTCACAGCAGTTCCAAACGTTAAAAAGAGTTGTGTACTGCTCAGTTTTAGCAAAGATTTCTAGAAAGAAATTTTCACAAGAAGAGTCAGTTTTAGTTTCTAAGATAGCAATTCACCAAAGGAGTTTAAGAAAACCTGTGTGGCTATGGCCACGTTTCTTTCTGGTTCCAGATATACCAGATATTGTCCCATCCCCTCTCCAACCTGCCCAGCACTGTTGGCTGGAAGTTATTGTCTTCTAGGCTCTAGCAGCAGAGCTGCTTCTGTTGATCCAAATGAGCCATGTTAACTAATGCCATTGAAATAGGTCTTCGCCAGCATAACTAGGTATTAGTGAATCAGGTTAGGGAGGGCTCATACAGGCCTACTAAAGGGTCTGAAGGGGCATTGTGCTTCTGCAGAGACAAAGACTGTGCAGCTGGTGTGCTCTAAGGACAGGACTCCACTGAGCTGGCAAAGACTTGGGTCAAGGAGCATGTCTGTTGATTCTCCATGTAATTCCTCCAGAAAAAACCCATCCTGATTCAGTGGAGCACTAAAGCATGTAGTTGCACACCCCTGAGATTAATGGGATGGAAGCTGGGGAGAGACCCCAGCCCCGCTGGAGCCCAGGGTGAAATTTCTGTTGATTTCAACAGAGCAAGATCTCATCCCTTGTGTAATTACTTTGCTGAATGGGCTCAGGGACCCTCCAGATGCTTAAAGTTCAGTACAAAAGTAAGCACTTTTTTGCCTATTCAAAGACTCAGTCCTTCTTACAAGGGGAAGTGTGGGCTTCTGTGATGCTACCGTATCTGCTTTAGCTCCCACATGGGCCAAGTGGTCAATGGGCCAAGTAGTCAATGTGTCAAATACAAAACTTAAAAGGAATGAAAATCAAAACTGTCCTCTTGCATCTGCACCAGCAAATCCACCTTACGAGCTTATAACACCCCGGTTACTACTGTATTAAGGCATCTCATGTATTTATCCTCAGAACTGCTCCATGGAGTGAGGCAATGATGCTAATTCTGCAGCACTGGCAACTCAGTGGGGGCAAATGGCTGCACAGTGCCACGCAAGTAATTCACCATCGGGCCTCGCTCTCCCATGGCTCAGGCTAATTCCCCCATGCTTGAGACTTTGTCCCCTCTCACCACATGTTTTACAAAAAGCCTACTGCCTTGTGTACACTGTAGTTTTACTACACGGAAAAAGATCTGCCTCTACTCTTGAAAAAAATCTTGACATGGAGCTTTAATGGAACTACTCTTACATGAAAGACAAATCAAATGAGTGCTGGGATTGATTACTATAATAGATTAAAGAGGAAAGTTTTGCTTGAGGAGCATCACAAGAAGCCAGAATTTGACACTGATGTGGGACTGGGTTCCAGAAGGGGCTGGGAGGGCTCATCCCTCCCATCTCCTGAGTGAAAGGAAATGGTGGCCATTCTCCACACAGCACAGCATCTAGCACTCTCTGATACTGCTTCATGCCTGAACTGCTCAGGTGCTACCTCTCTGTAAATACAACTGTCCTTGCCTTCAAATTCAACCCCATAAAGTCTTTTAAAATCTGGGGTACAAGTAAAGAGTTTTGCAGGAGCTAAATGAAGCTAACTGAAGCACTTTGCTCTCCGGTAGCTGAAAACTTGAAATAATGTAATACTAGGAAAAAAGTCAGGAAAGGATCTTAGGAAGTCACCTATGCTACTCCTCTGTCATCTCTGTAACTCTATTTTATCTTGCCCTACTTAGGCCACCTCTGACGAAGGCTCAAGGGTATCTTCTGAAAGAAATACTACCACATCAACAAGCAACCTCTCCCATTGCATTGCAGTCCTCGTTTAAAACATTTCCTAAAGTCAGGCCTGAAGTTCTCTGCTCTGTTATTCAACTACTTCACCATGGATGTGACAGAGCATTCCTATGTCTTTTAACAACTTTTTACATACCTAAGTACTGGTATTAAATCCATCCTCAGCCTTTCCTTCTTTAGATTAAACAATCCTAGATTTTAAAATCTTTCTTCCAAAGTCACCTTTTGCTCACCCCTTTCCTCCTCTTTGCTTTTTTCTAAAAGTTGCCTCCTCTGTTCCCACCCAAGGCTAGACACAGCATTTTAGCAGAGGCTTATCAGTTATGAGAAGACCTACAAGATTACTTTGCAATGGAGAAATAGGATTTTGGTTAAAATCACTCTTGCAACTTGCTGTGTCATCTATAACATGTATAAGCACTGCACTGAACTGAACCAGACCTGGATCAGACCTTTATAGGATTTAATGATAAATACTTTTGTTTTGATCATAAACCACTGTAACTGCAATCCAAAATACTCTCTATCTATCTCCTCTATAACCTCTTATGAGCATTATCAGGTAGAATAATGTCAAACCTTACTAAAGTCAAAGTGCATATCCTCTACTAATTTCCATTACTCACAAGGCTCATTATACAGTCAGGAAATAAGGTTCATTTAACATAGTATGATACATAAATATTGATTTCCAGATGCTTTACTTCTTACAGAATTTTTCTGAGTATTGGAGTTAATTTGAACTCTTCAATAACTCCTCAATTCCCCCTTTTACAGCTTTTCCAACTATCTAGTTCTTCATTCCCTCTCTACAAGTTCCCAGGAACACTACTAATGACTCTGAGACAGCTTCAGTCAGTCCTTTAAGTATCCTATACAAAATTCATCAGGCACAAAGGATATTTTTAAAAAAATGAACTTAATAACTTTTACCTATTCTTTCTTTTTTCTAGGCAAAAATCTTCTTTTGTTTCTGATTTTAATCATGCCAGCCAAATGCTCACAACTGACCTTTTAATTGATGAGGATAGAGGAACCCCACTTCACACATAGTCCTTTTCTGCATCTTTTTTGATATGTTTCTGCCTCATGCTGGTCCAATCAACACTGTTCTTGGCTTACCATTTACTCCTAATGCACATGCAGAATGATTTCTTCTTACCCTTGGCGCCTCTGCCTAATGGTGTTTCAGTCTGTGTTCCAGCTTTTCTTGTTCTGTCCTTACATATTCCTGGTAACCTTTCCTACTCAGTCCATAGTTTCTGAACACAGCTTCTTCCTTCCGAGTACCCCATGCACTTGCTGGTCATTCTGTTTCCTAATGCAGGTACTTTCCATTTCCAGCATTGTTAAAGCCCCCGTGCTACCATTGAAAGTTTCACCTGATCAGTTTTGTGTCCAGTTGTGGTGGCCTTCCCACCAGGTAAGTGTACCTGAGTTCTTTTCCTCTATATTGCCACCTATAAAATTTTCAGGTGGCTTTAGCCTTCTCTACACGCCAGGTTTCCAGCAAGTCAATGTATCCAGGCTGAGGCAACATCCCTCCTGTCTTCCCTCTGCCTGTTCTTCCTTTCATATTATTATTCCAGTCATGTGAATTATCCCACCAAGACTGTTATGCCAATTAAGTCACAATTTTGATCTTGTATTAAAACTTTCAGCTCTGCCTGTTTATCCCAAATATTTCTTCCATATGTATACAGATATTTAAATCATTCAGTGAATTGATTCTCTACCCTCTGTATCTCTGCTGTGACCCTATTATGAATACCAAAAACTCCAGAATTTTAGGCCCCTATCAGGCTGTTCTTGTTTATGCTCACTTTTGTTTTTTCCCTAGACAACCCCTCCCTTGATCCTACTTTAAAGCTCTTCTAACTAGGTTAGCCGTTTGTTGGATGAACAACAGGGAGCCAGTGCAGAAAAAAAACCTGAACACCCTCCAGTAGCATTTCAGGCTACAGCAGGCAGCACCTCTTCCTCCCCTGACCTGCTTCCCCTGGTTAGCAGAGCCAGAGAATCTCCTTTCTTCCCATCAGAAGAGGGTCATCAACTTTCTCAGCTATTATTTTGGAGGAGGGCTGGCAACCAATCTTGTAGCTGGTGTCGGGTGTGTGATTCTACCTTAGCACTGGAATTTAAATATTGCTTGCTCCCTCGATAACGTACTTGTTCTTCATCTCTACAGTATCATCTGCCTAAGGAGGGAGCCAGTTCCTGCATCACTATTTGTGGAGAAACTGTTTCCTTCTCCATTGTTGGTGCTAGGTACCCAGACTCTTTGTGCTAGGAGATGTCCTCACACACTGTATCCTTGGGCCCTTCTGTCTCTCTTGCCTGCAGCTCCTTGACTTGCCACCAAAGTCGTCCCAGGGGTGTTTCAGGCACCTCTCCCACTGTTCATCTTCCCTTCCCCGCTGGAAGGGGGAGGGAGGCCACATTCCTTGCAAATCCAGCTCAGTACAGGGCCTGAAGTATCCAGGATCAGCATTTCCCAGTTGAGATGCACCTCCCTGGTGCAGATAGATGACAAAGCTTGTCTTTGTGAATGGGTGCAGCCAGGCTGATCTCACTCCATCCTTAAACCCAGAGGTACAGAGCTGCTCTTCTCTGGTGTTATAGTTTGAGGGGACAGGCAAATTTTTAGTGGCTTTTTGCTGTAAGGACCCAAAGAAGGAGGGGTGGAATATAGGACCTTTCTCGTGAAAAGGAGTCTGGGATATCAGTATTCCCTCCCATTTCTTGCCAAGCTCTATAAAAGCCAGGGGGACAGAAAGTTTGGGTTTTTTTACTTAGCTCTCTTCTCTGCCTGCTCGTTCCTGATCGTCCTGTGGAACCAGCTGGGGGAGAGGCCTTGTCTTTTGTTATCAGCTTGGCACGTACTCTGCCGAGGCCATCTGGCTCGGCTGCTAGGGAGTGCTTGGAACTTTTTTTTCCTTCATCGGCTTCTTGCAGTGGAGGACTTTTCGGAAGCTCGGAGTCGGGTTGTATATATATTTGTATACATATATATATATATTCTTCCCTTTTTCCCTCACCTGTTATCCTTTTTCCCTGTTCTATTAAATTTGTATAGTTTTAATTTCCAACCATTGAGCCTTTATTTTCTTACTCTCCTTTCCATTCCCCGAGGGGGATGGAGGGGGGTGGCAAAAAGCAAACTGTTTCTGAGTTGTGGCTTGCCCTGGCCGTCCAAACCGAGACATCTGGGCATGGGGTAGATGTTTCAGGGTACATCTTCTGTTTATGGCTTTCAGTATACCAGCTTGGGCACAAACCCACTACGAGATAGCTTCAGCCAGTCCTTTAAATATCCTATACAAAATTCATCATACCCAGATGACTGGAAAGCACTGGAGAAGGGAGCCTTACAGCTGTCACATCACACCTGGCTCTTCAAGCTGACCTGCTTGGAGTCCAGGCAATGCAAATGCATGTCCCGCTGCTTCTCTTCATGCAGGCATGTTACAAAATATCCATTTCAGCCTCATTTTTGTAAACATACAACATGACAATGCCGCCACCGCAGTCAGTCTGGTGATGTTTTCTTCCTTCCAACTATGTTGTAATGAAAGAACATTTTGTTTAGCCTGTGAAATGGTAAATATTTCAAATCATAGGAAAACATACAATAGTTGCATTTTTTTATAAACAATGAGTACCCAGTAGAAAAATACTAGAAGAATGAAACCCCCTTCCTTTTCCTGTTGATTGTGTGTGCTATACTTTCAGGCAAAATGGCACCTACTTCCCTCCAAGACCTGATGCTATGTTTTTTCCCAGCACTTGCTATCAACCTAACTTCCTAAGTTGTTGTTATTCCTCTTATTAATTATTATTACCAATACATGGAAGGTTTATACCAGCATCAAGCTCCTTCAAAGGCAAGGCAGACATCCTCATAAGAAGTCTGACTGCACACTCACAAAGGTAGGGGAAGGTGTGAAGGACCAGCATTAATAAATGGGGGTACCAATTGTACAAGAACTATTGTAGTCTATGCACCTGTTTATCTAAATGTGTTATTTTATACAGAACGAGGAAATTCTAACATTGTAGTTACTGCTGGAACTGAGTTGGGCAGATAAAAGTGATAATTACCATGTTCTAGGAATCCCTATATTTGATGATGAGGCTTTTTAAGCCTGTAACAACACACAGATCCATTTGCGAAAGCTTAAAATTGCCTCTTCAGTAGAAGCAGGGCTTTGATTTCATCTAATTTGACCCTTCCACTGCACTTATAAGTGCACTCCAGTGTGGCTAGAGATAAAAACTTTGAAATTTAAATGTGCAACTTGCAGCTGAGGTTGGATTTGTGAGCTAGGACACAGAGTACCTTTTGATGAGCAGCAGTTTTCATTACAGCTGTCAGAAAATACCTCCCCATTAGGAAGCGATGAGTACATTTAATTCAAGTCCAACCCTTCCAACACCATGACTTACAGACACTCTTCTGCTCTGCAAGTGAGGCTCTAATAATACACTGAGCCATGTGGGACACACCAGGGTGATTAATGCTTGGATGTGAACATACACTGCACAGAGTATATATTTCCCCCTTAAATGAATATATCTGGGTTTCATTGATATTGAGGTAGATTTGCTCTGTACTTGCTCACATGAGGAAGCCTAGAACTGTGGGATCTATCATTCAGTAATAGCTCCTGATAACACTAACACTTGGAACATGGCAAAGTAAAAAATGTGAATTCATATTCACTTTTAATAAACTGGGGTAATTAGTCACTTGAAATGCAATAGAAAGTGACAGCCTGTGACACATAAAAGACTGCAGACTGACAAAGACAGAGCTATTCTTCATTGCAGTAACATCCGTTTCTTCATCAACATTGAATTTTTTCAGTCTCCTGGCATTTCAATTACATTATAAAATGAAGGACTAAAATCCTGGCTCTGCATTTTTTCCTCTCCTCTTTGAGACTGAAGAAAAGAGATGAGAAAAACCCTCTCTGCAGTTTGCTTCTATACCCCCTGAAACGATGTTGGTGAGCCATGACATCCAGTAGTACCCATGACGTGTGCAGGAGAAGGTGTTCAGCCTTGATGTCATCAAGGTGCTGCTGGGACTGTGAAATCACACCAAAGGGAACCAGATGGAAGATAGTGAGAATGTGGCAAAACAGGTAAAAAAGTAGCAAAGATGTTTATGAGTACAACAAATTTAACCACTAGACCCAAGGTGCCTCAAACACTCCTTTTCTCCTTGCTGGCATCATAGGTATTTCTGCCTATGTCTCCAGGGCCCAGCACCTAAGGGAGTCTAATGGGGCAGTGGGCTAACTGAAAAGGGTGTCACATTTCCACCTCACCTGCTCCCCATTTCCCTAGTGCTCCCATCCCTTGTAGGGTTGTGCTGCAGGGTGCCATGGGGCTAAGGGTGGCAGCATGGCTGGCAGGGCAGTGCCCTCACCCACATGGGACATGGCAAGAAGAGCAGAGCAGGTCCAGTGATGGTACCAGGGTCATCCACAGTCCAGGTCACCAGGGTGCAAATGCAGCTCCTGGGCCAAGATGGAAGGCCCCAGCAGAGTTTCTCCCTGCTCACCTCACACAACTCTCTCATAGCCTGGTCTCACATCCCACAGCCTCTCTTGATGCACTGTCAGCCAAACCAGGGGTGGGAGAAGAGGCTGCAGAGCCTCGTGGCACACCAGACCCTGAGACCCCTTGTTTTGTGTTGGCTCTGGTGCTTGGTGGACCCCTCTGTGAGCTCACATAACTCATTGTTCTGCTGGGTTAGCAAACTGAAACAAACCTCTGAAGGACCCAACCATTTCCAGGAGGAGGAGGACATCAGGAGGAAGAGAGGAGGGAAGAACAGCAGGTACAGGGGAAGGAAGAGGTGAGGAGCATGGAGCTGAGAGCTCACCTTTGGGAGCAGCAGTGAGTCAGTTGGCTCTGCCTAAGAAATTCCTGGTTCTTAATTTCCCTTTTTGCATGATGATTTTTGGTAAGGTCCTCATTTGAGGACATAAATAGTGTTATTTTATAAATTCATATGATGAACCAGCTATACTTGTGTCATCTCAGCAGTCAGTGAGGTTAAGCCTATATAGAGAAGCAATACGTTGTATTAGATCACCTGAAACAATGGTAAAAAACAAACCATCTTTTAGGCACACAAGTCCTTCGCTAGGATTGAAATAGCTTCACTTATAGCCTTGAATCAGCCTGGAGACCAGAGCACTGCTACTCTTCCCACTGTTCAGGTCCTCTGAAAATCTTACCATAAACCTCCAGCAAAGAAAAACAAGTAAGAAAAAAGTATTGTTACATGAAGAACAAATGATATTTAAATCTTTTTTTTTTTTTTTTAATAACATCAGGACATTTTGCTGTGCAAAGCCTCAGTTTGTGGGTTGGTGAAACTTCTATGACTTACTTCCTGAGCATAATATTTTGTTAATTTTTATATATGGTTTTGAGAGACTTGGAATGACGGTGCCAAGACTGAGCTGTATAATTTTCTCAGAAGCCTCATGGTCTCATTTGGTTCACTCATATGACAAAGCAGCTTTTAATTTCTCAGTTTTTGGGACTCAACTCTTAGAGTACACTAGCAGCCAGAAGCTCCCCTTTTAGTACCTAAACGAAAGCCTCAGTTTTCAACTGTTTCTAGTCTCCTGCAGCTCCTATTGTTTTAATAGAGATGGGCTGTTCAAAAAACTTAGCTCCCACCTGCAGGCATGAGCACTTCTACTGCTGTGACCTAATACTTCACAGCACAGTCACTACTTCTATCATCTCTGTGAAAAATAGATCTGGAGGGGACCTGTGGTCCAACTGGCACCCACAGAAAAATGGTGATGATCTAAACTACCTCCAGTGCCTACCTTCGAGTCTTCTTTTTCAGTGAAAAAGAAGTAATCTTTACAGAAGTGATATAATCAACTGTATGTTTTGAATAGAAGTTACAAATCTCGGGAAGGGTAAAAGGCAAAAATATGTTAGTAGCACTGTGGGAATTATTCATTTGTGAACTGTTTTGTGGTAAAATACAGCCCTGAGGTGTGCCTCTCAGTCCCTTCATCTTTTCCTGAGGTGCTCTGCAGACTTTGCAACCTGGGCACAGTGTCAGGTTGCTGAAGGCGCCTGTTATCTTTCCCATTGTCTAACTGGACTTCTTAAAGTCTGATGTCTTTCTGGGTAAACCAGAATTCTGAATTTTAAGCAGCCAGGGATGTGAGCTTGAATCTGTGCTTATAAACTTGAAATTCATTGTTTATAAATGCTTGTTTGGGTAAAGGGCTGTATGAATTAGTCTTCCAAAAAAGGCATGAACAGATTGGATCTGAAATGCAGGCCAGTTCCTCAAGTGGCAAAAGTATTGACTCAGGTATCGACACTGGTGAGATTAAACCATTTTACACCAGCTGAGGGCTCTGTATCTGTTTTTGTGAAATTCAGGCAACTTTTCACAGAAAGGGTTTTATTCTTGCCCTATTCAGCCAGCTCTATCCATGATCAGAAATAGAGTGTTTGTCTGCCAGGTCGCTACAGAAGTGAGATAAATGTGCAGATGATGAAGTCTTAATCATAGTTTACTTTTAACTCTTTGTTCATTACCTCTTGAGTTATTCATCCTAGCAGATCACCTTGGCTCTGGCAGAAAAAGCAAGGGAAACAAACTGGAGCCTGTTTTCACCTTAAGCAGCCAAGTGGTTAAAGGACTGGCATGTAAACAGCTCCTCTACACCTATGCAGTATTGTGAAGTCCAGTGGGATTCTGCTTTAATCTTGAGAGGGAGTGTGAGGGGTTTGTTTTTCACAGGGGCTTTAGCCTACAGTTAAGTGCAAACACCTGCTGAAGTACTGGTAATTAGTAGGTAATTAGTAGCTAATGTTCTTAGAATTTAAAAAGAAAAGCTTACATAAGTAATTACTTACTATTTCTTATAATGTGCTGCTTTTCCTGAGATTTCATATCCCCAGAACATTTGCCAAGTTCCTAGGTTCCTCAACATACTAAATTGTTTATTAATTACACACGTATATTGCTTGTAGAAAAAATAAAATGCATTAAAACGCTGGAAACAGGAGTGAGTTATCTTTTAAATTACAGCACAAGACTCACTGGAAATGACAGAATTTGCAGAGGGTAACAGATTTAGGAGGAGCATTAATTTGGGGCTGAGGGAGGGGGATGGTGGTGGCTGGAGCAGTGAGAGCAACAGCTGGGTAGCCCAGAATGAGTTCCTTTTTCTACACAAAGCAAGAGGCAGCCTTTGTGGTGGGTGTTTTTCTCAAGCCAGTAGATGTTTAGCACAGCTGTGGGTCCCCGATTGGATTTATGCATTCCCAGCTCTATTCACACATTTCAGGTGTGCTAAGAGTTGGGGGCTGCTCTGGCTCTGCAGCAAAGCGGTTTGAATGGTGTTTCACCTCTTGTAGAAGGATCTTTTCTGGATCAACAGAAGAACTAAAACCTCCGGCTTGTCAAACTCTTTCTGCAGTCAGCACTCACCAGTTTCATATGTGAGAAGTATTAAGGCAAAGCTGTGCTTCTCTGCATGCTTCAGACCACAGCTAACACACGATGCAGCTGCTGGGGCTGCAATTGCATTTACCAGCTGTCAGCCTTGGTCTGGCAAGGTGCAGGACAGGCTTTACACAGAGGCAAAAGGGGGGAATGCCTACTGAGGTCCATCGATGCCTGGATGCTGCTTACCAGGTGTCCTCCTGTGGGACCCTGCCTGCAGTTCAGCTTTAGCCTCTTTTTATAGAGCACCTCATCCTCCCTGGTGATGACTCTTCTGTGAGGTACAGTGCATATGAAGGCAGGATTAATAACATCAAGGACCATGTAAAGGTGAATCATATTTCTACAGAGTAGTCCTTGCAGGGAAGAGGTTGAATTTTTATCCTCTGAGCTCCTGCACTGGAGGGTGGGACAAAAAAATGAGAGATTTGCCATCTTCCCTGAGCCCATGCTGCACAGCGGGGCTTAGAGGACAGCTGAGCTCTCTTGGGATCTTCTCATGTAGGACAGGAGCTTTTGGAAAAGCTGAGATGGGAAAACCTCCCTGCTTTCCAAGGAAGCTCACCAATTCGAAGGAGCAGCCTTACAGACCATGGATCTGGTGATGGTGAGGAATGGCCCTGGATATCTCTCAGCTCCTAACTTCCTTTGTCCCGTTTCACCTCATTACAGTTAGGACTCTGTAAACTAAAAGCTTACGAGGCAGCCTGGGCAGAGCTGTGATGCTCTAACAGAAAGCTGATTCAGTTGAAGATGGAGCCACTCTTTCAAGATAAACTATGAAGTTGAAGTTCTTCTTTTATTGTTACAATTCAGAGTTAAGTTTTGTTATTAGCTTGGCTGTGAATAAGAAAAAAACAAACAAACATTCACAAATTATACTATTTGAGATTAAAGCTGCTGGTAGGCACCAACTTAGCATACAGCTTGAGCTTCCACAGGGTTTTAGATCCTCCAGCATTCTTATTATTCCTTTCCAATTAATTAAGCTGAATACAAATGGCAAAAGTAAAATAATTAAAAAAAAACAAAAACAGAATTAAAAACAAAGGGAAAAGTCACATACAAAAAAACCCCAACAAAGCACCCCTAGGGTGAGGGAGAGTTGGCTGTTTAAGCCATATATAGCTCTTGAGAAAAACACCCACATTTTCATGCAGAGTTTTAATACCAGCTGACTAATCTCTTTGAGGCGTACACCTCAGAAGGCTCCACACCCAGCTGTATCTTAATAGCAACTAATATCAACTCCTCTCACACGGAGGCAGCAACTCTCTGAGGAGGCGCTTAAGTGCTAGGGCGGCATTTGTTTCCTGAACACTGGGTCTGCTCTCTCCTGGTGAAGACAAACCAGGTAGCCCTTTGTCATTCACCTTTGCTTTAGATTCATACAACATTTACCACAACTCAGAATTTCCTGGACTGCAAGCGGCATTGCCTGTCGGGACAAAGAAAACCTCTGAATGAAGGCATCCTAGGTGATGAAGACATTTGTCCTTACAAAGTCCTCATAAAAGAGTGGCTTTGTCTCTCACAGAGTTTCATTCAATGAAAAAGTGCTAGCTTCATTTTTTAATTAAAAATAGTGCGTGCTTCATACTTATATGGTAATGATTTGTAAAAGTATTTATGTTTCCTAAATAAGCAGTAATTAAAAAAATTAAACAGCAAATCTGTGGCCCTTTAGGAGCTATTTCCTGCCACTGTGCTATGCACCAGGGATGCATGAGGCTTCCTAGTCAGAGCTGGGGACCAAAGCAGATTATTTGTGCTTCAAAGGCATCGGTCTGTACATCCAAACTACAAAGTACCATCTTTATATTTTAGTACCATTACTGGTGTAGGACTGAGAATGGAGTTATTGTGATTCACTTTAAAAGGAAAAAATGTACCCCTCAGCCTGTCTATTTTAATTCCTCATTCTCATAACACGTTTCACTCAGAAGGAGAAACTAAGTTACTGTGTAAGGAGGTATGGTAAGGCTATAGACACAGGAGGATAGTCTCATATTCCTTAAATTGCAATAGAAAACTGCTTGAAAGAGCACAGAAATACCACCAAGCAGTTTAAGAAAGAAAGAGTAATTAATTCAAATAATTTTGAACACAAGTTGGCATTAAAGTACAAACACAATTTGGCCAGGACATCGGATTAATGTACCTTGCCAAAGGGTTTATGGCATTAAATCATCTAATCTAGCCATGCTTTCAGACCTGAACAAAAGGCCAGTTCTATAATGCAGTCCCCTCTGTGGGCCCACTCCATGTGTCCTGGGGTTCCTAATGCAGTTTTATTTAGCTTTTCCATAAAGACCAACCTTGAACAGACATCACATTTTTGCTGTTTCTCTATCATACTAAAGACATTTCTCACCATGAGGACTCAGTTCAGTTACCTAATCAGAAATGTCAAATGCTGTTTAAGATGCTTCATGGTGTCTGAGACACTCACCAGGGCTGGCAGATGTAACACATCATCAAGGGGAGGCTCGTGGATTTCTGGACCAGGAACTACTTCTTGTCCCATATGTCTATTGGAAACACCAGGCTGGTGGTGTAGTAACCCAGGTTGGTGTTTTCATGAAGTGATAGCACATTTGAATTCCACTGTGACAGCCAGTTTCATTGTTATCAAGCATTATATTCTTACTGTACTCAGAATATTGTTTGTTTTGATTCTCTATGAAAATTTAGCACCAGATGGAAAAGAGTTTTTCTGAGGCTACTACATCTTCCTGGAAAGTTACTGGAGAGATGAGCTGGATAATGACATTTTGCAGCTTGATTCCTGAAAAATGGTTTGATTTCAGGTCAGTCATTTTACTTTTGATGCAAACTGATAGCAGATGACAGAGCAAAAATACACATGTTCTTCTCTGTCTGAGTCTCAATTGATGCATCATTTACCCAGCTGATGTACCAATTTGCACATGAAAAGCTGTGTGTAAGTAACACAGGACAACATTTATGGTTTGTAGGCTAATTTTACTCTCAGTTATATCCACTCCCTTTCGCCGGGGTTGACAGGTGTAAATGAGAGCAGCCAATTTTTTCTCTGTGACCTTATAGGGAAATGAATGAGACACTTCAGGACTTGTTTGCCTGTACATTCATAATAATAAAGTAACCATAGTGATCATATAATGGCTTCTTTTTCATTGCTGCCTTGAGGGACCAGCTCATCTCACTTAATTGGTAACTGGCTGATGGTCCATCCTGATCGGGCTTAGCCTAAGTTAAACCTGGGATGAGGGTGGGTAAACCTGTAACGGTATGATGACTCTTCAGTGTTGTTTGGTACATGAATGTTACATTCTTAGAGAACAGAGATGCCTCTTAGGTTTATGGCAAGCATGTGTCTGTATATGAAATCACAAAAAAATAAGTACAGGTCATCAGCATTCCATGCCGGTCCCAACAGAAAGGATCTGAACTCGAGTGGGCTGAACCCCTCATTTCCCCCATGTCTGGGTTGAGGCAAATGCGTGAATCCATGTGAGGGAAGTCAGCAGTCCCAGGCAGCACTCAAGAATCTTCCTCCAGGGATCTTAAAAATCCTTTCTGAAGCTTACAGGAAACCTATACACAACCAACTGGACAATACAAAGCCAAAAATATGCCAGAGAAGGGGAAAATGTATGCATCTTAAAATTTAGTTCTTGCCTAATATTTAGTGAAGCATTCTGCTTAGTTTGAACATGTTATTCAGAAACACCTCTTGATAAAGACTTCTTTTTATAAAGACTTCTTTTTATAAAGACTTATGGATGCAGACACATATTCACCACTACCAGAAATTTTAAAATTAATATATAAATAAAAAAAGCTCACAGCTTGTGGTCTTTCAAGAACTGGATGAGAAAATCCACACTATCAAGTACTGTGAGCTCAAAGAGATCTTCTTTTGCTCAGCTCATGATGTCTTGTTCTGGAGAAGCACAGTTCCTGTATACTGAGATTCTTTGTGGATTATCTAACATAGCATCATTTATTCTTAGCAGGACATCTGTCATTATAAGAGTCCGAGAACAACAGTGGAGCCTAATCACAGCCATTGCAGCCAAGAAGTGAGCAAAAATACTTCTATTAATCGAGCAAATCAGTTGCTTATCATCTCTGGAGCAGGAGCAATCATCTGACTATATCTAGCATTCACCTACTGACTAGCAGGGGTAAATCCCCGAGTGAGTCAGGTAGTAGAAGAAATAATGGGTGTTCCAAAAGTGAATGGAAGACATAAAGTTCATAATTGCTTAAATGATTTCCAGGTCTTCCTAATGATCAAAATTTGGATTTCTTGCAATCAAAGAGTTTTTCTCCTTCCTAAGTAGTGCCTTTACATCATCTTTATGTTTATATACATGATTTCCATACTTACTATGTTTTTATATATGTATTTCAGGACAGCGGGTAGATGTCACTGAACCACTCAGTGACAGCATATTATAATGAATGGAGCAAGAGGAAAGGATACACAACTTAATATACAACATGAACAAGACTCTTTGTATCAAAAACTGGGTAAAAATACTACAGCTGTGCTCTTTGGCTTACATTATGCAGTGCTCTACATCTGGGGCCACACTGCTGTCACGATTGCTTTGTCTAAAACCTCTGAATGTCACCAAAGATTTCCAACAGAGAATGTGCTCACCTTATAGAGACTGCAGCAGCACTGGTCCGGTTTTGTTTGGTATCTTTTGTTAATTAAGGTCATGTCTTGAATCCAGGCTTGGTTTTATCACTTAGATAAGTGAAAAGTGAAAAGATAAGAAAAAAGGATGTGACCCTTTTTTGAAGCCAACTCAGGCCCAAAGAGCTAGCGTGGCGGGTCAGAGAGAGGCACAAAGAGGTGAAATGATTAATTGCAGTCACAGAACAGATCAGTTTTGAACCCTTGTTTCTTAAACTCAAGCAACGTTTCCTCACTGGCCTTCCCCCATGACAGAAATAGTCCAGATGGAGGTTTTGACTTCAACAATGATTGCCCCAACATATTCAAATAATGTGATGCTAGTGCCATACACAGCTAGCTGTAAAATAACATGGAATCTAGCCGTCACTGAGATTTCCATATCAGTATAGTACACTGCTTTCTTTGATGCTCATTAGATGCCTGTAAATGCCTGACAGAATTTATCTCCTGCCTTTTTTTTTCATCTCACTTTCACAGGTCTTGTCTCTTTAACCATATAATTCAATTATTGAGCATGAAAATATCCCCCCCCCCTTTATTCTGATTGTTCTGTGGCTGATGATGGCATGAGGTGCCATGATGGAGTGCACTCAAGGACCTCTTGGATGAGCCTCTATATTTGCATTGCTAATTTCCTGCCCTGAGAGGGAAGACGATGGTTGACTTTGTTCCTTGTTTGATTCATAGATCTGTCTTGTTTTACCAAGGATTGATTTGTGTGTAGGCAGGAAAGGGGGCTGAATATATGGTTTGAAATGCTAGCACTTGGGCACAAGTGAAGTACTGCTTGTTTGGAAGCAGATATTGAAAAATGGGAAAATAATTGCTTTACAAAAGAATTGTTAAGGTATCTGTGAGGAAGCTCTGTGTGTAGAGGCCTTCACAAAGGGATGCTTTTGGTCTGTGTGGACCAGAAAAGGGAGATGATCCAAGGAGAACTTAGAATGGATAGTTTAAAGTAAATGGAAATCATTGATAACACAAAAATAAATGCTTTGCATGAGCTTAGTGTTGCCACTAGACTCTTATGATGTTGGTAGGATGCATAAAAGCCATAAATCAATGGAATGCTCAAAAGAATGTTTCTTTAACAAGTGGTATAAGACTTAGAGGCTTAGCCCAGGCCATGTACATACATAGAAAGCTTCACAAAAAATAATTGAGATCCCTGCAAAATATTTCAATTTTTTATTGATTGAAGGCAATTATCCCTTAATTGCATATTTAAATGAGGTATTAGGAGGTTTAACTAAGCAATGCCTCTTAATTGCTGCTGCACACTAGGTGTCACAGATTGTGTTTATTTCATATGTTAATTAAAGAGAATGGGTATTTTATTTTATTGACTAGCGGGCTCTTCAGGCTGTACTGCCTAGGACCTAGGATGTCTCAGGTGTCCACAGGACCCTGAGTATTAATGTAATCATTAGAAAGGTTCCAGTTTTAAATGAAGAGGTATATCTCCATTTCATGGATATTTTCAGCGACTTAGACCATATATAAGTGGTGGGAGGGAGAATCCAAACCCAGTAATGTTAACTTGAAGGATACAGAAATGCCTAAGTGCAGGCACAAAAACAGCAAAGGTACAAACGTCAAGAGCACAGGTCTTTTCTGTCCAGATATCTCTAAGGCTGTGAAGGAGGACCCGATGGGGCTGAGGCTGGAAATAGCTGGCATGATTTTGAGGCTACAGCATTAACCTTTGAGGTTTTATTGCACAGTCATTTGTGGTACATAGCTTGGAGGTTGCAGCCCTATGACTGCGAGGTCAGGGGGAAGTGTCTGGATCCTACATGGTAGTTCTGAGCTGATTTTTGGGGATAGCTTTACATGAACAGCAGGGTTTTCTGTAAAAAAGTCCTTCTTGTCTGTAGCTGCTGAAAGAGTGGTGTACGGGTAGAGCCAAACATTAAGGCAGGGTAGAGCCATGCACTGGTGTGTAGTACATGCCTACATGGTACACTGTCATACACTTCAGGCTCTGATAGTATCCACTTTTTCTGTAAGATAAAAATAATCAGCCAGAAAGTGTTGAAAAGGCAAGAGACAATGTATCCTGTCTAATCACAGGAGTACTGTGCTGTATCTATATGGAAGGGGCAGATGGATGGATACTGCAAACTGGTCAGTTATGAACCTTCTCTGGGACAGAAACCATACAACCCTGTTAGTGAGGTTTGTGCCTGAGCTAATAAGGCCCACTGGGAGGCAGAGTGTGTTAATTCAGGAATAATATAACCCTCATGCCGTCAAACAGCTTCTGGATCAGAGCAAGTGTAGCTCAGAGTACAGGCAAAGGGGACACTTCTGCCCACACCTGGTGTAACTCACCAGCATGGTGGGGCTGGTGAGAAACCAACAGTGGTTTCAGGGCATATCAAGCATGTGCCTGCTCAGGGCATGGAGAAGCTCTCGGAAATACATGTAAGGAGAAATGATCTGGAATTGGAACCAGAGGAGAGAAGATCTGCCAGAATGACCAGGGGGGCAGCCTATTCTATTATGGGAAACTCAGAAACACAACATATTTTATCTGGAAAAACAGAAGCAGATGGCAGGAGCCTGAGCAATCTTCAGGCACAGGCCTATGGCGACGGACTGCGTCCTTGCCCAAGGAGGCAGTGACTGACTTGCAGCACAAGCAATGGCTCCGGCCAGGTGCCAGCTCTTGGGGTTGCTGAGAAGGCAGGATGCAAGCGAGTGGAGGGAGATGGAGGGGAAGAAGAAGCAGGATCTCCCAGCTGGTTCTGGGGGAAGGGAACTTGAAGGAGAAAGAGAGGAATTCACAGGCCCATTTCCACTCTGCCCAAATTTTTCCTCTCCAGGAAAGCTTTAAGGACCCTTCCCAACTTCTGCCCAGTTCCCCACCAGTTTCTGCTCTCTCCCCAGCACCTCTTCTGCTGGTCAACACTAAAGGGAAGGCTGTTTCTGTATTACTGTGTATTTCATCCATAAAGGTGGCATTCATCCATAAAGGTGATGGGGGCTCAGCACCAGGAAAACTGGAAACCCATGACAAGAAAAAGTCAAAATTCACATGAGAGTACATGGGCATAAATTTGCCTTGGATGAATTCAGGCTGGAAATGGGGTACGTCTTAACTAAACAGCAGAGCAGTGAGGTTCAGAAATGGCCTTCCATTTAGGGCACTGGAAGAAAAAAGTATTCT
Organism: Aegotheles bennettii; assembly: GCA_013398125.1. Classification (NCBI taxonomy): domain Eukaryota; kingdom Metazoa; phylum Chordata; class Aves; order Caprimulgiformes; family Aegothelidae; genus Aegotheles; species Aegotheles bennettii. The sequence continues at coordinate 137,071 of VZRW01003836.1, read as the reverse complement.
GAAAGTGGAGCTGAATGGGTTTATTTGTTGAATCACTGGTTAGTGTTTTGCAACTGGTTGTTGGTGCCAGGGAATAGCTCTTCTAACTCCATGTTCAAACGTAATATTCCACAGTTTGTGTTTCTGGTGTGTTTTTCTACCTTTTGCTGAACATATATGGGATTTTCAAAGAAGCACCATAATCCCATTGCTGTTCTTTGAGCACAGGGCATCTGATTTTCTTTTGTGTTTTTGAAAACTGGAGCCGGTAATAATAGGATGATCATGGACATAATTTCTGCCTTCTGTCAGAATGTAAAAATGCAGTGCCAGAGTAAGAATCATCAGCCTGAAGTATTGACTGGCCTGTTAGACTTAACAGCGAATTTGCTCTATTTTAAATGTGTTAAATCTGACCCTAGATTAAATTTAAACTACTTTGCTACAGCATAATCCACCAGGGACATCCTAACTTTCCATTGGCTTTAATGGAGCCTCTACTGAACAATTAGAGCAGAGCATGAAATATGCTGTGTGGCTGTAGAGACGAAGGGTTTAACACCCTTTTTTTTTGGTGGGTAATTTCCCCTCTTAGTTCTTACTGTGTCATTATAATTAGCAAAGCCCAAGGGTTCAAATCTGAGCTAACAAAGGGCAGTGGCATGATAGTTTGTGTGTTGTTACTGCTGCTTATTACTTCTATTATTATAATCTCACTGTGACCTTGGGCTTCCTCTGCTGGTTGATCATCCCTTCTCTCTACCTCATATGTCTGCTGTAAGCTCCTTGGGGCAGATCTTTGGTGGTCTGGTGGTCCAGTCCTGTAGCAACAGGACTTTGTTCTACATCAAGGCCTGTAGGCGCAGCAGTACAACTTTTAGAAAGAGAGCTAACAGATGCATGGTTTAATGGCAGGTCTTTTGGAAAGGCAAATATTGCCATGCCAAATGCATCCTCCCGGCGTCCGGTAGCTGTTTGTTGTAGGGCCAAACAAGGGCTGAGCTGTACATGGCAGCATGTTGCAGGACTGGGCAGGGAACACCTCTGCTCTGCCTCAAATAGAGACTGCTATGCTATGGATGTAGGGACACACTGTGTGAGCTGGTGCAAGAAGCCACAGGAAAGAGTAGGCTTGGATATTCCTCCAATTTAGTTTTAAGAGAACTCAGGCATGGACTGAATGGTAAGACTGCTGCAGCCTGTTGCATCCTCTACTGAAGTCCAGGCACAACTGACCCAGCAGCTGCAGAGGCTTCATGGACTGCTGGAGTGTCGGTGTCTCCCATGCTCTGCTGGCATTGAGTCTTCAAAAAACTGAGATATTTTTGTCTATCTAATATCTTTGGGCTATTGCAGTGGTGCATGGATGGAACATAGCAGCTTCTTAATGATTAAAGGAGAGATCAGACTGGACAATCTACAGTTCCCTTTTGACCGGAAATCTGTGGAACAATATGATGTCCCTTGCTGGGCAAAGACTTCTGAGAAGCCCATAATTTAGCTCATAATGTAGGAGAGGTTTAATATTACAACACGCAGCACAATGGCTTGAAGGGAACCAGACGGGTCTTGACATCACCAGCCTTTTCTTCCCTTCAATTCCCCATTGTGGTTGCTATTGTTCGAGCCTCATCACTAATGGCATTGGAGAGGGATCCAGCATCGAACAACCACTAGGACTCTTGCCACTGTATCATTATTTCTGCTCCTAGTAGATCTAGACAGGACCATGATTAAAATATCGTGGGCTGCCAGCAAACTTCTGCTGCCATGAGAGGAGCCGAACTGCTGTTTGTGAGGGGAGGATGGAAATTTCAAAGTTAATCTGGTTCCCATCTCTGGATCTATTTAACCGTAGCACACAAAGTGTTCGCAGTACACTGGGAATTCAGTCATTTTATGCAGGTCAGCCTTACGATGAAAACTTTTATATCAAAATGTTTAACTTCAAAAAGAGTTGGATTCAATTTCCTGGTGAAGGCTGGAGTCAGTTCTCATTTTAATCTCACCTACATGCCTGCCCCTAGGTAAAATGTCATTGTATTGTCACGTTTGATTGTAATAATCATAGTCATTTGGCCAGCAACAAAATCACAGGCCTGAACATTCCTGATGATTTAATCCAAATTCAGATCCAGACACATTGCCTGTCCCATTTTTTAAATGAGTGGAGCCATTATGTGCACCTGGATCATCAAATTAGTATGTAGCTCTATCCTCTAAGGTCCTTGCTTCTATCTTACCTTATCTCCCACTCCCCAGACAACATTTTTCCTGCTTAGGGCAGCTGCTCCAACGCCTGATTCTGAAGCTGCTGAAATAATGCGGACTCTTCCCCCCGTCCACAGAAACCAGTGATGCCACATTGTTTGTGTCTTTCCTTTCATAAGTAGTCCATGAATATGCTTCCTTAAGTCACTGAAGGAAAATACTTCCAAGAAAAAACTCCTGTCTTGTCTTTAAGAAAAATATTTGGATTGGTAAAATGCATTGTACTATGAAGGATAGTTCCAATTTACAGACTCATGGGCTTATGAGTGGAATAAGCCTCCATCCTTATCTTTATGTTACAGCAATGGCACCCACATACGATAAGTCTTCGTTGGCAGAATTTTGAAAAAGTAATTCCAGTGCAGTGAATATAAAATAAATGCTATCAAGGAAAAATATTTTTTGCTCCCCTGGAATAGAAAACATTATTGAAACTGTTGGATGCCTCAGGAGTCTATTCATGCAAAATCTATTTCTGCAGTCAAAATATATTCTATTCTGCAGATATTTTTTCAATATGTGACTGAGACTTCAAGACAGAAAGAAATAGCCATTTTGGCCAGGAAAGAACTGGCATGCAGTGTGGTTTTAGGTGAGCATAGATTTTTGCATGAAAATTATAGTAATTATGAGTATTTGTAAACAGTGATTTTTGCACTTTAACGGCCTAATCACATGGTCAACAGCTGGAAGTTGCTCTATGCAGATTCTTACCTAACACATAATAAAAGTCACCCTTTTCTGCATTTCCACAAAGAAACAAATTATAGCACAAAAGAGACCTGCCAAATTCAATCTTTCATCCTCTTCTGCTTCTTAAAGAGGATGTTTGAATATTCCAATTTTAAAAAAAGGGATAAAACAAAAGGAAAAATAATTTATGTATATCTAAAATACGTGTCTAAAGAAAAAAAGAATGGAAAATGCTGATGTATATGTACTACTTAGCCATTTATTGTAATATATGCATTGCCTTCGCATTTGAAAGTTCATATGTCTTGCATAGTACTCATCTGTTTCTTTCCTTTTCAATTCTTCTTTAAATACATATTTTTAATTTCTCCCTATTGTTTTCTCAAATGGTTCCATTACAGCAATTTAAAAGCATATTCAACAGGCAAAACCACACAAAATGACTCTTGTCATACTGAAAATCTTGGCAACCTGGTGAAGAATTTGCTATCTGGCGGGAAACAAACAAACAAAAAAGAAAACCAGAAAAAATCCATCCAAACCTGTCTTCCCTCATAGGCTGCTGGGAAACACCTCAGTTGATCCTCCTGGTCCCCAGGTGTCCCAATCCAGGCATAGCTCAACCAATTAGAAGTTGCACTAGTTGGCATTGAAGGTTTACATTAATCTTTTTCTTTGCATTTAGAAGTGCCTGGGAAATAAAAGGTCAGTTACTGTAGCTCAGCTCAGAAATGGTAACTTCAAATCCTTAATTTGCTTATGATGAACACCCTTTATCCTTAGGTTTTCTAATAAGGTGTTGTCAATAAGTATCACTTCTAATCTTCTGTATCTTTGCCTCTGTTTCTCTGCTGCATGCTGGCTGACAATTGTGCTCAGGATTTTCTATAGCCAAGTTTTCACAATGAGTGCATAAAAACTCATGATACACCCACAGCTTCACCAGGAGCTGGGCAGAAATGCACAACTCCAGCTCTTTCTCTTTCTTGCCTTCAAAGCTACTTCCCTTCAGTCAATTCCGTAATAGGTATATAGATTGTGTTAATAAGCATTAAGTTACATAAAGCTGCATACCCATGGGTTAATTTGTGTATGGAATCAGTGAATTTGTACATGCAGTTTGTAATGTCAACACTAGCTCCTGGAACTCGAGTATGAATTTAGTCCAAAACTTGCAGTGGAGGAGAAATGAATGCTAGGGAACTATGGAGGAGCAAAAACCATGAAGAACTCCAAAGCCCCTATAGAAATGACATTTTAAAGGATCAGCAGCAGAAACCAAAAACACCTGGCATGCTGTTTTGCTGGGATGAGTGTGGGATGCCAGTCTTCTGGTGCTGTGACCTGGACCTGTGCATCCCCGCCAGGCCCCAGGTGAGAGAGAGCTCAGAGGAACGAACCGGCAATGCTCTGGCGTAGAGTAGGTCTCATGTAGCTAATACCAGTCTGGCACCTGGGGCTGCCTTGCAGGTCTGGAACAGCCACAGCTACTGGTAGAGGCTGGATGCAACTTGGGCAGCAGTGAAGGTTGCCCTTTCTTTCCCATGCTGTTACAGGGACTTCCCAGCTGCCGACCACATTGGGAAACATAGCTCTCATGTTGCACTTACAAGTCTTACCGTGAAGCTCAGTGTTACCCCTTGAAGCCATCCTCTTTATTTGGGTTCATTTTGCTTTTTCTCCCTTTTTGCCACTGTATATGTTATTCCTTGTTAATTTATGAATTGCTGTGAGTCTTTGGCTTGACTCTTATTAAATATCACACATTTTAAAGGTGTTCAGTTCTTTCATTGCTAGTATTAATAGCTTCACTATCAATTCCCTATTCCCATCTGTTGTTTTGAAACAGCATTATATATTATTATGCCTCTTCATTGCTTCGGCTCTCAGTCACAGCTGACTGCTTGTTTACCTCACCCTCCGTGGAGCTTCCAAAATCCTTTTTCTCCCTTGTTCTCATGGCAATGCTCCAGTTCCCTGAGTCCTGGTGTGTTCGTCAGAGATTCTTCTGGGTAACCTTTAGGACATCTTGCTCCAGAGTTTTAACATCTCTCTCTGTTTCTCTCCCTTGTTCTCTACCTGTCCCATACCTCTGCTAAAGGTAACTGCCCTGTAGTAGCAGCAACAGAAGTGGATCCATACTTGTAACTCAGCCCCCAGCCTGGCATCTCAGCTGAAATCACCAGGGTGGGGGGAGAAGAGGCACAGTTGAGTTACTGTTAAGCCTCTATTGGCTCCATTCACCTCTGACAGGTCCCCCTCAGGTTCCCCAAGAGCACCCATAGGAGTAGATTAGGTTTTTCATGGCAGAATTACCTTGGATGTTGCTGTAGTATCACATTTACAGCTTTGTTTCCCTGCTTATCTTTTCTTTCTCCCGTACCATTTTTGTGCCCTTTTCCTGCCTAATTGGCTTCCTAATTTTATTACCTCTTCTTTTCTCCCTGCTAATAGCAGGATTGTTTCCAAGCTGTTTTGTCACTTCTCAGCTACACCTATTTTCTCCTCCAGCCATCTAACCAACATTTTTATGGATGCTTCCAATATTCATGACATCAAATGTCATTCTTGCCTGTGTTTCCGCTGTTTAATTTCCAACATCTGAAAAAAACCAAGGTACTTATGCTTTAAAGGGACCATAATGTCATTAATAAAGGGTTTTTTTCCATAGTCTTTCATTTGACCATCCATAACTTGCATTTTACTCCTTGCAGTTCTGAGGGCTCATGAACAGAGACAGTGGTAAACACCACTTCAACTGATGTTCCCCAACACTGCCATTTTTGCAATCTCTTCTCTGCCTTTGACAGTGGCCTTATCCTGCACTGCCTGGATGAATTCCTGTTGCTTGTTTCTCAATCACAAGGAAAAATTTCTGTAATTATACTTTGTATGACTGTGTATATGCAGAACTGTAATCCTTTTTTGGAGGAGAGGGAAATAACTCTGTTTCAACACATAGCTGGAAACAGAAACATCAGTCTGACAGAGGGTTAGGAATTACCATGCTATGCAGGCACCATGTCATATAAATGCTGTCATAGGAGGATGAAGCTCTGTCATTGAAAGGAGCTTGATATATTGATCTTTGTTGGGGATCCAGGCGAGGCTAGGCGATGTAACCTCAATCTGGTGGCAAGCCTCCCCGGAGCACGGGATGCACAGAGAGCGCAGAGCCAGCTGCCCTTCCAGCACTTGATGTTCTTGCTGGTATTGTAGGTTTAGCAGTTATCAACGTCCACCACACAAAGTACATCCTGCTCTCTCCTCTGGTGCTCAGGCACTGAGGTACCCTAGTGCCCCCAGCCCTACCTTTCAAGGTCCTTAGTCTTGTTAAGTAGTTAACCTTATTATTACAAAACAACACCTGAGTGTAATGGTCAGTGGGGCTGCTCTATCAATCAACAATCAGTTAGTACTCTGATCAACCTCTACAATCTTGTTCTTCAATTTGGAATGATGTTACTGGGTTAGAAACCTTTTTTTTCTAATTTTTTTAATTTCTAAATTTTGTAAATTTAAGGTAGGCCTGTTTCTATCCAGTTGTTCTTGCCCAGTGGATGGCTCAGGTAGATTTTTTTTCTCCTACAACAGGTATTTATATGCTGTGTATCCATGGAGGGCAGTTCTGTAAGCCTTCAGACTTCATTTTGCTAGACAAATATGCCAAGCTCCAGCTTTTCTAGTAAAACTAACTGCCTGCTTCCCAAGCATCTTAGCTTTCTCTACATCAATTTCAGTTTGAACTTCTGGTTTTTGAATGTGGGTAGCCAAAGAAATAAACGGCATTTCAGATCTTGTTGCAGCATTCCTTCACAGAGTTATCTTAACACTTTCCTGTTCCTACTGGGACCATCTTGCTTGTCATGGGCTCGATTTTGCCTTTGCAGGGGTGGGTCCCTTTGGTAGCTTAGAGTCATTCCCACTCTCATTAGCTGCTTTACCAGCTGAACCACTTCTCAGTCATTTTCAACTAATGAGAGCTCCTTTTACAGCAGCTATGGTATCAGTCCCTCAATGCACAAGCGTGTCTTGCATATTACTGAATGACTTTTATTCTATTCCTCAAATGCATCTATTCTTTCTGTCTGCTGCCTCAATCCTCTTGTGTATTAACACTTTCTTTTCTATGGACAATCGTTAGTATCCCACTTATGGTCCCAAAAGTAAGCATTCTCCCTCTTTATATCCAGGCCATCAGCAAACAGAGAAAGAGGAAAGATCCCAAAACTGATCCTGGAGAAACTTCATGTATGTCTCCCCTTCAGCACAACAGTTCTCTTTGCAGTACTGCCAGTGGCTGTCTTCCTTCCAGCAGGTTCCCATTGAACAGTTCCTCTGTGCATCTCTATTTTCCCTAGTTTAAGAAATTATTTCCCATCGGGCGGCTTACTAAATGCTTTGCTGAATCCCAGATATATTATACCTGCCATAGTTTCTTTGTCTAGAAAATAATTAATCTTTTAAAAATCCTATCAAGTTAGTCTAAAACAACCTACCATCAGGACACTGAAACCCTTTGGTAATATTTTTACTCCATTCCCAGTTAATCTCCATGACTTAAATGACTTTCAAAATTTGCTTCAAAACCTCCAGATATTTGAGGTCAGACTGGCTTGTAATTGTCAGATCTTCCTTCTTCTCCCTCTTAACTGTAGGTACTGCATTTGCTTTTTTGAATCTCATGAGTTGATAGGCTTGTCATGAATACCTGCAACTGTTCCTGTAGCTTCATGTACCCTGTCTGTTTGAATTCTGAATGAGATTATCCAGGCCATCCTAACTGGAGACAATTAAACTCTTAGATTTTTTGCTATTGTCTCCCGTGTAGCAAAAACTTATTTCCATTATCTATCTTCCCTTTGCCCTTCTGTTCAATGTCATTACTCTTATTAAAATTTGAGCTAAAGGTTCTTTAAGTGGCTCTTTATCCAACAGTTCCATATATCCTTCTTTTTTTCCCTCTTGATAAGAATACATCTTTGAGATCTTATTAGCATCAGTGATTCGAAGAAGCCTCCGGTCTCTTCCCTGTCCAAGGCCTGGAGACACACAGCATACAGACTTCAGCGTCTAGGGCGCTGAAGCACTTAGTCCATGAGAGCCTGCCCTTTTGAAATGGAGAACATTAGTTCCAGCCTTACTTTTGTTCATTCTTCCACTTAATGTAAACTGAATCAAGGCACGATCGTTTGAGCCAATGCTGTTTCTCAGCTCAGGTCTACTAAAATGTCTTCATCACTTACCCAAACCAATGGAAAATTCCTGTCATTCTTTTAATATCTTTCTGTAATAAACACAACTGTATGTATTATTTATAATTGTCTTCACCAGCTACTCAATTTCAGTGATGCCAGAATGGCCAGCAATCTTTCTAGGAGTCATTTTGTCTTGATTGCACTTAGTAGAGAAGGATAGAGGGACTGGTAGGCAAGAAGAATCCTAAATGTAAGTGGAGATGATTGAAATTTGACTGTGTCAAATTCCAGCCTTTTTAGCCCAAATTAGGATGAAACATAGAAGCATATATATTAAAAGGGGAATGTTTCCAGGTCAAATGAACTGCTTGAAATGTTTCATTTTGTCTTAAATCCATTAGAAATGATTCAATAGTCTTTTCATTTGTTTTTCCCCTCTGGCATTTGAAATTTGAAAAAAAGATATAATATGACCTGCCAGAGATGAAAATTACTTTAATATCAAATTTTCATTTTTTGATTCTTCCTAGAAAGTATGTTTTTAAAATGACTTCCTATACTTTTTCCTACCAGGCAGCGGATTAAAAATACACTCACCCTGTAACAGAAATTAAACAGGAATGTGAGGTGCATGTGATAAATCATGGCTAAGCAAACCCTACAAACTGCAGAAATGTTAGCTGAATTATTCTCTCTGTGACCTGGAGTTCTGCTAGGTGTATTTCTGCAGTGCATGCTTCTGCTTTATAATCACTGCAAGTTTGGTGGCATGTTTCCTGGGAGGGAAAAAAGTCCCTTGATGCAAATGTTAAGCTGACTGTGGTAGATTTTGAGGCTTGTTGCCTCTGCAAAGAGAACGGTCCTAATAAAGAGGCATCTGGGTCTTCTTGTCTCCTTTCTTCTATTAAGATTTGTCAGGCTAGGCTCTGGACAGCTGGATTGTGATGTTTTTGCCCCCAGGGTGTGTTGGGGTAGTGCAGTAGGAGAGTGTTGTTATCTCCAGGAGCCAGTGAATCTGAGAATATGTCTCAAGGATGAAACCTGGAGAAGTGCAAAGAATGATTTCATCTTGATTAATTACACAGTATTGATCCTCTGTGGAAAGAGCAATTATCCCAGACACTCTTCTTGCTGAAGTGAAAGCCACCGGGAAAGCCACTCTGATAAAGAGGATGAACGTTTTCCCTCCAAAGGGCTCAACTGGTTTTATCCTCAGGGTCTACAGTGTTAAATTTAGACTCAAAGGGAAAAAAAATCAAACCTCAGTGTAGATGTGCCCAGCTTATATCAAGTGCAGCAGAAGCTGCACAGACAAGTGGCAGGGTTAAAACTCAACTTCAGTCAGTGAAGTGTGAAATGTAGCTTTGTGCATCTTTTCATGAATGGCTTTGTTCAGACTTTTCACATTCTGCAGGTTGTCCATTGAATGTTATCATAATGAGAATGCCATCTCCACATGCATTGATCTGAAGGGTACTGGATTCCATCCTATGCATCAAGGAAATAAAGCGTCTTAGCCAAGAACATGAATTTTTCAGGTGCAGGCTGTCTCACAGAGATATGCTGACATTGTCTTAAATTCTAATCTTGCAAGGAGGTGTGACTCTTGAAATGTTTTCTATTTTTTAAAGTTCAGTGGTGTTAGTCTGTATTAATCTGCAAATTGTGCACATCAATAGAATTTGTAGTACTGGCTTAATCTTGAGCCTACGCAGAAATTAAAGCCCATTCCTTTCCCTGACATTTTCTCTCTATTTTTTTTCACCAGACTGCATTGTCTCAAAGGGAAGTGTTTCCAGTCACCAAGGGTAGAGACAACAACATCCAGTCAGTGCTAACCCATATGCCCTGTGCTTGGTCTCTTTGGTATGCCTGAAGGTTGGTCCTCCATCACCCGCTTAGATGGAGGCTGTTGTGACTCTGCAACCCTCCATGATTCTCCTTGAATCTCCTCCTGGAGATTTCCCAGTTTTTTGTCAATGCCATTGTTCTCTTACTGCCCTGTTGAGGCAGGTAAGGAATTTGAGGTAGAAAACCCCCTTAGCTGTAGCTGCCTTTCCCTTTGAAGCCTTGCTGGTCACACCAAATTTGTGCAGAACCCCTCAAGTATGTTGCCCTTGAGCTAGCTATCTCAGCACTCTTCTTTTCCCCTGTTGAGCTCCTGTGTAAAGAATCACTTGTGATAACCACTTGCACTAACAAATCCAGACAAACTGCTAGCTTGTCCCTGCTGCTTCTATAGCTTAGCTTAACCATCGGTTCTCTTGCTGAACTCATCTTGATCCTTTGTTTATTGAGATTTTGTCCTGATCCATCACCCTTGTTTTCCTCAGTTGTTGATCACTATGGAAAGCTTTATAGAAAGGTTATATGCTTTGGGAAATCTTTTGGTCCTCTTTCAGTCAGTGCCATGCCAAAGACATAGGAGCACACTGTCCCTATTTTTTTAGAAACAAACTGCTTTATTCTTCTGCTCAGATTCTGCAAACTACAATTCCCGTAGTACCACTCAGAGAAACACACAGCTTTGGTGATGTCAGTATCTTGTACTCAGCCACAACTGGGATTTGGAGGAAAACAATTTTCTAGGTATGTGTAGTATCTGTAGATGACTGGCTTTTGTAGCAGCAAGCTGTATATCAAAATATTTTCCACTTTGGGGAAGTGGGTGAAATGGCCAATGTGATCATAATGCACACTATAAAAAGATCAAAGTTGCAATGCTCTGCAACAGCATCATCCATTGAAAAGTAGCAGGAGTTCTCTGGAAAAAAAATGTTCATGCAATATATAAGACATTAAAAATTCTGTTACATTACTCTTGCCACAAAGATTGTAATGAAAATGGGAAATGGCACAAACGTAACCCATTCTCATTACAATCGTTAGATTGTAATCTTGTGCTCTCCTTCTCAAGAGAATGCTAAATGAGATTTTAAAGTATGGAAAATAAAGGAGCAAATAGAAACTGGAAAGAAAAAGAGGTGAGGCAAGATAGACTGTTCCTGCATTCTTATGTTCTTTATTTTTGCAGTAAAGTAGGAGAGAACAGTATGATTTCAAAGAAAGATATATAGACAAGACACATAGATATATATATTTTTTCTTTTTCTTTTGAAAATATTTCAATATTCTTATCTCCTTCATTCTCACTTTAAAAAAATCCCCCAAAATCAAAAAGACAAACTAACACCTCAGATATCTATATCACCAGTTTTATTTTAACAGCATAGAATTTGCCCTTATCCATCACAGTAAGAGCTGAAGGTAACACCTCACAGTGAGAGGGAACAACTGTAAGACTTAGGAGACTAGCAATTAAAAATCTGTCAGTCACAGGTTTGGATGCAGCCCTGATTAGATAGTGACTGAAAGTTGCTAATATTAGGCGATCACTACAGAAGGAAGCACCTGACCTCATTCTAACCCCCATGCAAGTATTCAAATGACATGCCATAGCTGTCACTCAGCAGTGCCATTGGTGCTACCAGCAAAAGACTAAGCATTAAATGAGCGTAAGAAGTGATCTAACCCCACCTCCTTCCCTGTGATGGGAGATCGCGCACAGGGTTTGGAGCAGGTGTAACAGATGCTCTCTTTTCAGAGTCTGACTGGGGAGGAAAGGGAATGCTGGCCTCTCCTTGGGCTGTACATTCGGGACCCCGCAGGATCTCTTAAAATATTAATTAGGGGGAAAAAATCTAGTTCGGATTCAGAGGCAGAGCCACAGCAAAGGCTCAAGACCCGGCATGTAATAGCTCTGCTTTGCTTGGAGAGTCAGTGGAGGTGAGTGATCATTATGCACAGGTGTCAAATGACTCCTTGGTCATTGAAGCTGAGCCCCTACGGAGTCCAGGTGGCATCCACTCCACATAGCCCTGCAACAATATGTCCCCATAAACATCATAATACCTTTATAACAAAATAAATGCTTTTCAGGAAAAAGATTAAAACCCACAAAAGCTCTAGCTCAACCCAGAGAAAAGGTAAGAAAAATCAAAGGTGTCAGAAGTAATTTAGGTCTTTGGAGTTGTTTGGGAGATGTGTCTTCTTGTCTGGCCCTGGGTTTTATGTTCACATGCTTTTTTTGCTCACTCACTTTTTCTGTTGTGGGTTTGTTTTTTTGGGGTTGTATTTTTTTGTTCATTCACTTGGTTTTGTTTTTATCCACTGAGTTTACCTTGAGTCGCCTCCCTGCCCTCACTGACCTACCCCAAGGATGTGACCATGCTCTAAGTAAAAGCAGAAGATGGAACCTGTCCCTATAGACAAATCATCTGTCATAGCTTCATGTAACCTTTTGTCACTCTTTGCTTAATAGATATCTTAGGTAATACTTTTTTTCTCACTTAAAATATGTCAAGAAATTATGAAGGAAAAAATCTGATATTTATACCAGAATAAACCTTCTCTGCCTTTGTTGCTTGCAAATAGTCTCCAAAAGTCAGATTTTTTCTTATCTGCATATAGAAGCTTGAGGTGACATGTTAATAATTTGACCAGCTTTCTAGTTGAAAGCCAAAGCTACTATGCAAAGAACATATATAAATCTTATAGGTAACTTCAGAATGACTTGTAGGTTTTTCTGTAATCTTGGTTAAAAGTGTTTACATCTGAGGTGACTTATTTGTGAGGTTGCACTATCATGAAAATGTTTATAGCTGAACTAGAATTCCTGACAGATCTTTTACATTAGCTACCAAGAGATTTTGGACTATAAGCAAAATGTGCATTACAGCTGGATGTACTGCATCTAGCTTATGACAAATAGAGGACTTTTAATTTCCCAAGTATCTTGTCCCTTCAACTCCACAACCCACAAAATTTAAAAATAAAATTTTCATTCAAAAGCTTAAAATTAATTTAGTTTCTGTTGTAGTGTTGTAATAAGTAGATCTAATTTAACCAGTCAGCAGTTCCTTCCATTGGACATTAATTTTTTAAAGTCTGCAAGTTAATCAACCTGGTTTATGGTGAAATGTGTTTTTACACCAAAACTCCTCATTATTTCTTTTTTATTTTTCTGTTAAGTGCCTGGGATAAGTGAAAATAGCTTCTGAATATAAAAGAATCAATTAATATTTCAATATAGAGAAAAAAATATCATTCCCCAAATGGGTAACTTTTTTTCAGTGCTACAGACTGTTTCTCTTGCAGCTGTCTTTGGAGCATGATCTGTCAGTGCCACCTGTTAACTAGAGTGGTCTTTACAGGCATAAATATATGGTCAGGAAATGAAGAAAGTCCTGAATTTTCTCTTTTTGATTTTAATAGTCCCTCTGAAACATAAAATTAGTCCCACAGATTTGGGAAGCCACATTCTCATATCTATTAGAGAAGAATTAATCAGGGGACACAGATTTTAGACAACGGAATATGATATTTATGAGTAAAGACAAGGCTTTATGCCTGAAAAGCAATATCCAAAGTCAGGCCTTTATTTGGATCGAGCCTTTTTGATATCGCCCTGTAGCCACATTTGACCTGCTTCAGAGAGTGAGCACACGTGGAGCCTCAATTCCTGCCCTCTAAGGAGAGGTGTCTGGGAGCAGCCTTCCCATGGGAACAAGAGGAGCAAATTCTTTGTCATTTTATGTGTGAGCTTGGCAAATCCACACAAGGGCTGCACAGTAGTGGTGCCTCTGAAAATAGAGGTCCACGCACATGTCCCTTTTCTTAGTGCCAAAATACAAGCTTCTAAAGGAAATGAAAAGCATAAGTGTATCCTTTCGGCTCTCTCCTTTGTTTTTGCTTTTATGTCAAAATTCAGCAAACACAGTACATTTGTTCCCTGGACCTTCAACCCATCAACTCTCCTTTCTGCAAATCAGTTTGTGCCTCGATGTGTCTCAGCTGCTGCAATAACTATAATTCCAATCATAGTCAGCCACTTTAATGGGCTTCCCGTGTCCATCGGGAAGAGCTATCCCATACGCAATGTCAGCTCCCAGCACCTCGAGAAAGCACAGTCTCTCTGCCATGTTTTAAGGAGAACTGCAGTTCTGTGGTGACATTTGAGAGCTTTCATTATCTCAGTGCAAGAATCTCTGGGGCACACTCTGGTCTCTTAACATGTCCTTGTTTAACAGCACTCCTTACCTTTGGCTGCCTGTGTTCAGCTAACCAAGTGGTGGCAGAGATGTGTATAGTCCCTCTTAAATCATTCTGATTTTCCCAACTCCCTCTGCAGTTTTTTGATGGAACATATGGCAATGTTATGTCTATTTGAAAAAGCCTTTGCATCATATGTTTATACAACTGCTCACTATCCCAAGACAAAAATTCTTTCCTGTTATTGCCCATTTGCTGACTAAAGAAATTATCCTCTTTATGTATTCTGGTACTTTACCTTGATACCTTACATGTTTAATTATGTAGTCCTCGGTCCATAATCCGTATGATTCACTCACCATATAATACAACTCACATCAGTTTTATTTGTTTTAACCCTTACCCTTCCTTTCTCGCTTCCTTTATTTTGTGTACCTTTTTTGTTCTGGGTCTCAGACTGGCTCCCACGAGGTTTTTCCTCCTCAGTGACAAGACAGTCACTGGGTCCAGTGGCACAGGACTTGACCCAAAGGACAAGATCTTCTGATGGTTAAAGACAAGACATTAAATAAAGGAAAAGACAAACTAAACCCAAAGGAAATTCCAGTTATGTAGTACATAAAGACATAGCACCAATGGAGAAAAAAAATGGATTTTGTGGCTACAGAAACAAATGGAGAAACAGCACTCTGTATTTGGCTGTTTTTCTTTCTTACTCTGTGCTGTTGGCTAGTGACTTTGGTCATCCATGGAAATCAAGGATGTCCACCAGTTTAAGTGGGAAAGTGAGGTGCACACAGGATCTTTCCATTCTCCAATTTCCTGATCAGCAAAACAGGAATAATGATATTTCTCTGCCTTGGGTTAGAAGTGGGTGAGGCCAGAAAAAACCTGGAATCTTTTAAGAGTGAAAACAATTTTCCCCCTGAGGTCTGATTTGAAAAAAAAAAACCCACAACCTGAACATAAAGCTGCATGTGGATTATTTTTCCTTCAGAAAGAGCAATGAAATAGTTTTTAGAGTAGTGTTTGAAATGGGCTTTTTGTAACTGAACTTCATTCCTTTGAAACCCTTTCTATGACCACTGACTACTTCAGATGAAGCGGCTTTATTTCGAAGCATGCAATATTAGGGAAATATATCTAATATACTGTAGATCTACAGGTAATTGGTTCAATTCCTGTTGGTCCTGTGTCATATTGTCTCCAGTGGATCTCAATGGGCATATCTAGGGACTCTGTGCTCATTTCTTTAGGCTTTCTAGAAATTTGGACTTTTTCCATGTCTGCAGTATTACAGGGAGTAACTATTTATATGAGATTCTTGGGCTTTACTGATATAACCATCCTTTTTATTTACCAGTCAATAAAATCAAGGATTTCTGTTAAATTTTTGTTCTTTGATCTCTTATTAACAAAAAATTCAATAGACAAAAATCAAATGCAAGTATTTTCATACTCAGTGTAGCTCATCTCTCATACCAGGTATATTTATCACCACACTTAAATAAGAAATTTTTACGTGCAGCATATGCCCATTTTGTAAATATACCTAGCAACACTTTCAATACAGTTGTTTGGGTTTTTTTTATGGAAACACTCTCCAGTCTTTTTCCCATATCTTTAATTTTTTTCAGAAAACGTGTTTTCAGGTGGTGGGGAGAGTTGCATGGTGAATGAAATTTATTAAAATCATTCTAATACCCAGGAACTGTGGTAGAATACTACAGAAGAAAAAACTAAAGGTTTATAAAATAGATTTCCTCCTCACAGGCATCTTGCTTCTCTGAATCCAGGATGAGCCAGTCACACTAGATCCAGTTTACCAGAGGAGGCTGGAAGGTGGTACCAGAACATATAAAAGCCCCCCGTTCATGGTGGCTCATCTGATTGAAAGAATAGGCTTTGGGGTGAGATCCAGAGTGGTTCTGCTCTGGGGAAAGGAGAGGAGGCTTTTACATAAGGAGAACATAACCATCCAGCCTGATATGTGGAAAGGGCAGAAGGGTTAAACATCTAACATGGGGGGGGGGGACGGGACGGGACGGGGAAGGGCCAAGGAATTTTAAATAGTGATTTAGGACTCAGTTCTACTTGTTGTAGGTGGACTTCTGCACTTGTGCCCAGCTCAGTCACTGTTGGCTGTGCTAAGGGGTTTGTGGATAACTGTTTGGATGCACAACACACAAGAAGATGCCAGAATGCTGATGGGAGTTACTCTTCTGACTCAACATTTTGCTCTTCCTTATTCCTGGGCTACAAGACTGTCCAGATCCTCCTAATTGACCTGATGGTCTTGCTGGAAAAAAATCAGTTGTAATGGTTTTTTCTTCTCCTGAATTATTTACACGGGGAAAATATCTATCTTGATGGATCTTACCCAAAAGGCATTAAAATGTTTCTTGCAGCCTGATACTATGCTTTTCTCCACTTTTCATTTGGCTAGCAAAAAAAATTGTTTCAGTCAGATCTGAGTAAAAATTTTTTTCTTCCCATTTTTTTCCTTCTGGATTAGAGAATGAAACCATTATTTACACCACCCTACTCCTGATAGCAACCATATGTCTGGACTGCAAAGCAATGAGCCTTGCAGTCCTATTTCTGGCAACTGTCCTCTGGCCACGGTGGCATCCCTCAGTGCTTGTAATGGGAGTAGGTGCTGTGGAGCCCTTTGCATGCCATTGGCGCTTCCCAGATTCCAACACGTTACCTCATTTGCCACCACTGTCTTCCAGCAGCTGCTGAGGTCAGGCATTTGGTAAGCTGTGTAGTACAGGTGATGTTTGGAAGCCCAAAGCCCTTGAAAACTGTCATGCTGAGTTGGGTCAGGGATTACAAAAACAGGGTAATCGACTGAGTTTGGCCATCTGGATTCACATCAGCTTGGATCCTCTGCAGAGCTGCCTTGCGTTCCCTAGAAAAAGCCATGACACAGAGACTCACCCCACAACAAAAAAAACCCAGAAACCTGCCTGCCAACCTGTCTGGGGCTGGCCAAGGAACACAGATACTACCTGGGAAATTGAACTTGGGTGGAAACTACTTTTTGTCATACAATGCAATCTGTCTTCCATCTTCACCAACAACTGATTGAATTTTAGTGGGGCGTTGCTGGTGAGAATATGGGAGGGTTAAAGGGTCATTTAGCTCAGAATCTGAAGCCATACCCTGCAACTGTTTGCTACTGGTTGCTTCTCATCATTCACATGAGGCAGGAGAGAAGAACATGTAGCCTCTGTGGCTGTCAGGAGACCCTGCGAGTGTCCTGACAGCTCCAGACCCTGCACCCTTGCTGGTGCAGAGACTGGAAGGACTTGTCTCTTGCTACTAAGTGCAGGCATGATTTCTTCCAACTGGGCGGTGTAAATGGAGCAGGACTCAGCAGGACAACTTCTGCCTTCTGCAAACATGTGGAACTTGGCCCAACATAAGCTCTGCCTGTGGAAAATGTGGTAGAAGGCTGTGCTGTGGAGCTTTTATCAGCTGTGCAGATCAAAAGGGGAAATTTCACTCTGTTTCCTCTCACTTCTAAGGTAGCAATATTTCAGCATTGTGCTTCAACCCATGGTTCACATTTGAGTGGTAGTTTTATGATTTTATGAGACCTCAGACCACAGTGTCTTTCAATGTTCTATGAAATATACAGGTTAATTACCTGACCCCTGCAAACTTCTTGAAAGGACCTGTATTGCATTAGCTAATGCATTGCAATGTCTTACTGAAGCTGCAGAAAAACATTTTACATGAAAAACAAACTTGTCAAACTTGTAGCTTTGCTAACTTTGCACAAAACAGACCAAAAAAAAGCCCTTTAACCGGTGCAAAACAAGATAAAACCACAAACTTGATGGCCTTTTGTGCAACCTCAATTGGACATTGCAGCACTATGCCGTAAGCTCAGAACAGAGCCTTTATCATCTTGGGTGTACTAGCATTGACCCATAACACAGAGTCTTAAATAAGAAGCAAACCATATTGTCAAAACAAAAGTCAGTATCTCAGCAGGTCTGGCCTCAAGTGTGGGAGTGTGAAGAGAGAAAATAAAAGCTCAGAATAAGGAGAAGACTTGATGGGTTAGAAGGAGGAAAAACCCAACTGCCGGAAAAATAGCAGGGTGGAGCAGAAATAAAAATACTTTGGACAAGCAAATCCCTACAGACTCTGGAGTGCGAGGGGAAAAAAGGCCTAATTCTTGCCTTGCCAGTGCCTGAGTTGATGTGAATCGGCTGTGGTGGGAGAAGGGCTCAAAGCTTGGATTTTGAAACTTCTGCGCAGAGGTGGTCCAGCAAGACTGCCATGGCAGAGATGGCATTGTGGAAAATTTAGGCTAGGCTGTAATTTATGGGCAGACTGCTCTGGGCCTAAATAGCCAAGGGAGATGGCACCGCACTCCCCCTGGGGAAAGCAACCAATGCTTCGCTCTTTCTCTGAGGGGGACATTGTTCTGTGGCAGTAAGACCCAAGGAGAGCAGACCCACGGTCTGTGGTCCTTCCTGCCCTTTCAAGTAATTTGCATGCCTGGTTGAGTTAACACTGAGCAATTCTTGCGGTCCCTTGAATTGTGCTTCTGCCCATTATACAACAAGCAGAGATGAATGCAGAAGCATGGCTGAATTCATAGTCCTGTCCAGAGGCAGGGCATGCACTTCTCTTGGTCCACAGCCCTGCTAGATAGTTTTGCTCCTGTTGCATGTTTTCTTCCTCTCTGCACTGAAGCCAAGTCCTGCACAGGAAGGAGGACACATCTATTTGTGCATCCCTGCAAAGGACAGAGGGACTCAGCCTCCAGCAGATTCCTTTGAGAAAATGTAAATAAGGTAGTCACTCACTCTTTTTTGTGGATTGCCTGAAATATAAAATCTCCTCAGTTAGATGAGCCAGGTGGATCTGGAAGTCTTACATCAAACCCTAGCTGAAGCCAGGGGCCACAGAGGGGGTGACACCAACTAAACATTATATGATGCATTACAATAGAGCCACACAAGGGACTGAGCAATAATATAATTCGGGCAGCATTGTGGGAATGTCATATTGGTCAAACTTCTTTTTACCTTTTGAAATCCTTGATGATATGTTGGTCAAAATGGCATTCATACTAGAGAGTTTTCAAATTTCTATGCCCTGTTTTTCTTCTCTGAACAGCCCAGCATGCCCTGATGTGCTGTGTGGTTGTGCATCCCACTCAGTACTCCTGTGTTGTCCCTCCTGTGCTGCTTACAGCTGCCTTTCCTGCCAGCTGGCCAAGGTCCACCTCCACCCAAGAAAGAAGTGCCAAATGGCTTAATGAGGAGATGGTTTCAAACTGGTGACACTTTTATTGGTGGGCCAGAAACAAAAAAGACCCCTGAATCGTATATCTGGCATGTTGTGCCATTAACATTCCCCATTGGGAGCCAACCACAAGGTAAATCACCTGGCTTACAGTCCATAAGGACTCTATTTAAAACCAAAAAAGATGTTAAAGCTTTCTCACCCTGCCCCAGGATCCCATTGCAGAGCTCTTTGCTTTGCAGATCACTGAATCGCAGAAGGGAGTTTAAGACAAAGGCTGTGCTCTACTTAGGCTCAGCGATCACCCCAAGAGAGCAGCTTTGTGGGACAGTTTCTATGCTCCGACCAGCTCTCAGTAAGGCATGTTTTGGTGAGCAGCAGCAACCACAGTTCATAGACACTTACTCATCCTCTCACCAAGCTGCCCCAGCAGCCCTACCTGGGAACCACCGCCTAGCCCTGCAAGTCTGGAGATCCCACACTAACGGGATGTGGAAACATCTTACCTGTTCTTCATCGCACCAGAAATCTGTGACTGGCTTCCAGCCAGGTCTGCAGACTTCTTCTATGGATGCACCATGTGTGACTATGAGGGCTAGTGCTGGCACAGGGAGGAAAATGACAGAAACATACTGCTGGGGTGGGCAGCATCACAGACACCCAGAGGAGTTAAAGCTGCCTCAAGCTCAGAGAATTGTGGTGGACCTGTGGGAATGAAACTCCAAAACAAGGATAAAAGCATCATTATACTGCTTGGGGAAAATAGTTTGGAAAATATCTTCTCATTGTTTCAGTATATTTTTAATCTCTTTCCCTTCCCTCCTTCCCCCCTGCACCGCCAAATGCCAACCTGATGGAAAAAGGAAACAAGTCTGAGAAAGTGATTGTTGTGTCAAAGATGTTGATAATAGATAAATAACCACACTGCAGCTGCACCTAAGCCCTGGAAACAAAGACTGCTTGCACACAACTGTTTGTCTAATTGCAGGTTTTTTTGATAACTATCAATTTTGCATAGTAGTATGTGAACTCAATAAAAGACAGTGATTGTCCACAATGTTCAATTTAGTATATTTATTGTTATTTATTAAAAAATCATTGAGGATGTCTTTACATTCATAGGTCTGAGTCTTGCACAATTCATTGAAATGCTTGGCACCACTGCCATAAAATACACACAGTGAAGGTAATAAAATCCAGCTACGCGGTACAGTAAAAATCCCCACAAAAATATAATAAAATGGACATATGAATCTTGATAAAATCTATACAGCACTCTGCTGCACATTGACATGAATTAGAGATGTGCAGTGATCCTGGATGACGCCTTATGTAAAAGCACATGCTGTCTTCAAAGGCAATGTAAAATGCAAAGGGGGAACACAACACAGCCCTGTCTCTCTGTGCACAAATGTAACCCTTCATCGAGGACTCCTGCTTGGCTGTATAAAACGTTCAGCAAATTATGCTTAGCAGGTGTGCTTCACATTCCCTTCCCTGGCCTCAAAAGGCCATGTGAAACTGGGCATGCAGTACTGGGATGCTAATCACTCGTCAGCCTGCAGGTGAGATGTCCACCTCCCTTCTCTGTCAGTCAGTTTTCTAAAGGCATGTTTCACCATCTTCTAATGTAATCTAAAGCTTCCAGGAAATATTTATCATCTCCTGTCCCACTGATACAGTTGGTAAACTGGAGTAACAAAGAGGAAAGGGGTGGGGGGGTATCCCAGAATGATTGGATTAAAGATTTCTGTAGTTGCCACTTCAGCAAAACAGCCCAGAGCTCCTATAGGTACCACTATTACTGGCTTTCCTATACTAGTAGTAAGATAACATATGTAATGGTGGGATCTATGGTGTTAGTTGATGAAAAGCTTAACATGAGCCAGCCATGTGCACTTGCAGCCCAGAAAGCCAATGCTATCCTGGGTTGCATCAAAACCATGTGACCAGCAGGTCACATGTGAGGATTCTCCCCCTCTACTCCGCTGTTGGAGCAAGTCCAGAAGAGGGCCATGAGGAAGATCAGAGGGCTGGAGAACTTCTCCTATGAAGACAGGCTGAGAGAGTTGGGGTTGTTCAGCTTGGAGAAGAGAAGGCTCCAGGGACACCTTATAGCAGCCTCCAAGAGAGCCTGTGGGAAACGTGGAGAGGGACATTTTACAAGGGCATGGAGTGATAGGATGATGGGTAATGGTTTCAAGCTGGAATAGGGTAGAATTAAATTAGTTATTAGGAAGAAATTCTTTCCTGTGAGGGTGGTGAGACCCTGGCACAGGTTGC
Source organism: Aegotheles bennettii (assembly GCA_013398125.1). Lineage (NCBI taxonomy): Eukaryota > Metazoa > Chordata > Aves > Caprimulgiformes > Aegothelidae > Aegotheles > Aegotheles bennettii. The sequence goes on along the minus strand of VZRW01003836.1, from coordinate 115,325 downwards.
CCAGAGAAGCTGTGGCTGCCCCCTCCCTGGCAGTGTTCAAGGCCAGGTTGGTTGGGGCTTTGAGCAACCTGGTCTAGTGGGAGGTGTCCCTGCCCACGGCAGGGGAGTTGGAACTGGATGATCTTTAAGGTCCCTTCCAACTGATTCTATGATCTACTAAGCCTTTGAAGCATCACTGTAAACTACTCATTGCAACATGAATTGTTCATGAACACAAAAGAGCAGAGAACAGACAAGGTCCTCCATGGCTTCAGCACAGTCTAGGAACCCTGAATCCCTTCATAGTGGCCAGCCTTATGATCCTGTGCAACAGCATCTTCTGGATAGCAGCATGCATCTTCCTTACAATAACCACAGCATTTAATCCACCGGCTTGTTAACTCAGTCAGTGCTCTTGCGGGCAAGAACTCCCTGGGAGATTTTCTGTCACTAAACTCTGAAGTAAGCTCTGCACAGACTTGCAGAAAATATTTTTTAATATGCTGAGGTCTGGCTTATGCTTTTGCTCACTTTGGATGTGCAACATCTCCATAATCACTGCTCCATGCTGCATGAGTGAGCTGGGCCACAGCTGTCCACTGCCAGAAAAGACCTTGGAGAAGAATAGCATTACCTGCCAGGCACTGTCTCGTAAAAGCAGCAGGAGAAATCCCACAACGAATACTGTAGACTGCCACACCAGGATATGGGATATAGATTACTTGGAAGCCTCACCCTGATTCTGCGGCCTCAAGAATTTGAGACAGGTCCAGATCATTGCAGGATAGTGGTGTGGTTTCTTTATTCCACTTGTGCTTGGCTGCAGTGGGTTATGTGGTGCAGATACATAAAACCTGTACCAAGCATTCAGGTACAGATATGACACAGATGGATGAAGGAGAAAGGCCACACAACCACTTCTACAGCTATGCTAAATAAAATGAGGAAATGGTTTGTGGGTACCTATGTGCAGGGAGGGTTATAGGTAAGGAGAGTTCAAGTATATTGGCATAAGAAGTGCAGCAAAATTTGAAGAATGCTTCTAGAAAACTGCAAAAAGCTGAGCACAGAAAACCTCCCACCAGGAAGATCACAAGGATTTAGGAAACTTTCCCTCAATCTAAGTAAATGTCAAGGGCTGGGTCATTTAAAACTAGTTGTACCAAACTCTAGCAGAGTACAAAGCACTGGATGATTTTGCGATGAGTGTCCTTTTGCCAGATGAGGGCAAACAAGTTGATCAGAGTGTGTCTGAGCTTTGTTCCAGCTCAGCTGTGGGGCAAGTCTGTACAGCAGCATGGAGCTGCAAATAGTGTGTTAGTAGGTGAGAAGAAACAACTCCAATAGACATTAACCCAGGCAATGAGTCCTTCACTACCATTTGTGCCATTGTAACATTCCTATCATTGCTGCATGAACTGGTCACAGGGAAGCTAAAATCATGGAGTCACAGAATCATAGAATGGTTTGGGTTGGAAAGGACCTTAAAGATAATCCAGTTCCAACCCCCCTGCCATGGGCAGGGACACTTCCCACTAGACCAGGTTGCTCAAAGCCCCAACCAACCTGGCCTTGAACACTGCCAGGGAGGGGGCAGCCACAGCTTCTCTGGGCAACCTGTGCCAGGGTCTCACCACCCTCACAGGAAAGAATTTCTTCCTAATAACTAATTTAATTCTACCCTATTCCAGCTTGAAACCATTACCCATCATCCTGTCACTCCATGCCCTTGTAAAATGTTCCTCTCCATCTTTCCTGTAGGCCCCTTCAGGTACTTGGAGGCTGCTATAAGGTGTCCCTGGAGCCTTCTCTTCTCCAAGCTGAACAACCCCAACTCTCTCAGCCTGTCTTCATAGGAGAGGCACTCCAGCCCATGTCCACGTCTGCCCCTTCTATCATCACACCTTTATTTGTTGCACTAACTTATTCAATGCCAGGACCTTCAGGCAGACACTGGCCAGGCTCTGGCTGCCTCTGTGCTCACACTATCATTTCTTTTCACTTCTCAGACATAGAGACAAAAATTTATTTCTCTGAAACCAGCCGTAGAGTCCCTGAGGAGACATGCAGAGAAGCAATACAGATGCACATGGGTGCTCTGCTGAATCTTTCCATGCCTGCATGTTTCTCTGGGAAAGGACAATGCAGGCCAGTGGCATGGTTTTCTGTCCCGCTTTCTCCCTAACAGGAATAATGATACTGACCTAGTTGACTGGGGAGGCTGGAAAGGCCAGTTAATGTTTCTGAGGCCTTTTGAAAATAAGAAGGTCTGTATCAGTGCTAAGTGTTATTATTCATGCATTGTAATTCTAACCTATAAGGGACCCCACTTCAGTAGGAGATTTTCAGTTACTCCCGCAGCTGAAAAGGAGCTTCGTATTACAGATTAGCAGCACACACATACAATTTTATCACAGACACAAAGATGAAGGTGAAACCTGCACCAGTGTTGTGCATTATAGTTCCTTGCTTTGGTATGGAGAAATTTTGGGTTCCAACATCTGTGAAAGTTTAGCTGAAGTGATGTATAAAGACCTTGTACCAGCTAAAAAAAATCAGGTGTTTGTGAGCCTGATCCTGCTCTCTGAAATTTTCTGTGGACTTTAGCAGGAGCTGGAGTGGTGCCCAAATCAGAAAGGTGAAAGCGAAGTTTTTTACTATGCAACAAATATTAAGCAAGGAAGTGTATAAATATGTAGAAGGTACAGAGTCATTTCACTGAGGTCTTTTCACTTAGATGTTATTCATCTCTCTCCAACAAGATCAGTGACACAGTGTGGCATGTGTAATTCTAAAAAAACCATAAAAATAACAAACAGGGCTTTTTATAACAGATCGTGCGTTCCTGACATATATTGCTGTTCTGGCAGTGACATATGCTACACATTTCCAACATCACCGCTTCTCCTGTTTGGATTATGCTGACCTCCCAGAGGAGATGACTGCATATTGGAAACTTGCACCAGGTGACGGAGAGAAAAAAGGACAGGGCTCCAATTCAAGCAGGATACCACCTTCCCAGCAAGAAGCAAGATCATTATTTCATTAAATCACATGGGAGACAATGGTATAGCCACCATGAAAACAAACCAAATGTTTTCACATTATTTAGAAGTTACTTTGATGTGTTACACACAATGCCCTGTAAGATGCTGACTATCTGCCCTGGTTTTACTTCTCTGATTGCTATAGGAACATCCCCTTTTAATTTTCACTCTCAAATAATGGTTGGGATACATGATGTTATTACTTGTGCATTCAAGGGAGAAGGCCCATGGTCAGTTGTCCAGGACACAGGGAGAAATATTCCCTTCCTCATGAAGGTCTCCTTCTGTCTCACTCTCTCAGTGTTTGAGTAGACACACAGATCCGACAGCTGCTTTATAGAAGATAATCAATGTAAGGTGGACCTGCAGAAGAGATTCTTCTGCTCTTCTTATGTATTTCCATATATTGCTTTTAATATCATAGCAATGAGAATAACAAAAAGAAGTGCAAATCTTGTCTGCGGAGAGCCGTATTTTCCCTGATCTCTCCCGTTTCTATAGATAATAGAAAATCAATGGGTCCTTTGTATATAAGGCAATCTGAAGCACTGAAGCTCCCATCCTCCCTTCATATATAAAAAAAAATGATTTTTTTTTACTGTGCTGTCTGAATAAGTGTGTTTCAAAACAATGACATATTTCAGTGCCTTAGCTGGAGCACTTCTTTCTAGCAGAGCCTTTCTGTCTTTCTTTCTTCCACATTTCCTCAAAGCAACAACTCATAACATTTCCCACACAAGCTCCTCACACACCACCTCGTGACTGAAGGGGGGACTGCAGCTTATATAAAAATGTCACCCAGTGCTACACCACTCGATTTCTGGTTGAAATACTGGAATATTTTTCATCCCTTCTCATTTCCCAAGTAGTCGTTTTCTTTTCCTAAAATCTGGTACAGCTGCTCTAGCCCTTCACCACTGCCCAGGCATATGCTTTTGTGTGGCTCTTGGCATAACCATCCATGTTTTGAGGTGACATTTCTAAGGTTCTTTGTTTTTTCATTAAGAACTGGTACAAGGAAGTGGTATTTTCTATGAAGGTTAGTTGCTAATTTTCTCTCTAGCTGTACTATTCAAGAATTCGGTACACTATTAACAAGTGTGCTAACTCTTCACTGCAAATGATTATGCTCTGTATGGTTTTTTCCTATGTCCTGGAACTATTTACATTATGAGTCATTGATTATTTATGGAGATATTCATGGTGCTTTTCTTGGACATGCCATGTAAAGAAATCAGTTGGCCAGAGGGAAAGAACAACAGGGAGTTCTTGGGAGTGGACTTTTAGGTTTGTTTTTACATTTTTTAAAATCTTCAGCACCATCAAAAAATCACTATTAATACCTGGCTTTTTTCTATTGACCTCTGTTGAAGAATCTCAAATGGAGACAGCTTCCAGGAAGCAAACATAATGAAAACACTGCTTAAAGTGTTACGATCTCCATTGCACAGCCAGGCTGGACAAAACCTGGAGAAATTATAGGCTCAACCTTAAAGCCAGTAGGAATTTTGACCCTGCTGGTGTTAGACACGAGGTGACATTGTTGACAACTTTTCAAATTCATGGAGGAAGTGTATTTGTGGAGCAAGTACCAGAACTCAGATTTCCTGGCTTTTTACTTCATTTTGAGCACTGACAAGCCCAAAAGGATCACCTGTCTACTCCCACAGTGAGAAGATAGGGTGCTTTCCATCAGACACTTGGACAGAGCGGGCACTGTGTGTTCCGGGGTGGGTTTTGGTTTCAACAGAAAGGACCTTCAAATCACTTTTCATTTTTGGCCTTATTTGTATTTTGTTTCTAGTGTGGTGTTTTGAGACATTGTGTGTGTGAGAGAGGGAGAGCGGGAATGGCATGCTACCTAGGGACAGAGGAGTCCAACCTGCTTGAAAGGGAAATGTTGCTGGAGAAACACAAATTGGTGCAAGCCACATCATTAGGAGAAAGTTGTCTATCATTAAGCACTACATAGTGCACCCTGTGTGCCTGAAAGAAGTCTCCAGGGGATATACAATCGTACTTGCCACACGAGTGGAAGTGCTGAGGATGAGCCACCACACCATCTGGGTGTCCACCTCCCACCTGTGTTATCATCATTATATGCATGTTGGGCTGACTTAACACTCTGAGGAGGAAGATGGCCATGCCATTCTCTTTTACCATCTGGGTAATTTACTCTGTGAGTTTCATAGAGAGGGAATTCATTAATGCAGATATGCAGGATGTAATTATTCAGATGATGCTGTGGGAGGAAGCTGTACAAAATTTGCAGAGTGAATTCTGTTGGTACCCTGGGCAGTGCTTTTCTGGGTGGTCCTGCCTGAAAAAAAATCACACCTAGGAATGCCTTGATGACTTCTCACCAGGTCCCAAGTCACAGCTCCTCCTGACTGGGATCAGCGGGAGCTGTTCTCACTAGGCAAGTGCGATACTAGAAGACTCCCAGTTAGTATCCGTCACAACAGAAAGGAAATCTGTGGGAACTGCTGATCATTTATATAAAAATTAATGAGGTTTTCCCTCTCTGAACACGAGGGTTGAGTTGTTTGCTGACTACAGGGAAAAAAATCCATCCATGGATATCTAGTTTGCCTTTTATATTTATATTTTTTTCCAGGGGTCTTGTATAATTGATGACACTGCCTGTTTGGCAAAGGAATTTTCTGAGCACAAGATTCATTTTAATAGTAATTTTTGCCCATTAAACAAACTGTTGTTTTTCCCTCTTATGTCTGAAGCCAAAAACACAGGACCACAAAACAAATCAGCCTAATTTCAGTGTGAACTTTTCTTTCGACATCCTTCTATTTTTCAAAGAGAATAAATGTGTTGTTACATGACTGCTCTTTTCCAGACAGAAGAGACAGAGAGCTATTTTTGAAGCTCCTTAAATCAGAAGCCCTGGCTCTTTACAAAAGCATCCCCACAGGATATCAGGACTGTGTTTGGAAACATATGTGATAAAAAAAAATCAAACCATAAAAATGAACTGGGATCACCTTGTAATTGGGCAGAGAAGACTTCCTGCTGCCATCTGTATTTTTGTTAAAAGCCAGTGCTTCTGCATTTCTCACCTTTTGCTGTGAGAGATTGTACACAAAATCTCTGATTGCCAAGCAAATCAAAGCCAAGAGGGAGACCCCCTGTTTGGAGGAGACCATCCCCCTCCTATATTCTCTTTTACTGACATTATGTGGGGAAAATTAGATGTACAGAATGAATCAAAAGTCGTTGTAAAAAAATAAAATAAAAACACCACCATTGGAACAGAGCTATATGAAGGACCCGGAGGAGAACTTAGAATCCATCAGCTTCCATATAGAGCAGCAAGCTAATAGGCAGTTCATTGAAGATAAAGTATAACATAAAACATAAAATTACAGAGAAAATGGCTGAAAATATAATAAAAAATAATTAAAAATCATGTAGGAAGGTGGCATACTAACATCTGATGTAAATACAGACGTAGGAAGTGCAGTTCATCATTTGAATGGATGATACAGTTGAAAATGGTAACAAAATGTGTAGGTATTTAATCTTTTTTTTCCAAAAATTTGAGAAAATCCCAATAGTTACAGCAACAACTTTCCATTTTCTGTTAGAAGGTGATTTCTGTCTTACTAAGCTACCAGAATTCTTACGGAAAAAAAGCGAAATTCCAAATAAAAGCAAAGAAGAAAATTCACAGTCATTTTCCTGGTCCTTAAATGTTAAACATACTATGGAAAGACGGAGCTCTCTCCACTAGTTAGACATCATATAAACTTTCTAATAGAAACCAGACTTCTATTTTCTCTTGTCCACTGCTTTCCTCTCTTCAACGAAATGAAATTTCAACATTGTTGAAGTCTTATGGCAAAACAAACTTTTTCAGGAAGATTTAAGACTAATTGGACGAAGTGTTGAGGGAATACAGAAGTTAAAAATAGGCAGCTTTCTCCCCTCCTTGGAACCTTTTCTCCTAGTATCTACAGCTGGATATATTTAAAATTCAGCATCTCCCAACAATGCGTACATCACATTAATAATATATTTTTTTTCTCGCAGAGGCTGGTACCTAGTATTAACTCGTTGAGAGCACATTGGCAAAATTTAGGCTGCAAACTTTTTGAGAATGATATGTGTTTGTGTACACATAAATGTGTGTATTTTGAGTTGATATTTCTGTATTTTTACTTGTGTAAGCATATATATATCTGTACACACACGCATATATATATATATGTTGAGAAGAATGCATGCTCAGTTTGATGGAATCCATGCAGCAGCGGGATATGACAATGTAAAATCAATGGCGAGGGTTTTCCAGGCTCCTGAATCCTTTTCCTCAGCACACATAGGTAGAGTTCCTGGACCAGGAAGAAACTTTCTCTTCAATGCAATTGTGCTGCTTTTCCAAGATGTGGCAAAGATGTTTTCCCTCTTTTTTTTGCATCATCCAGCAGGATGCTATATAGATAGCAAGCACAACAGAGAGCATTGGCTCACTCCGAAGCGTAGCCAGCATTTTTTGCATGTATGCTTAGATGTTTCTGCAAGTACAGAGGATGTTGTACAGGCCAAGCTTTGAAAATGTGGCCTTTCAAGTTAAAAAAAAAAGAAAAAAGCCCTCCTTTTGTACACATAGATACAAACATTGATGTTGTAACAGTGTCCAGACCTACAACAAGGATCAGGAATCCACAGTACAAACTATGACTTATATATGTGAGATACAGCTGAATGCAGTTGATGTCTACATTATGAAGGGCTTGAAATCCAATAGAGCTGCTTTACAGTGCAATCTACATATTTTAAAAATAGCTTATTTAATAGCTGATAAAAGCAGGGGTCAGCTTCCTCTGAAAAGCAGGAGGTGCACAGCCTTAAATACCTGCAGTTATTTTGGGAACATGGGTGATTAAAATCTAGCAACTCTGCAATTTCAAATGTAATTGGAAGTAAAGGACAAATAAGAAAATACTGTGTCATTTGCTCTGAAGTAATTTTGTGCCTTTTTCTCTTTTCTGTGTCTCTCCTTTTTCAAATTCCGTTCTTTACTGTCTTGGCTCTGAGCGTCTTTCAAGTTTCCATCATTCAAAGTAAAAGATCTCATTAATATATCTATCTGTCTGTCTGTCTATGTATCTACCTAACAACATGTCTACCTATGTATTATACCTATCTGTCCACACATACACCAACATACACATGAAAACCAGTTCTTTACACAGTACTCAAATACATATGTCCAATGTTTCATTGCCCTACTTTTATAATAATTTTTCCGGTAATATTTGGCAAGTTGTCTTCCCCTTAGAAAAATCGGAAGCAAGCTGAGAAATATCAGGAAAGCTTGTAATTAATGGCTTGAAGTTCCCATCTTGTTTAAATGTTTGCATAGTTTCAATTTCTGTGAGTGCCTAAAAGGAAGACAAAACCTACTGGGCACAAGAGGCAAGCAAAGAAAAAAGGAATTCACATAACCAGAAAATATTATATAAGTGGAAAGGAAAAAAGATTCAGGTTTAATTGATAGTTATTAGGAAGTAATGACTTCTGTCTCTTAGCTTAAAAAAGATTTAAAAAAATTCCATCTCAGTGGAATTTTCATTTATTAATGGAGGCTTCCAAAATCTCCAGAGAGGGAAAGTGGATGGAGGTGTCAGATGCAAAAGCTTATCATGGAGACCCTAATTCTGCCACAGGCTGCTTCGGTTATGCCTCATATTCGTGGCTGCCTGTATGTTTCTTGTAAGGACATTTTGGAAGTATTACTGAAAATATTAGTAAGTTCTAATCCTATAAATGAAAAGCCCATCTTCTCTCCCTTCCCCAGTTTTATGGTTAAACTGGTAGTAAAGCTGCAGCATTTTGCCCACATCAGCATCATGTCGCCCACAGGAGAGGACAGGACTCTGCACTCCCAGGAGTGGGCACTAGTATAACAGGTCTTTCTTCATAGGACCACAAAACAGTTGCACATAATCAAGTAAAATATAAATTAAACACTTAATAAGGGTTGTCTGCTGCTTTTATCTGCATGAGAATTCAAGCTACCACCTTACAGGTGGCACATAGTTTACAGCGAAGGGGATTTTGTGTGATGTAAATAGTGCACAGGAGGGAATGACATGTGATGGGTGCCTCCTTTTCACCCCCTTCCCAAACACGAATTCTCCAGCTCTACGTCCTGTATTGGTCTTCAGTCAGGTTGAGGGTTTGGGAGGGAAGGGAAAGGTGCTGGAAATTATGTACTATTGCACCAAGTTGTGAAAATACCTATGTAGGGATGACATATCCTTTTTAGAATGACTGTGACAGTGTGGGGTGTTTTGAGAATGAAGGTGGTTGTTTCTTTAAGAAAAATCAATAATCAATACAGGGCCATTTTTTTGGTTGATATGTGAAAAAATAAAAGGTAATAAAGGTAAATAAAAGGTAAATAAGAGGTGAAAACCAGTTAGTCTCATAAAGGGAATATATCCCTGGGTGGAGTCACAAAGACATGCTGCTGAAACCCTGTACTGCATCATATTCATAAAACAGAGAATGGAAATAGATACGATGATGTTTACTGATGGTGTGATATTATGTTAACTAGTAAAACCTGGACTTGACTGAAATGGGATATGGAAGAACTTTACCACACTGAGCATGGAGCAACTGTGTATATCAAATAGTATGTGAATTCCGTGTTAGTAACTGCAAAGTAACATATATAGAGAAAAAATACACTAGGTATAGAAACAAGATGTTGTGATCAAAATTGGCACTTGGTACTTCAAAAAGACATCTTTGTGATTGGCTTTATGAAAATGTTAGCTCAAAACATTTAGCTGTGGCTAAAAATGAAAAAAAAAGATTTTTAGGCATTATTGAGAAATTAATAGAGAACAATTGGTAAAGATCATCATGTCAATTCCTATGCTTTTCTGTCCTTCTGTCTCAAAAATATGTGGTCAAACCACAGATTTGCAGAAGAAGGCGAAAAACAAGTGATCAAAGCTGTGGAGCAGCTCCTGAATGTGAGAAATATTAAATAGAGCTGGACTTTTTAGCCTGAAAAAGAGGTGATCAAAGCAGGATAAAGCAGAGGTCTATAAAAGCACAGAGAAGGTAAATGGAGGAAAGGGAGGTTACTTTACTGTTCATTACACCTCAAAATGAAAGAAAAAGGTGTAGTCAAATAAAAATATTGGACAGCAAGCATAAAATACACCAAAGAAAGGAACTCAGAGTCATAGGATCTTGAGACCAAAAGTATATACGGGTCCCAAACACGGTAGGATAAACTCACAGAAGAAACATCTGTGAAAGGCTATATAGCACAAAAAACACAGATTCCCAGCTTGGGGACTTTCTAAACCAGTCTGTACCTGAATCCCATTTTTACCAAAGAACTAAAGCCTAAGAATTCCTCAGCCTAAAGTTCTGGTGGTTCTTCTAAAAACCAGTCTCTTCACTTGGAGAGTTTCATTTGTCTGGGGATTTCGCCAAGAGACTTTTGTTGGCTTTTGGGGTGGGGGTAGCTGTAGACTAGCAGATGAAGGTTTCGTGCCACACTTCAGTGTGAGAGCTAAATGATGGGCATACTTAGAATATGTATCTAGAGGGGTTTTTTGCATCTATACGAACAGCAGGCAGATTTCCATATGACTGTGAAGAGCAATGATGTGTTAGTGGACTCATCTTTCCACAGAGATATTTTATTTGCTCCCTGAAATCGCCCTTGGATATGAATTCCTGATCAAAGATGAGCAATGCAAGACACCGTGTGTACCGGAGCGATGTGCTCCCCTTCTGATGGCACCACTCCTTGCAGGACAAGCTCAGATACTAAATGCTGGATCCCGATTTGAAGCAGAGAATGGGAACAAAGCAAACCTGAAATGCCATTGTTGTTTATAGACCCTCCTCTGCTGCACAGTGTCACCTACCCTGGTCACAATTGCTCTGAGCAGAGAATGTTTTCTATGGAGAAATAGCAGCCGCTTAGGGAAGGTGTGCACCGACACCGAGTGAGAGCAGGCAGCTGTAGCTTGTATTTTGGTGAACTTAATGACTAGTTTTGAGGCAAAGACTTGAAGGCCAAAGACTGACAGGCTGTCAGGCACTGATTGCCATTTTCATAAAGGGCGCTATGCAAGTGTAAGTGATTGATAGATTGATTGATTTATTTTGCTGAGACTCCTTTGTGGTCTCCTGGGGGGATTTCTGGCCACACCTCTCAGCCTGAAAGCACTTGCTCTGCCTGCTGTTGCTTTTTTTTTTATTTGCGGGTAATGAAAATTTGTTATAAGCCTTCCCTTTCATCTGTACATGGCAGGCTGTCACACAGAAACAAGCCATTCTGGAACCTTGCTTCCTTCCAAATTGCTAAATATTTTTCTTCAAATTGCTTCCCTAATGGGCTAGTATAATAGGAGCAGCATGCTCTCTGCCCACGCTGAAGATGCCAGAGCATTTGTCCAGTGCACATGTGTGTTGGGCACAATAAACTCATTGCCTGGCCTGGAGACAGTGCAGTGATGCTGCTGATCTAATCTATATCGTGCATTCCTTGGGTGCAATCATGCACGTGATGGATATAGGCGTAGATGCACACAGATAGGTACTGTTGTCTCCCCTAGGGAAATGCAGCTCTTCAGAGAGGGAGGCAGCCAGCTCTACACCCTGCTTTCCTGCGAAGGAGCAATGATTGCATTTCATAAGGTGAGATGCAATGGCAGGAGGAGGAGGAGGCTACAGAGCCACTGAGTAATCCATGCGAGCAGTGACAGAGCTGGGCTCACTAACGGCCTGGCCTGGCCAGTTTTTTATTGACTCCAGTTGCTGCTTTTTGGAGGGGCAGGCACCAGCAGTCCCCAAGGTCAGCATTCCATGTGCTCTATGCTAAACTGTTGCTGACCCACTGCTTTATGAGCCTAAGTGCTTATCCAGGAACAGAAGTGAATAGGTTGTGTGTGATAAGAAAATAATTTGCCAAAACTGCAACAATAAAGAAGGCCTGATGGGATCTCTTATGGTATGAATAGCCTGGAGCAGCTGCAGATTTCTCTCTGCTTTCACAATTATTTTCATTTTTATAATAACTAAAAAGGGAGCATTGTCCACAGGCTCCTGTAGCCTGTATTTTCCTATCCAAATCCAGTATTTCCATATACATGTATATACATATTACGCATTGTGGATCTTTGTCACTAAAAGACAGGAACAGAAAAAGAAAGAAAAAGGAAAAGCCTCCTCAGATAAGAGGCCTGTTGGCACACAGCTTAACCCATTCCTTCTTTCTGCCTCTCTCACTACCTTCTTGCTGAATTTTGGCAGCATGTGAGAGCAGCCAGCCTGAGACACATGGACCTGTGTTTCCCAGAACAGCTTCACAGGGGTCAGCTCTCAGTGCTGTGATGGAATTCTGTGCCTGGGGGCAGCAGTCCCCGCCCCCATCATCTGCAGGACTGGAAAGGTGACTCTTACGCTCCTATCCCTGACCCCGTGACAGTGACTGTTGAGAAGGCTGAGTATATTTTTGCATGCTTTCTATCTAGATATTACAGAGAGGATTCAGTCTGACAGCTGACCCTGCACAGCCTTCTTAAGCACATCCCATTCCCCACCTCTCCAACCAACCTATGGCATTTTTTTTGCCCTGAGAGCACAACCAGGTCTGACGCTCACCCCGTGTGCAATTCCCCACCCCAAACAGCCCTGGCAGTGCAGGACCCAGTGGAAGGCCCTGTGCTAAGACCCTCTCACTTGTTCATCAGACCCTGGTTGAGCGGTGGTTTGCCTAGCAAAGACTCCCTGTGACCCAAAGTCCTGGAAGCCATGCCCAAATCTTCTTCCAAAAGCTACAGCAGGGCCAAGCTCCTCGCAGAGGTACCAAGCACAAGGGAGCCCAGGTCTCTGAAACTCTCTGAGAACATCTAAAACAGCCAGAGAAGGAGGAACTCCTAAAACCAAACTTTTCTTGCAGTTCAATTCTGCATAAGAAGAGCAGACTCCAGCCTTGGATGTCATGGCAGGGTCAGCTATGCAGAGTTCAGAAAACAGTTGTATAAAGAAAGACACAAAGAAATGACTCAGACTGTAGCCGACCGCCTTTCTGATTTCTCAAGAGATCTCCAGTGAATCAGGCTGAATGAGCTTTTTGTTGCCTTTACTGTTTACAGGAGTAGCTGAAGTCAGAGAGAGTTTTCCTGTCTTAGTGCTGACAGCTACAGTATGGCAGGGCTGTGGTGCCTTAACATATAATGATCAATCTCATTTCAGTTCATTTTGCTAGAATTTAATTTTCACATGGCCCAGTGTGACCACATCCCACTAATTTCCCACTTGGATATTTTCTTAAAACAGAGAGACTGGTTGAAGATTCTGCAACTCCTGTTGGTGAAATAATAATAATAATAACTTACATTTATTAAGTGCTGTTGTTCCCAACGGACTGCCCAAATGCTTTCCCAAACTTGTGTATGCAAGAATCCCTTCACCAAGGAAAAAAATGTAGCTGCTTCACTGGCACACAGCAGCACAAGCACAACAGCTTAGGATAGGGAATGAATCAAAGGTTTAATGTTATTGCATCTTTGTGGTTCTGTTACGGTAATGCCCAGAAGTCCCAAGAGGGACCAAGGCCCCTTTTGGGCTGTGTGAAATAAGCAGTAAGGTTATTGAAAAAGAACCAGGGAATAGAAAATGGTAAAAACCACACTAAAGGAAGAAAAAGAGAGTCACAGATGAAAGCACACACGATTGTATAGATTTGAAAGACATGATAAAGTTATGGGATTGGAAGGGACCTGTGATGTCATCCAGTACACTCTTCTGTCCTAAGGCAGGTTCATTTCTAACTGTTTAACCACTGATAGACAGTTCTGTAACTTGCTCCTAGTGATCTCCACTGGTGGAGAATTTACAGTATTTTGAGGCAAATTCTTCTGACACTGTACTCTTCCCTGACCATTAACATGAAGCTGAATATTTCTTGCTGTAACATAAACCTCTTACTTATCTTATGCAGAACAAAATCATTGCAGGATGTAATTAATTGACACCAGTGTTATAACAGACATGTGTCATAAGATGGGATCTAGAGGAAGAAACAGCATGGAGCTATCTGTCTCCATGGGTGACTGCGTACAAAAGGTGGTTGTGGAAGGAAGAGGCAGAGGGACGAGGGCTGCCAGTCCAGGATTTGCAGTCCTGTGAGAAAAGTGAGACATGTGGAAGAGGTGATCTGTGGTGGACCTTGGTGTTAAGACCAGGAATGTCCATCTCCATATTTGTCGTTCATTCAGGAAATGTATTTTACAAGTCCAGAAGGAAACCAAGGCAGCAGGTAAAGTCACTAAAGCACAAAGCAGGAGTGGACATTTGTGGTGGCATCACCAGAGAGGACTGAGAGGAGTGGCTGCAGCAGTGAAGGACATGGGAAGAAGGTTGTGATGCTCAACAGCAGAGGTTTAACTAAGGAAATGCTGTATAGGCACAGGCAACAGTTTCTGGAGGAGAAAATAGAAATGGGTCTAAATGACTGAAAGGTTAATGACATTATCATCAGGCAGAGGAAGAAGCAGAGGGGTTTGGGAAAGGAAAATTAGTAGTTCCGTGCTAATGAGCTGGTGCCAGCAGGACCTCTGTGAGGAGAGTTTGCTGATGCAGGTGGAGATACAGGACTGGAAGGAATAATGGTGCCCTGCAGATACCAATTTGTGAGCATTCAGAAAGAATACATGTATTGATTTGGAGCTCCAGTTCAGAAGTGTGAACAGATAGAGTCAGCTAAAAATAATTTCTTCTCTCTTATTTTCTCTCGTTAGAAAAACAGTTTTAGGTGTTAATGTCCTCTCTACTGACTCTTCTGCACCCCCACTTCTTTGACCTAATTTGGAGCACTGCTTGTTTGCTAGGCAGCAGGAACCTTTCTGGTTCTTCATCCACAAAACATACTAACCTCAATCCTGGCAGGGTGCAACTAGTAGTGTACAACAGAATGTGATCTTTGGAGTATTTCTCCTGAAATGACATTTGTTAGAGGGACTGAGTAGATGCCACTGGAAAATTTCACAGGTCTTACAATTTCCCTCCCTTCCTGGGGAATGGAGGATGTTTTGCACTTCACAGGCAGTGCTCCGGGAACCCCAGCTGAAGGTCAAAGTGCATCCCAACACTCAGACCTTCTCCCTGGAAACTACCCAGGTACACATCAATGTACCCAGGTACACATTAAAACTGAGCTTTGAACTGACCCATGTCCCATCAATGTCTTTTGCACTTCTTTAATGACAGAACATAGCAAGGCAGATTTAAGCTTCACCTCTGCAGACCCAGATCCGCTTGTTTAAGTAGAATATTTTTTTGTTTATGCTGCAGGCTAAACAACTAGGTTTACCTAGGGTCTCTTGTTAAAATGAGCCATCTGTGGCAGCTGTGGTAATTATACCCAGACTACTGTACCTTTCATGCAGAGCTCTTAGATTTGTGTTGAGACTTTGAAAACAAGAGGAACAATGGCACAAGGGGAAAGAAAATATCTCCTTAGCGTGAAAACTATCATGAGGTCCTCCCTGCTTTCATTTTCAAGTCTTCCCTGGATTAACCACAATCCTCAAGTTGCTCGACAGCTGTTCCCTGCAACAAAGGACTACAAAACTATCTGAGGGCAAGGCCCAGATGCCAGTCTGAGGCACATTTTGCACCTCCTCCTTATCAGTAAATGCTTGCACATGCTTTGCTTTGATGATCCAAGTAAATCCAGTATTTGCACCGAACTGATATCTGAGCTACATAAGTGTGTTACCACAAGTGCTACCACAGGAGTTAGTCTCTTGCCCAGTTTTGATTCCCTTTACCCATTCTGAACACCTCTCTGCTAGCACAACATCTGCAGTAGCTGCAGTGGGATTTGCTCCCCCTGTCCCCATCAACACTGTTGTGAATATGAAGCAGCAGAAATTACTCCAGAGCAATGCCAGGTATTTCCTCCTCTCCGGGGAGGTCTGAGCACACTGCCCTGGGGAGGGTCAGACCTTTGAAAACAGTTGACTTCCCAGTGCTGCCAGAGACATGGTGAGGCATAACAACAGGCAAACTTCTGCATGGCATGTGCTAATTCTCTCTATTTTCCTCTCTTTAAAAGTTTTCCAAATAACCATGCTGTTTCCATGAAGCAGTTACGGAACAGTGAACCATCTGAAAACCCATGATACTGGATGATGCTTTGAAGGAAATATGGAGACCTTTAAACTTCCAAGTTGTTGTAAACACTACCAAACATAATGATTTTTACCTCTAATCTTCTCCTTGCTAAAACACAAATTTCAATAGATGGAAATATGAAAAGAAAGATTGTGGGAATAAACATTGACGTTGTCTGCTGGAACTGACCATAGCAAAAGCAGCCATCAATTCTTTGAGCTTTCAGGTAGTGTAGAGCATTTTCACATACTATATTTCTCTTATTTTATATTTTATGCTGCGAGTTTTCATATACTCTAGTTCAGTCATAAGAGCAATTCAAGATAGCATGACCCAGAAAGAACAATAGGTTTGATTCACGTCTGTGGTTTGTGTCACTACCGTGGTAGAAAGTCTGCCCAAGCTGGGGGGGAGGTCAGAGTGGTTCAAGGTTCACAGCCCTTGCTGACTCCCTAAATGAGTACAGCTGATCTGGAAAAATGCTCTCACTGGAGCAGAGAAGGGTGTTCTCATTCTCCTTAGCCCCTCAGCAGTTTCCAAATCACTAACCAGGCATTTGCAGTACCAGGATGCGATTTAAGACTCCCATCCACAGGGCGAGTCATCTAATGATCATCTGCCCCATTTGGTTCAAGAGTGAATCAAGTTCATCACATCTGTTGTCTAAAAAGTCATGGATAAATAGTCCAATAACAAACACTATGAAGTAATTTCCTGCACAAACTTACTGCACCCTGGTCTTTACCACAAGCTCAAATTTCTTGTGTGGGCTCAGATTTTAGCAAAGAATTACGGTATATTGCTTTCCATGAGAAGAATTTCCCACTTAACGGATCTCAGGACTCTATTAGACCCTTGGCTAATGGAAAACCATAAACCATCCCAGAGCTTTCTAGAACTCCATGGAGAGCTGAAAGTGCAGATATTTAGCCTCTTCAAGGGCCAGGGACTGACAGAGGACTCCTTAAAGGAATGCCAAGCTAATAAAAGTTCCAAACAATTTAGTTTCAAACAATTTCCAAAGGAAGAGATGACTATATTAACATGAATATGATTTAATGGCAACATTAAATCTTCTTCAGCGGTGATCCCTTTTATTTCTCTGCTTGGTCATATCTGCCACCAAACTCAGGGTTGTAGGCAGGGCTTTTTTTCTGGACACAGGTTTTTATGTTACCTCTTTGTGGCTAGGTCCGTTTGGCAGCTAACGCTGACCGATGCAGTTGCAAAGCTGCAGTTGCACCTTGTTGCACGTGGTTCCAAAAGTGTGCAAAGCAGCTGGACCTAGATGTGATCTGGCCACCCCCTTTCTTGTCCTTGTCACACCTTCTATGCTGTAAGCAGTCTAGAGCTAGTCTCAGACCTATCAGACTGTATCTCTGCCACTTGGGAACTCTCCAGTCTCTGGCTCCACACACTTCTGCCCCAGCAGTGTGTTAGGGCAAACTCATATCATCTATTAACCTATCTGTACCTTGTCTGCAATTCAAAGTATAGTGCAGAAATGGGTCCTACTACTGCTACAACGTCTCGTCAGGCATATGCCATGTATTTCAAATCACCGTAGGCACTGCAGACTTATGCATCATTTTTCAATTTAGCATATATATGCCACTTAATGTTGGAGAGGCCCTATCTGTTGGTAACTGGTGCTTCTTTGAATGGCTGCTCGTGAGTCTTTTTTATTTTAATATTTCTTAACTCGTCCTCTCTTAAAACAAACTCAGATTAATTCATTAAAATTAAGGCACTAAGATTCCATAGAGACAAACCCCGGAGAGGGCTGATAAATTACACAAATAGGCTGTATTTATAATACCTCTGATGCCTCCAAATAGGCATTTTATAGAAGAGAAGCTCCAGCTAACTGATAAATCTATTCTCTGATACTGCAGCTAAGCTGCATTTCAATACCTGAAACCATCTGTTTGATACAATCATACACTTAGCATAATATGAATACCTTAACACATAGGTTCCTTAGCATAGTGCATCCCTTCGTTTTCTCATAACCAGTTATTAGAGCCCAGGCAGAGAAGAGT
This sequence comes from Aegotheles bennettii, assembly GCA_013398125.1. Taxonomy (NCBI): domain Eukaryota; kingdom Metazoa; phylum Chordata; class Aves; order Caprimulgiformes; family Aegothelidae; genus Aegotheles; species Aegotheles bennettii. The sequence continues at coordinate 97,078 of VZRW01003836.1, read as the reverse complement.
GTGTGGCGGGCTGAGAAAGAGGGAGGAGGAGAAACATATAAAGAAGATGGATTTTTTTTTTCCTTAATCTATGTGAGTCTGACAGACAGTATGAAGATCTGTAAGCCACAGAGTGCCAGTGAGACAGAGAGACAGACAAAATTATTTTCTTTGCTGGATCTTGAAGTTTGGAATAGTGGCTGCCTTATTTGCAGGACTTCTTTTCCCCAGACGCCCACCCAAGAACCATTCGGCTACATTTATTATTCTGTCAAATACAATGTGCAATAAAGAGCCAGTCTCCCCAAAGATGGGTACCTGTGTTCATAGCTCTACAGTGAAACACATAAATCACATGTGAAGGGCAATGCACATGTGCTTTTTGTTTCTTGTATCACCTTTTATTATCTTAGGACTGAAAAGTTAATAACCCACTGGGTAATCACGCCATTATCAGTTTACATTGTAGTAAAGCCCGTTCAAATGATGATTACATATGTTAATGAGTGTCGTTATAATGCACTACACAGTACATTACCTTCAATAAATATAATTGTTTATGCACTTTAATGAGGGGATATAATGCCCCCAAAACTAATGGCATGGACTGAATTGTGATTTATTGCTGGAAAACTTTGCTATTAAGAAGGGAAATCTCACAAACCCTTTCATATTTATCTAACTTTTTTCCTTCTTTAAATGCTGCCACTCATCTCTCCCTCCTTCTGCTTGCAAGGGGAAATTAGCTGTAAGACACTTCAGCAGTGTTCCTTGTCAATGTCTTCCTCTACCTGAAGAAGCAGGAGGTGGGTTCATTTAGAGGGTTTAATGAAGATCATTATGTTTACCCCTTAGTAAGGCTTAATGCGTTATCTGGCAACAAAACTGATAACACGTCAGAATTCTGGCTGCAAATCAAGCAACGGGAAGTAAAAATGCTGGTTGTTAAACTACAGACTAGGAAAAGAAAATAAGGTTAAAGATGACATTTTGGCCAATGGTCCTTCATCTAGCTATAGAATAGTCAGAGAATAGTTGGCAGCGCTGAGCATTCAAAGGTCTCCAGCTGGGAATGAAGAAAACTAGAGGTGAAATGCCACCTGATCTCTTCAATCTCTAGGTGCTTTCTTTTCCAGAGGACTGAGATAAAACCTTTCTTTGTGGGCTCAATAAGAGATGACAAAGCAGCAGAGAATGCTAAACCAGGCAGCACTGTGTAACCGGCTGAGGGTGCAGTAGGCTGAGCGAGATGAGCTATCAGTAACTAAACTGCACAAGACTGGAGTTTCCTCTTTAATTTCCCTCCACTTGGTTTCCTTCCTGAATGGCACCGCTGTGACATTTCCATTACCAGTGAAAAGTAGTCTGTTTTGTACAGTAGTCTCTTCTCCTATTGAAGTCAGTGGCAAAAACTCCCATTGATTTCAACAGCAGCAGCAGTGAGCTAGCCACGGGGGCACGGTCGCTTCTGCAGAGAATTTGCATGCAGTCTGTCCTAATTTTGCTCTCTCATCAGTGTTGGAATTTTTCTATATAAAAGTTTCCTCAAGTCTTAAGGAGTAAATAACATGCTGAAATTTAGAGCAAACAATAACAGCAATTCCTCTAGATGCTATTACAATTCAGGTGTGACAGCAGGGAACATGAGAAAGCTTTATGTGAAGGACTGGTACAAACTAAAGCAGTTTCTTAAGGTATATTCCCAAGAATTTGTCCACACAGTAATTACTTGAGAAACTTTCCAAGGATCACAGTCATGTTCCAACTAGTTTGAAAGTCAGTAGTGTAAAAAAAAACTTTGACATTGAGATGCAATTTGCGGTAAGATCTAATTAATTTTTTTGCTCCTAAGAATAATTTATTATTTACACTTCTTATTATATATGTATTTTAGCTTCATTAGTCTGCAATGCTGGAAAAAATTATACCTTCAAGTCCTATTTATCAAATTAATGGTGCAATTTCATAGTGACACATTCCACATTCATTAAACCAAGTACAGTAAAAATGCATTTGAATTAGATTAGTGTGATGTAATAACGATTCCAGTGTACAGGGTGATATTCTAGCAGTAAAGAAACACCAGGATTGAGTTGAAAGCAACTTTGAGATAATTTTTCAAAATTGATTTTGGCACTGGTTTAAGTGGAAGAATAAGGACTAACATCTCTCCCCCATGGATCGCTCCTTGCGGAAGCGCAGGGCCCTGGGTGGAATCGCAGGAAACGAGTGGCAGAGTCCTCCCGGCTGCTGCAGTGGAGGAAGCCACATGTGCTCTGCAGAAGGCAGCTTTCTCAGCCTCCTGAAATGCCAGAGGGGGATGCCTGACTGAATTTGCTTTTTACCGGCTCTGACCTTGCACGATGCCACAGAAGTTGTTGCCAGCCCCTTAAAATCTTGACTCTCCAGGCTGCTTTAGGCTGACAAAGGCTCACACATCTGTGCACACATCCGGATGCATGTGCAGGCGTGGATGCCTGGGTGTGCGACCTCTCGGAGGTACCACCCATGCCCTTTTGCCTCCCTGGCAGCATTTGAGCACTCTCTGGGCCACAGGGGCTGGGTGAATGTTGGTCTGTTTCCATCAATCTCATCCACCCCAGCAATCCTGACTGCAGAGCAAAACAGAAACTCTAGGTGGGTGCCAAATTCACTGTCCACAAGGGGTCTATAAAATCTTAAGCCCTTCTGCCTCTCCGTACCACATACACTGCCTGCTTCAATGACCCCACTGTTAAACAGCCAGAAACTCCCATCACCTAGCTGCCACGTCCTTCAATACCAAGTTTAGTTTAGCACATTCCCTGTAGCTTAATTTTTCTGGCTCGGGTTGGTGGGTGAGAGTCCCAGTTTGATGTAAGTTGCTGGTCAAAGAGTAAAACACCAGGAGCTCTGATCCTGAAGCTCCAATCAAATCAGACTGGGGCTGCATGTCCCCTCTCTCAACATGCTGATGCTCCTCTTGCAGTCTTTGCAGCCCAGCAGAGGAGTGTTTTTAGCTGGCTGACACTCAACCCCGCACTGCTCCAATATCACATTAAAGAAGCAAATTAAATCAGAATAGCTCCTTAATAAAAAAAAATATTTCTTCCTAGTATCCACAGGGAGTTGTGTATTGTGTGTATCTGTCTTTCAGACTGTAAGCCTTCAGGGCAGTGACTGTCTTTATTTCTGAAACACAAACAGTATTAAAACACCATTGGCACTTAATAAATCAGCAAAACTACAATCGTTACATAGCCCTCTTGGTGAGCCATCAGTTACCTTAACACATTAACAAAAGCATGCTTTTTGCATTTGGTGTGTGGCTTGTGAGGGACATGTGACACAATGTAAAACTGAGAGCCTGAATTTTAGAGGACGCGGTTTGCTCACCAAGAGCACCCTGGACCATTGCAGACATCACTGTGGAGACCTCCTGACCAGAGGTATAGTCCCATTAGGGGACACAAGTACATTCTCCATCTTGTATCTCTTGAGCTGACATGCGAAGAAAGGTGGGAAAGATTGATGTAAGACTACTCAGACTGTTAGTTTAGAGGACTTTATATTAGCAGGAGTTATCAAATATTTGCACAATGATGGCACAGGGTTTTGCCAGCCAGGGCTGGTTCAATCCTGACATAAAAGGCAGTGCTCTGTGGTCACTTCTGAGAAGAATGAATTGTAGAGGTTATACTACCCTCTGAACTTCAGCTCAGAGCTGAAGCTGAGCTACGGTGGTTTTAAATCGATGAATAGGGGAATGTCAGTAGGGTAGGAAATTAGGAATCTTCTGGGTTGAGCTGGATGTGCATTATCGTAGAATCATAGAATGGTTTGGGTTAGAAGGGACCTTAAAGATCATCTGGTTCCAACCCCACTGCCAGGGACAGGGACACCTCCCACTAGACCAGGTTGCTCAAAGCCCCATCCAGCCCAGCCTTGAATGATTCCAGGGAGGGGGCAGCCACAACGTTTTTGTAGGACTACATCAGCCCTTTATAAACCCAAATGTCATTTACAGACTTAGGCCTAGAGATATTCTTGCAAAAAAAAGAAAAAAAGTTTAAAAAATTTCCCTTTAAAGATCTGCTAAAGAGGTGAGTTGGATCACTGAGCACAAATTCATGTATTAATATAAACAATTAAGCTTGATTAAAAATAAATCAGTTTTGCCTCTGGCCTGATTGACCTCAAATTTCTAAGGGCTGCTTTTCCAATCCTGAGAGCCTGAGCTATGTGTCCTTTTGACTTCAGCTTCTCAGCCTGTCATCCCCAGGCATATCCTTTCTTCCACACTTCCTCCTCCCCTTCTTCCAGGGGATATAGGCTTATTTAAACAATTAAAGCTGTATGCTCCTGCAGCCTTCTCCATAAAACAAGGGGCAAGATATAACCAAGTCAGCCTGAGCACTCAGAGACAAGGAGAACAAATCAAATAAAATGATTACTAAAAAAAAATAATCAGAAAAAAACAAACCTAAGCCGAAATTTGCATTTACTCATCTATCTCAATTGAAAATTTCTGCTACCATGCACCATATGGTGCTGTGTGAGGCTATAAATACGCTGCTCTCCCAGACCCATTTCTAATGGCATTTCCCATCAGTAAACAGGTGCTCCTGGCTTCTCTCTTACCTCTGAGCTCCAAAAGCTTGAGTGGGTACCTTTGTGTACCTATAGGAAGCAAAGGCAACTTGTCAATGGGTGTACTTCCCTTGCATAGGAGACAGGCTCTATTTCCACAGTGTGTGCAGGACTGTGGAGAACACCTGCCTTACAACAAGCATCTGTGACAGCTTTCTTCCTCCATACTTTTCCCAGACATCTTTGTGCCCAACAGCAGGGCGGATAGAGTACTCAGAGGTTCCTCCTATGTGGATCTTTTGCTGTGGCCTTGCAGTGTCAAGTTCCACAGGACCTCCGTGGCAGAACTCCTGCCTGCTCTTCTGCTATTCTCTGTAGGGCTAAGAAAAAGGGAGCAGACAATGCATTCCCACAAGGAAGGGGGGTTTCCCTTGGGGGGGAGCTGAGAAATCAGTCAAGAAACATGAATGCCACCAGGAAAACCAGAAAAGGTCTTGCAAAGGTCTTGCTTAACAAGGTCTCTGGGCTTCACCCATTTCAGTGGCAACTTTCTTTGTCATTCTCCTGTAGGAACCTAAACATGGTGAAGGAGTCTGGCTATGCCAGACTGCAGTCTGCTGTAGCCTAGAGCCTTCACACAGTCTCTGCATTTATTTAATGGGCTGGAGTTTAGTTAGTGCTCCCTGCACACTGAGAAGGAGAAAAAGGAAGTGCTGTCAGTAGTACCAGGGTGTACGTTAGGAGGCTAATTTGAATATTGCCTTGCAAAGGCACTATCAAGCCCATTGCCTTAGACTGGGGACAAGAGCTCAGGCTATTCACATCAGGTGACCACATTTTCAAATCCATTGCAATGGTTCAAAAATATCCAGAAGGTCAATATATTGTTTATACCACATCAGTGATGCTAGGGGGAATAACAACCTTCAGTAAATCCTATTATTTTCACAACTATACTAATAACATGAGAAACTATAGATATAATAAAACTTTATATCTATAGTTGCTCTGCAGACACCTCCTCTGGTATGGTATAAATATAATGTATGAGACTTGGCGGTGTAATACAGTTTTTATTTCAATTTTTTAGGGATGGCCATGCACATCCATAACTCATGAAAATAAAAAGTGTATTACACTGCCAACTGTTACATATTCCCTAGTAAAGCAAAAATGGAGAGATAAATTTTATTTTTCTTTTCTCCCCACAAACAAAGTGTTTGGCTGATATGGTGATGATTAAGTGTTAGAATAAATACTATTTATTTGAATACTTTCTATGCCACAACCATGTCTGTCCTGTCTATTTGTCAATCCCATCTATTTGTCAAATAACATATATTTTCTTTTTTCCCTGCATGTTTTCTTTGGTTTTAATTTTATGCTGCTATACTTGCTGCTATTCTCCTTAGGAATGAAGGGAAGAGACTGCTTCTTCCCATGCCCTGCTCTTGAATTTTCTCAGACACATTCTTTTTGGGTCTTAAGAGCTCTAACATCTGTGTGGGACATGTGTATTGGCTTGGTAGCATAGGCAGCACTTCTTAAAAATGTGTGAAATAGTGTAAATGAAGAAGTATCCCAGCTGTGACTTGTGCGTAAGTGGAACAAGAGGTGAAAAAGCCTATGATTCATAGGTAGGGATGGGGAAAGAATTAGAAACTTGAGTGAAGCAGGGCTAAGACTCCTATACCTAAGAGAAATGGAACAAATATGTCACTCCCATACTATAAAAAAGGAAAAAGGGAAAAAGTGATAAAATGCTGTTTTATAAAGATTATAGTCAGCTCTTGAATATCCACATGGCAATGAATCAGGTGGCAGACTGACTGTGCTGAGCTTGTAGGGACACTCGGTGTGGTGTTGCATGGAATAAGAGCAGATCCAGGACCACTGGGGACTGGGCTTGGGAGTCCTTCACACAGAGCAGCAGGGCCAGATAGGGTCCAGACAAGTCAAGAGCTATCTATGCTCTGTGCTGCTGCTATCAAAGCTGAGATGCTTCCTGCAAAGCTCTCTCAAGTGGCTTTGCCCTCTGGGAAATTCACTTTGGGCTGAGAGTCAATTTTTGACAAGCCAGCCCTGCATTAGAGGACATGTAATGTCGGACCAGCCACTTCTCCATCCATGGGATGGTCACGAACCTCTCTTCTAGGCTAGAACAGGAGAAAGAAACCTTAATCCCTGGGAAAGTCCCCTCAGTGACACTAGTGCAAACCACCATTTTCTCTCAGCATGTCTAATTGAGTAACATAATTAAACTCAGACAAATGTTCCCAACGTGTATTTAGTTTGAAGTTTGCTGCTTCTGTGTTGGATGTGAAGTAACTTGTCACTTGTAGGCAGTTGGTATCATAAAATTTCCTCCTCTTAAAAATCTCACACCTTTCCTTTCCTTTCCTTTCCTTTCCTTTCCTTTCCTTTCCTTTCCTTTCCTTTCCTTTCCTTTCCTTTCCTTTCCTTTCCTTTCCTCCTCTCTCTCTTTCTCTCTTCCTCTCTTCCTCTCTTCCTCTCTCTCTCTCTTTCTTTTCCACTCCATCTCTCCCTTTCCTTTCC